>PVLD010000604.1:0-62491 GCA_004027595.1 Dinomys branickii | reverse complement strand
CTTCTTGCTGATATAATAGATGCTGGACAGCAAAGGAGCAGCACATAAAACTCCTGAGAGAAGCCTCACTTAACATCAAATTTTCTTTCCCATCAAACCACTTTATCATTGGGTACTTAAAATAGGTAAATCATACAAAATTACAATTTATGTAGGACAAAAATAGTCAAATGTCTGCAATTTTATATGGTTCAGTTTAACACTCAATTTTATTTTTAACAATACTTTTAACTTTGAATAATTAATTCCTGTCCAGTGATTATTCCTTTTCTCATAACACCTTTCTTTTTTCTCTCTTTCTTTTTTTTAAAGATGAAGTACATTTCAAATTTCTTGAGAATACACTTTTCTTCTCCTCTTTCCTTGTCAGTTAACTTTTGTCCTATTCAAAACTGTAAGTTTTCTTTAAGCATTGGCGATTGTGCTAGCCATCTTCCCACCACTGTTACTGAATACCTGACCCTAGTAACTTAAGAACGAGAGGTTTATGTGGCCCATGGTTTTGGTGAGTTCAATCCATGTATGATTGGCTGGCTCCAAGGCAAAAAGGGCGTTGTGGAAGGGCATAGTGGAAGAAAACTAGTTTAACGCGTGGCAACCAAGAAGCAGAGTGAGAAGGGAAGAGCTGGGGGAAAGAACACACCCCTCTAGGTCACGCCCTCAGTAATCTGTCTCTTCCAACTACACTCCTTCTAAAAGCACGTTCAGCTATTGACTCATCTATTGTGATCCAATCACCATCCCAAAGCCCTACCTCTGAGCACATGAGACTTTTGATGGACATTTTAGATCTGAAGCCTAACAGGGATCTTTCAGAGTCAGCTCGTGCTTAGGTGTGGGGCTATTAGAAGGCTGACTCTGGGCTCTGGAATTAGGCCAGGCTTGCTCACTCGTGGACTTGCCTTTAGGTTGTGGGCTGGGAGTGAGTCTTCCTCTAGGAAACCAACAAATGCCAGCATAAGGAGGGGTGTTCTAGGAGGTGCCAGCACGCATTCATTGATTTAGTTATCCCTGGACAGTTCACTTCTATTTCCCTAGAAGAGAAGTCTGAGTTTTTGCCTGTGGGGGAATGACTGGCTGCTCATCATTCCACCTATCGGGTGGAGGTAGAAGGTACTTATGCATGTACATGCCTTCTAGTAACTTCTCATTTTCAGCTCCAGCTCTTATTGTTGACTTGCACCACACTGGCTTTTTTGCTCCCCTACTGGGTAGAGCAGTTCCTCACTCACTGTGGTCCTTCATCTTAGAAGGACAGAGGACACTCTGTACTAATTCCTTCTCTACAATCTCTTAAAATGTGATTCTTTAGGAATAGGCTCGGTTAATGGTAAGGCCACAGATGCATGTATGTAACATCTCATGCTCTAGCTCAAAAAAGAGGGTCTAGTATAACTACCTTGAAAATCTGGGAGCCTTCTGAAGATCAAAAACCAAGGAAGTAACATGATCAGATGTGTGTGATCCTATTGGAATCACTTGAAAAGGAGAGCCAATGACCACAAAGTTTCCCTTCAACCACACCCTAAGTTCTACCAATCATCTCAATTATAGTTAGTCCGTGTTTACTATTGAAAATGTGGGAAATGCTAAAAGCACAAAGGAAAAAGTAAAGGTAACTCTAACCTCATCACCTTGAGATAAACATTTTTAGTAGCATTTTACATTTCCTCTGTCTAGGTACATGTATATTTTGCTTAACAAAAGTGGGATTATTTTGGAGGCACTGTTTTATAACTTCCTTTCTGAAATTAGTTTCTGCTCTGAACACCTTCAAGTAATTTTCTTTTTTATATGAGCAGGTACTCCTGCAAGGGATGAGCTATTGGGTGATAGAAGTAATAGATGTTAAATAGAAAGTGCCAGGTTCCCATCCTTGGAATGCCAGATTGAAAGACACTAAGGTAGGAGGCCTGAGATGATGGAACTGGGTTTGGAGCAAGTGAGTACTGGGTCTACCTTGAAAGGGTACAAAGGGAAGGGGATGAGGGATGTTATGGTTTGGACTGAAAATATCACTCAATGTCCTCATGCACTCATAAGCAACGCTTTTAGATTGAGTCATGGGGATGTATGGTTGACTTGTTAGGAGGTGAGGCCTGGTTGGAGGAGGGCGGTGTGACCTGGAAGGGTATAGCTCTTCCCCTCTGTGGTGCCTCTCTTCATACTCTGTGTTCTGGCTGTCATGATGCGAGCAGCTTTTCTTTGCTCAGACTCTTCCAACAGACAATGGATTGAAAATATGAACAAACCAAAATAAACCTTGCCTCTTTTAAATTGGGAGTGTTGAGCATTTTGTCCCACTAGAAAGAAAATAACCAGAGAAGTGGAGATGTTGTGAATAACTGTGTGGTTTAGAAGTCTTTGAAACTGGCTTCTAGGAGGAGTTTGGAAAGATTTGGAGATACCAAATAGAGAAGACCTAGAATGCTGTACTCCAAATTTGATGGGAGATGCTGATCGGAGCTTAGAAGACCAGGATGCTGATAAAACAAACAAACAAAAAAACCAGATGGTAAAGACCCAGCTCTAGAAGTTTCAATTGGGAACAAGGACCACTGGCAGTTGGACCCCAGGTCATGTGTGTTATGCTCTGGCAAAATATTTTCTTACATTTTGTTAATGTCCTGAGAATTTGTGGGAGCCTGAAATTAAGGATAGGAGATTAATGAACCTGTTGAAGGAAATTTCAAAGCAGCCCATTGTTGAGGTTGTGGTGTAGGTACTGCTGGTGGCTTTTAACCATATCTACTATGAAAAGAAGAACCAAAGAGCAGAGCTGAATAATTTAAAAAATTTTGCTGGTGGCCAGAAAGGAGGTGCCTATAAAATTGGGGCCTGTAAAGGTTTGGCCAAGAATTCAGTTGCTGAACAGATTGGTATTCAAAAGAAGCCAAGTACTTACAGGACAATAGGAAGGATGCCTTGAGGGCATCCTGTGAATCAGCAAGACCTCATTCTCCACAGGGTGAAGGGTCCAAAAATGAAGGACTTCACTTTGAGAATAGAACCCCAGGGTGCTCTGCTGGAGAAAGGCTGATTTGGGAATTGGTTTTCTGGGATTTGTTTCATATGCTTAGCCAAGCAGGCACTCAGAAGCCACTGCAACCATGACACCATGACCCAAGGGAAGCTGACTACTGCTTAAACTGGTGGTAGATCTGGAAGTTCATGTGGTACTTATAGGCATGCAGAATGAAAGAATTGTGAGATGATGAAGGCTTCTACCCAGATTTCAGAAGAGGACCTGGGAGGTCAAGCAGTCTTGACCTGACAGGGCAGATCATGAAGCTGTGAGACTGAAGGTGAAATTGCAGTGGGGAACCCCAAGAAGTTGGAGAAGTCAGAAATGTGGAACATTTGTTGAAAGCCATAGGGAGTGAGCAGAGCTGGAAGAAGACAGATGTTGTAAAGGCTGTAATGGGCAATGTTGTAGGGATTCAACTGCCCAAGCCTTTTGGAGCTCACATCTTTGCCGTGGGGGCTGGACATGGAGCTGCAGGATTTAATGTTTGCTGGTTTCCATCTTACTTTGGTTTGATTCCTTTTCATCTCCCATTTCTCCCTTTTAGCAGGCAGAAATTCTACCACTGAACCACTAATGCTGTGCTCCTTTTGGAATGGACATGTTTACCCTGTGCAATATGTTGTATGTCTGCAGTGTTTTGTTTTTTTTAAACAGGGGCTTACGACTAAGAGTCTGGCTTAAATCTCAAAGGACATCAGACTTGAACTGTTCAGCAATGGTAAAACTGTTAAAACTTTGGTGATTCTTAGAGATGGACTAAATGCTTTCTTTTCCTTCCTTCCTTCCTTCCTTCCTTCCTTCCTTCCTTCCTTCCTTCCTTCCTTCCTTCCTTCCTTCCTTCCTCCCTCCCTCCTTCCCTCCCTTCCTTCCTTCCTTCTTTTTTGAGACAGGGTCTCACTATGTAGCCCAGGTTGGCCATGAACTTGTAACACTTCAGTCTTCCAAGTGCTAAAATTACAGTTGTACAGCACCATCCTGGGGCTAAATGCATTTTGCATGAAGAGATGTCTATGAGTCTTTGTGGGGGACAGAGGAAGAATGTTGTGGTTTAGAGTGAGTGTGTCTCCATGCATTCATAAGCAGGGTTTTCAGAAGGTGATTGAATCACTGGGGTGGCATAGCTGACTTAGGAGATGAGGCCTGGTTGGGGAAGATGGGTCACTGGGGGTGTGACCTGGAAGGGTATATTTTCCTCTGCGGCCCCTGTCTTTGCTCTCTGCTTTCTGGCCACCATGCTGTGAATAGCCTTTCTCTGGCCAGGCCCTACCACCATGTTCTTCCTTTCTTGGAGCCTGCCAAGTATCAACTAAAAATATAAGCCAAATAAACCAGTTTTCCATTACATTGTGGGTGGTGGGTATTTTGTCCTAGCAATGAGATGGTAACTAAGCCAAGGAGGAAGCCAGGCATGATGGTGCACTCCTGTAATCCTGGCACTCAGGAGGCTCAGGCAGGAGGATTACTATGAGTTTGAGGCCAGCCTGGGCTACATAGTGAATTCAAGGTCAAATAAACTACATAGTGAGACCCTGTCTTAAAAAAAAAGCCAAGGGGAAATGTCATGATTCTGGGCAAGTGAGACCAGCCTCTGAGCATTGTGGTTAATCCTCAAGGTTAAGCTTGAGTAAACACATTGGCCCTAGGGAAAGTAAGAGCAAGTACCTTTCTTTTCTTTCTTTCTTTCTTTCTTTCTTTCTTTCTTTCTTTCTGGTACTGGGAATCAAACTCAGGACCTTGTGCTTGCCAGGCAGGCGCTTGTGCTGCTGAACTGTATCCCTGGCCCTAGTAAGAGCAAGTAGAATTTCCTAAGCCCTTACTAGGGGCCAGACATTGTGCTCCAGAGCTGCAATTTTAATCCTTTGACAATAAATGAGTAAATCTGGAATATTCCACTTTTAAAGACTGAGAAACAGAGGCTCAGCGGGTTAAAAATATGTCCAAGTGTAGCAGATTGCATATTCCCCAGAATGGCCACAGCAGTATTCCTGGCCCCACCTGCTTTTCCAGACACTGGATTCCTTCTGCTTTGCCGTATGATCCCTGTCACCCCCCTAGCAGGTACGCAAGCCTTTGTGACTATCTTGATGAGAAAAACCTTGTGGGAATCTCACCACATGAATTTACAAGACTTAGTTTAAAAAGACAGACCAGAATCTTACTGTCTTTTTGCTATGGGTTCCCTCCCTCTGAATCCTCTGAATCCAATCCCATGTTTTGAGGAAGCCCACATTCGAAGGAGAGGCCACATGTTAGTATTCTGGTTAATAATCTCAACTTGAGTCCCAGCAACAACTGATGCATCACCAGACACAGGAGAAGAGAAACCTTTAAAGGGTCCTGGGCCACAACTCTTGTCTTACCTCATCCTTCCAGTCTTCCACCGGAAGCCGTAGATCAAATTAAACAGAGACAAATTGCCCCCATCACACTCTGTCTAAGTTCCTAACTATGGAATTCATTAGTGTGAAAAGGAATTATCATATATCTCTCTTCCAGCTGCCTAAGATGCTGAAAGACAGAAAGCAAAAGGGAAGATGGTGGCCCTGTCTCCTGCTGTCATGAAGAAGCAGGAGGCCAAGAAGGTGGTAACTTCGTTGTTTGAGAAAATGCCTATGAAGTTTGGCACTGGACAGGACATCCAAGTAGAAGGGATCTAACCTGCTGTGTCAAATGGCCCTGCTACATCTGGTTGCAGTGACAAAGGGCTATCTTCTAAAGCCACAGAAAGAGCCTTCTGCAGTTAACCAGTCCACCCACCCCCGAATGGCCAAACAGCTACTCAACTGCATAAGCTGGCTCATGAGTGCGGACCAGGGGAAAAAGAACAGCAGCAGAGACTGTAGGCTTGAGCTGAGGAAAACGCTTCCTGATAAGTGTATTACGCCACTAAGAGCCCACCTGTCCTTTGCGCAGGGGTTCATACTGTCACCACCCTGGTGGAGAGCAGGAAGCCTCAGCTGGTGGGGATCATACTTTTGTCTTCCTGCTCGGGGGGCTCCCGACTGCAATCAGGAGGAAGCCAGGCTAAGACGCCTTGCTCCACCACTGCCTTGGCACAGGTCAACTCAGAAGATGACAGGATCTGGCTAAGCTGGTGGAAGCTTTTAGGAGCAGCCACAGTGACAGCTGTGATGAGATCCACTGCTATGAGGGAGGCAACGTATGGGTCCAAAGTAGTGGCTTGTGTTACCAAAATGGAAGTGGCAAAACAAAAGATCTCCACCCCTGTTGACTTCAATGTACACTGTAGAGTTTTCCACACATAAAAATGATAAAAATTGCCCTTCAAAATATTGTTTTGATGAGGCCCATACAGACCCAGGTCTGCATCTTGCTCTGTCTTCTTCCAGAGTGTCTGCCCCGGTCACTGTGCCCCTACTGTGCCCATTTCCTGGGCTGCTGTGACGAGGCACTACATGTGGCTCTACTAATTCCCTGAATCGGATGATGGCTTCGCAGATACATGTATTGAAGTAGCACAGGCCACCCTATAAATATGTACAATCATGTACCAATTAAAAGTAAAGTATAAAGAGCACATCTGGAGGCTATAACTTGATTACATGTTTTTTTCTAGCTATTTTGCATTTTTCTTTTACCATGTTTCAGTTTCTGCATGTAAATTTAAATAAAAAACAAAATTTGTAAAATTGTAACATTTCACTTGGAAATGCTGCCCAATCTTCACCAGCTTCATAAGTCTGAACTTTGCCAATGCTGTAATAAAGAGTTGTAATTTAAAAAAAAGTAAAATAAAAGTTAAAAAAAATCAAACCACCACAGATCATGTGGCTTAAACAAAGGAAATTTATTTTCTCACAATTCCGGAAGCTGAAGAACAAGATACTGGCAGGGATGGCTTCTTCGGAGGCCTTGCTCCTTGGCGATGTGGCTGTCCTCTTCCTGTGTCCTCACTTGGCCTTCCCTCCATACTGATAGAAACTGAGACCCCATATGGAACCAGACCAGACCTTCTGACACGAGAGAAGTCTTTATTGGGGAAAGCAGTGCAGGCGCTTAGCAGGCTGCCTAGCAAACCAAGGCAGCCTAGAGCTGAGCAAAGCACGGGTTTTTAAACTCTTTTTCGGGGTGGGTGTTGGTGGGCCATTATAGCCCGAGCGGGGTGGTGGGGGTATCTGTGGGTCAGAACAGTCCAAGCAAGGTGGGTTGGGCCAGAACAACCTGAGCAAGGTGAGCTGTTTATCAAAGTCCTGCCAAAACCGATGAGGGCGGGTTTGGCTTTTGTGGCGGAGGGGAACTGAAGTGGAACATGTAAGGGAAGGAGAGAAATACTGAGAGTTAAAGTTTTCCCACGAGGGGGGCTGGCTACCTGTGACTTATCACTTACCTGTGTCCTACTCTCCTCGTCTCATAGGGACAACAGTCGTATTGGATTAGAGCCCACTGTACAACTCATCGCCTCTTTAAAGGCCCTGTCTCCAATTCATTCTCACTCTGAGGTAGCAGGGTTTTAACAGGAAGCTTTGTGAGGGAAGAGCTGAGCCCACAAGGACTGCTACCAGCCATTCTGGAGGTCTGTGGACATGGAGCCTGGCACCTATCCCACTTCTGTAGCCTGAGGCCTTCGCTCCTTCCCTTCTAGGGCAGTACTTTTGGAGCCTGGCTGCATATTAGAGTCATCCGGTGAGCCAAAAACCAATAGTTAGAGGCTGACCCTACCCTAGACCAATTAAACCAGGATCTCTGGGGAAGGGCCTGGGTATCAGCATGGTTGAAAAGATCCTTGATTCTGATCTGGGGCCAAGGTTTGGGCCAAGTTGGTTGGTCTGAACAGTGAGCCAGAGCAGTGATGGCTACCTGTGGGAGCAGATTGCTCCTTGGGTTAGGAAAAGAAATCAAGCTTGGGAGAATCCCAACACAGTTCAGAGTGGCTTAGGATACAAAGCGATGGAGTGTTAAGTGCAACAAACACAAAAAGAGGTAGGGAGATGTCCATCCCTTGGTTAAAGTGTGAAATTCCATTAGATGAAATTAGAAAAGAACAAAATAAATAAAAAGGGAAGCAGAGGAGCACAAGTTATTCACTGGAAGCGAAGAAAAAACCAGATGCGTAATTAATTAGGGTTAGGTGCAAGGCTCCTATTCAGCCTAGTTTTCATGTTTTATTTGGAAAATGGCAACTGAGCAGAGTTTATTGACTTGATTTTATAAAATGCAAAAGGCAATTGCCAGCCTTACTGTTCAGCTGGGAGCTGCTCTGTACCCAGCGTGTCATGACCAGAAGTGGGCAGCAGCGGCTGTCTTTAAGGAGCACCTTCCCGGCCACAGATGCTTGGCACACCTTTCTTCTAGCCAGAGTTTCCTTCCTTTCTGCCTCCCTTGCCTGCCCTCTGGCTGTTTCTGGGGCTTACTGTTGCTGCTCACAGTTGACATGGTGGATGGTGCTACCCCTGAATTCATTTATATTGGTATTACTACAGTAAATTCTTTATGAAATAAAAATCAATAGTCACCGACATCCTGAGTAGTGAGGAAAATAATTGTTTATGGCACTCAGCTTAAGCTGTTCTGGTAATCACGTTGAAAAATACAATATTTATTCATTAGATCAAATTTAATGAGGCCTCCTGGCAGTAATTATAAAAATTACTGTAGCAGTAAATTACTAATGAGTTGTGATGTGCTTCCTACCTGTGAAGAAGGACTGGGGGTTGAAAAAGCCTGCTACCCAGATGAGGAGGCGAGGGAGGGAGCCCCGGGGCCCACGCTGCTCTCTCGCCCAGGCAGAGAGGATCAGTGTACCCAGACCACAAAAGCAAACAAGAAAAAAGACTGAGGATACACAACCAGGGGGCATTCTTGCAGCCGTGGGAACGGGATCAAGATTAGAGCGTTCTGTTCCCCGAAGGTGAGTGTCCTCTCAGCAACTCAGTCCTGTCGCGTGCTGGGGTCAAGAAGGGGCACTCATCTGCTGCCTGGGAAGGACAGAGCTTCTTGTTAATGCTGGGAAATGATCCCAGACACACACTGCCCTGCAAGTGTAAGGCCTTGACTCTGCCTGAGGGGCAGGTTGCGCTTGGCTCTTTCAAAACCAGCCACGCACGGGCGCCTGCTCCCAGGCAAGCACAGTGGATGTTTTTTTTTTTTTTTACAAGCTCCTGGGCGTCCTTCCTCCTGTGAACGATCAGAATTGGTTAGAATTTTTGCTCTTGTATTTATAGCATGAATCTAAGTTCTTTTTTTTTTTTAAAGTATGCAAGTGATTAATTTTGATTGAGAGCCTAGGTGTGAAAATGCCAGCAAATATGCCGATCAGAGGAACGCATGGTTTTAAAAGGTAAATTAACAGAGTTGAATGGAAATGTTAAGTCTTGGGGTTGGGGGACATGGCTGGACACAGCTTTTTTTGGTATTCTGTGTTAGTACAGCTTTACCACAAAACTGGGCTACAATGTTTCACTCTGATCTGCAGGCTTTGTTGGCCAGACACAGAGCCCTGGCCTGGGATCGGCCAGGCCAGCTGAGGGTCAGCCACCCATCTACAGCTGGAACCTGGTACCCAGCAGAAACACCCTCTGCAGCCCCAGCCTAGCTCCCCTGAAAAGCAGCGTCTCTCAATAGCCAATAGGCTGTTGTCTGGAGTGACAGCTATCTATTCAGGTAGTGGCTGCTATTGTCTTCTTACTTGTAATACTAAAAGGGTTTTTGTTTAATTTTAAGAATTCTGACAGCATCTCAGAATGTCGCACTCCGAATGAGTCCAACCCCTCTTCATGAAGGGAGGGCACAATGACATTACAGTGTGCATTTTTTTCCTTTTAAATTGCAGATGCCTTAAAATGAGATTGTCAGGTTTGTTGGCTTGTCAGACGAAAGTATCAAGATTGTCACAGTGTATTATATCACTATAATATGATCACTGTACATGAAACTAATGAGTAATATTGTACTTAGTGGTGGGACCCAGTCATGGTAACATTAAAATCAGCGAGCAGCCTTGTATTTTACCCAGGAAAATCTGGGGAACATGGCTGCCCGGTGGGACAGAAGGCTGGAATTTTGTCAAGCAGAGACAGTCACAAAGTGCTCCTCAGAAGGAGGTCAGGAGGCAGTGAGTTGAGGGCAGAATGGAGATTAGGGGCTCCTCAGGGAGACCAATTGAAGGTTTTGCACCCTGGTAGGCACCTGAACAAATGGATCTTGAAGGAAAGAATAAATGTGAAGTTTTTTATACAATTAGAGTCCCAGGCTGCTGGACTAGAAGTGATCTATTTGAAGAGGACTCAGATGAAGCGGCATGTTACTTTAGTATCTGCCTTGCTAAGATCCTCCTTGGCCACCCACTCATTCAGTCCTCAGATGTTCGTAAGCCTGACTGAATGCCAGGTACCATGCCGGGCACTAGGTGCTCAGTGGTTTATGTGATGGCCATAGCTCTGTCTCTGTAAGGCTCACAGGGTGGCAGTGCAGACACAGAACAAAGACACCTACAGAAAACACACCATGCCTGTGGGGAAGAAAGGAGACAGAGGCCAAGCCTATTTGGAAGGAGAGAGGCTGAAGCTGAGAGCACCACACGCTGGGCGGAATTAGGTGGGAAAAGCATGTCAGAGGTGCAGAGGCCCTGGGTAGGAAGGGAAGTCAGAGGGACTGGAGCAGTGGCCCATAGTCACCGGAAGAGGAATGTGGTCTCTTGGCTCAGGGAGATCTATGTTTGCATTTGGACCAATTTCTCGGTGAGTCTGGCTCTAAGCTCAGGTCCCAGCTCATGGTGGAAATGCCATACACAGGGACCATCATGATCACTACCAAGGGACAGGCTGGTGAACTAACTGCTGTGTGGAGGTGCAGGACACCCCTATCCTGGTGGTGGAGAGTCTCTGGGGGCACAGGACAGACAGAACCAGGCATGTGCAGGTGGCACTGCGGTCTTACCTGAGTCACCTGCAGAAGAGAACAGAGAGCAAGCCCGGACATGGGTTTGGAGAACATCCACAGCATGCGTTCGTTTACTTTGGGAGCACGGAGTGATGCGTCCTCATACTGTCCATTAGACTGCATGTAACTGTCCTCTTGAGAACAGCCTCCTGGATTTTTTCAGGACACACTGTACAGTCATACCAGTGGACCTCAGAAATCCAACATACCATACATTCTTCTATGCCTGGCCAAAAAAAGAATGGGTCAATTGGAAATCTGCATTTTTTCCAAGGCAGATTGCTCTTATGCCTTCCATTCCAGAAAGTCTATTTCCAAAATGGACAGGATTTATAGCATTTCTCTTTTCTAAAAGATGCAAATACATTCTTCTCATAATGTTAATGCAAACTGCACTCATACTTGAAGAAGGAAAATGTCTCCCATGAGCTGTAAGAGAAGTTAAACCCAGTGTTTAGCATCTGTAGAGCTGGCTGTCCACACCCACGCCTCGTTCCTCCACACTCGACAGCAGCAGGGTAAGACAGAGCATGTGACTTTTCTCCTGTCCCCAGTCTCAGCAGCATGTTGAAGAATGGTCAAAACTCATTTTGTGAGGTGGGTTGTGAACATCTTGATTCACATTAACCTGGGAAGGCTGGTGGTTGTTGCTCAGGGGCACAGCACTTGCCTCGCATGTGCCAGGCCCTCAGCTCAATCCCAAGTAGTGCACACATCTCTCTCTCTGTCTCCACAGAAAAGAAAGAAAAAAGGATTAACCTGATTCTGGTATTCTGGGAGAATGATTTGGTTAAAAAAGTTTTCATTGTACTTGTGTCCTTTATCTATGCCTTCCCTAGTTACTCCTGATAGGAGTCATTGTCCCTGGGGATACAGTGAACATCACTGGCATTCCTGGGAGGAAGGATGCGGCTTTTCCGACCTGTATTTCCAGAAGATCACAAGCCCGTATTTTCTGAGAATGGCTGTCTAGACGAAAAGCGTTCACCGATGGGTTGAGTGAGCTCTGAAACCAAAATGGCTGAACAAACGGAAAGTGGGGCTTCTAAACTGGCTTATCACTTCAAAATGCATAAAGCAGGGAGTGCTGGGGAGGCTAGAACAGGGAAGAAGCGGAAGAGGGCAGACGTAGGCTGGAGACTCACCAGTCCTGCCAGGTGGGGCTTTGTCTGGCCCGCACTGCCTCTGGTACGCGAGGGCACACGCGCGTTCTCACGCAGCTGCGCTCTTGCTTGCCTGCAAGCCTGCTGCCCCCAACTCTTTTGAGAGTGCCAGCTCCGAGTGGGCCTTAAAGAGCCATCTGCAGAGGCTGCTCCGTGCACATGGTCAGCGCTTTGTGGAAGCTGCTTACTGGGGGTGCTTTAGAACTCGGCCTCTTTGTCCGGCAGACCGCACACTTCTGTTGGTTTTTTCCCCCTAAATTGAACCACTCCTGTCCCTAATTGTGTCGCTCCTGCTGTCCCCTCCAGCCATCAGAGCCTGTGGCATGGTTCTGATTGTGTTGCAGTGCGTCCTTGAAGCATTCTTTTTGTTTGTGTTCAATGGCTGTCCTTCAGCTCACAACACAGTGGTGGCACTGGTTTCCTAGGGTCACCCATTCTCCTCTGAGGACCAGCCCAGAAAAGCTCCGTCGTAATGAACAGGGCTTCAGACGGACAGACACACACACGGGCTTGAGAGCCCTCCTGGCTTTGGCCACTCTAACAAGATTTTGTCATTTGTGGCTTTTGCACGTTGGAAAAACTTTCATCTCAGACTTTCTATGGGCTATAAATACTTGGTAGGTTAAAAAGGAATCATTCAGAACATGAAATAAACAGAGCCTGGCACGTACACAGCAACACACCTCAACGGAGCCCTTCAACTTCTAGGCCAGAGCGGCAGGAATCTGAGCCCAGGCTCCCTTCATCCCCGCTCCCATTCACTTCCCTCCCGGGCTGGACACTGCTCTGGCTGGTGACCTCTTTGGGCCCGATATTTTCCTAATGAGGCAGGAGGATTAGGTCTCCATGTTACACCTTTTAACCACTGAGGGAAGACCATTGATTTCATTGGGGTTGGGGAACATTTTTAGAATGCATGGAAAACATGATATGGATATTATATATCTACCATGAATTGAGAAAAGAGTCCAATCGAGGGAGATTGTGTCTTGATTCTGAAAATTTGTTATGATGGAGCTATTTTTAAAACTTTTTAAAAATTAGTATATGATTGTGATACATAATGAACACACACACACACACACACACCTCAGTGAGTTGGCGCACAGACATACTGCATCCTGACCCCGTTACTGCTCCTTCCCCCTTCCCCTCACCCGAAGGCTCCTCCCCATTTCTACAAGTCAGTCTGCATCTTGGTCTTTATGGCTTGATTGTTTTTCTGAATAATGACTTTATTATTTCTTTTTCAGAGTATCAGAGAAACATATATGTGATTGTTGTAAAACGTTTAAGAGGGAAAGACTGAGAAGAATAAAAATCAACCATATCTTCCAAAGGCGGCATGCTTATCATTTTAGTTCTGTGTTACTTTTGTAACTTCAACTATAATGCACATACAGAAAGGAGCACAAATCACAAATAAATAGCTCAACATTTAAAAAGCTTCAGAAGTCGTGTACACCAATGTCTCCACCACCTAGGCCAAAATGTCTTTTGTACCTAGCAAACTGGGTCAGGTCTCTTCCTAGAAACACTCTTAGACATCCTTCCCCAAGAGGCGATCACTTTCTCATTCCTTGGTTATCATTTATACTTTGTGGTACATAAACCACATATAAGATAAAACATACAATGTTTCACATACAACTTAGATCACATTTGTGTTCAGTTCCCTTGGTATCTTTATACTTTGCTACATGTATATCACATATTTTCACAGAAGTGGACCAGATTCTTCATGCAGTATTATAAATCTGATTTTCTCACTTTATACAATATCATACCTTATAGCATACCAGACACATTTTACTAAATATTTATGTAACTCACTGTAATGCCAATAAAATTTCATTTAGGTTAAATATTTAGGTTAAATATAAATTTTATATAATTATCACTTTACATAATACTTTTGTGCCAATAGGTATAAAACTAAATTCACTTTTTTTGATGGTGCTGGGAATCAAACCTATAACCTTATACATGTTAGGCAAGTACCCTTCCACTGAGCTATGTCCCCAGCCTCTAAACTATCACTTTCAATGGGTACATCTCATCGTTAGGTGTAGCATAACTTGTAAACTGCTTTACTGATAAACGTTTATCTTTCCCTTATGATTATGTTTTAAAATGCCCTTAGGGTAACATCCATGAACAAATTTATTCCAAAAGGTTTTGTAATCTTATTTCAGTGTTGTAAAGTAATTATGAGTATTCTTGTTTTTTAAAGTTTTTGAGCTGGGGATCTGGCTATGTTCCCCACACTGGCTTTGAACTCCGGGGCTCTAATGACCCTCCTGCTTCTATCTCCTAAGTAGTTAGGGCTATAGGCACACATCACTGTGCCTGACAATTATGAGTAATATATATGCACTTTTTTTCTTGGCTACCATGTTTTATTCAAGAACTCATAAAAAACATTCCAAAGGAGTTTTAACCCTCATCTTTGTCCTCTTCTTCCTCCTGGTTAATCTGGAAGTAATGTAATTCATAAGTCTTTGCTGCTAGTGACTATGTGTAACCAATCACATAGATTATTCTTCTTCAGATATTTTTTCGTGAGATATTTCAGATTCCTTTTGGAAAGGGGTACCTCGGAAGTCACGATGATCCTGCTCCATCTGCTGTCGGTGGTGACCACCCCTCCGCTGAGATTTCCAGCTTTGCTGTCCACTTTGATTCTCTCCTGGAGAAGCTGCTTGAAATTGGCGGCCTCCACGATCCTGTCTTCTATAGGATGTGTGCAGTCAGGGGTGAACTTCAGGACCTGCTTCTTTCCCTTGTTTTCGACCCCCACCTGCTCACCTCAAGCTTTTTCACAGGTGTTGGGGCAGAATTAGAAAGGGAGGCGGACGCATTACAAAGCATATAGCATGTACTAGTGTGCTAGCAAGAGCTAAAGAACAGTGCAAGAGTTTGTGTATGCGTGTGTGCGCGTATGCACGGCTGTATGCATGTGTGCGTGCATGCGTGTGTGCGTGCGTGTAGGTGGCTGTACCTTCTAGGCTGCTGTCCCAATACAGCCCAACCTTGAAGCAGGAGATATAAACTATATTTCAGTTCACACGCGGTGTTGTTTAATTTTAAAAGTCATTTAAAAATTCTCATTGGATTTCACTTCTAGTCAGAGAATTTCCTCACAGATCAGTCAATGTCTGCAATCCACAGGGGTGAAAATCCATGAAAAACCAAAACCAAAACCCAAAAAATCCAAACAAACAAAGAGTACCAGGCTCCAAACCTCTGGTTGAACGAAGTGGCAGGGCCGCCTCTCTCACTTGACTGGAACGCAGCCCTGGAAGACGCAGTACATCTTTCTGCTCAGATCCCTGAGCATCACTGCCCTCCTCACTCAGCCCCAACCTCATGCTTTTCATTGGGAATGGAATTCTCTTGCGAAACTCCAGTGCTATGGGTTGGTATGCTTGCTGAATTTTCATCCGGGAGTTCATTTTCCTGGTCAGTTATTTAATTTATGTTTTAAACACTTTAACATTTTGTCTTCAGTCAAAAAGACAAGTGAGAATAATTCTTAGAGATATGTGTTTAGAGTAGAAAGGGTTTTTATTAAGATGTTTATTTACAACAATGCTACAGAATTCTTTTTAGTCCAAAAGCCACAGGGATTATTATTTCTTTGTCATGGAGTCCCTAGATCTTTGTGGGAGACCTAGAAGCCCCAGTTTCTTTTCCATTTAAACAAGTTCATTCAATTTGCTTGTATTGGCAGAGAGCACCAAAAATCTTAATTTTCTCAGCTATGTTGGCATGGGAGCTTTTTAAACATGGATTTTTGTTTCTATCTGAACATATACCCAAGAAACAAAAACAAAAACACAACCACCCTCTTCTCTAAAGCAATGAAAGCACATGCAGTTTTTCTGTCTGCAACCCTTTCTGGCCAGGAGACCACGTGTGAGTGAAAGTCAGGAAATCTTTCTTACTGTCTTAAGATAAATAGCCAAGCAAAGAAATACTTGTTTTTTAAAAATTCAAAAACTGAAAAATAAAAAAATTATATTTTTATGGTCCCATCATCTTGGGGTCAATCATTAGCAGCTGGCATTGGCGCCATGCTTTAGAAATAAAAAATGGGGTGTGTTGTGTCCATGCTGTCATGCAGAATGTGGTTTATATATCGGACTGCCCCACAGCAGAACACAAAGGTCCATCTCATTTCTGACCGGCAGTAGATTCGCCATAGCAAAGATCCCTAAAATTTATTAACCAGTTCCTGTTAATGGACAATTAGGGTTTCTACAGATTTTTCTATTTAAAAACTTAGATATTGAATCTGAATGTACCATACTTCCAGGTATAATACCAGCCACAGATCTTAGCCAGGCTTGGGGACAGTCACAATTGGCAGTTTTTATCTAATTCTATTTCCAAAAAAGAAGGAATGGGACAATTCAGAGTCAGGGAGCGGCCCACCCAACCAGCCCTCAAATGTAAAGATAAGGTCTCTCATTTTTTTCCATTCTTATCTCCCCCAATCCTTCCTCCTACCTTTCTTCCTCTATCAGATGGAAAAAGAAAAGTTTCCAAGAAAAACTTATCAATGGGGCCTGGACCGGGTTGATTTATACCAATTTGTTTAGAGAAATGACTTCATCGTCTTTTTCTGGCTGTATAGCCTTAGTTTCCTCCTGCAAGTTCTATGGATTTTTCTGCATCTGGCAAGTGAAGCCTGTTATTGGTGGGAAGTTTTCCGGTTGTTGGAAGGTTATGGCTGATGATGCAATTTAGTTGCAATTTCACACCAAACCCAACATTCCTAATTCCACTAGGGCGCTCTTGATCCAAACTGGCATTTTGAGTCATGTGTTTGTGGTGCCCACACCTTCATCACCCAAAATAACAGAGTACATCAGAAAGCTAGAAGTCGCACGAAGAGGACAGCGTTTAGACTTGCATTTTAAAAGGGTACAGTTCTGCCTGTTGTGTTTGTACTGTCAGCCCACAAAAACCAGACAAGATTTAGGAAGAAAGGAAGGCTATTTACTAGAACAAAAATACATGATAGTTCACGTTACACATTTTTTTGATGGACACAAAGTGACATCCACACTGATTGACTGTCGGCATGCGCCTCTCCCTGAGCCCCGGTGCAGTGTGATGGATAAGCCAGTCCCAGGCAAGTGTCAGGAGGATTATCAAAAGAAAGAGCTGTCTGTAGCTGTTCCCTCTCTGAGGAGATTGACAACTCACCCTAACAAAAGGAAACATTAGTGTGCTATTTGCGTCTCCCAAAGAGACTGTGATAAGATGACGCGATAAATGGTGGGGTGGGGGTGGGAGGGAGGTTGCCATAAAAACACATAAGGTAATTGAATCGTGAAATGCAAAGAAAACCTCCACTGACACAATTGATGAGGCTTGTTTATTTTAAAAAGGTGAGCTGGTCTGAACAATGAAAGTGTCTGTAAATATCTTAGATGACAGCATAAGTTCTGTAACCAGGGCTGCTAACAGTGTCAGGAGATGTCTGAAATACCGCATGCTTTCTGACTGCTCAGACCTTGTCCCTCTGTGCTGATAACTCTCACAGGAAGACAGTCCAACATGCAGCAGAAGAGGAGTAGGTCTTCCTTCTGCACGCAACCCAGAGTGATGTCTGGGTTTGGCAGAGCCCCAAGAACAGGGGCTGTGTACTGCAGTCATAGAGGGTGTCTGTTGTGAGGCAGAAACAAACAAGAACTTGCGCATACCCCAATAGGAATTGTCCCCCAGAGAGGCTTTACCTGAAACTGCAGCCACTGGCATCCCTCATTAATTGAAGTCATGGCACCAATTTAAGTGGTTTCAGGTCGATTTGCCAGGTTCGCTTCCCAAGTGAAGTGCTGTGAACAGATTGCACGTGGACATGAAAAGTGCCTTGGCAGATGCTGCCATCTACGAGCACCTTCAGGCAGCACCCCCTTTCTCCTTGCAGAGCCTCCATTTTCACTGCATTTCCTGCCCCATAGAGCTACTGGAGCAGGAGTCTTTTGAACCCATGACAAACCAGACTGTGCATAACAGGTTGGCACGACTTCTTTGGCCTGAGTCAAGGTGGTTCTGGATCTCAAGGTTCTCTGTAGAACTCAGTCTTGGGATTGCAGTCTTTCTTGTGAACCCATAGGGTCTGACCCAGAGTAGGTTCTTCTCAAATGCTGGCTGAACCGGGCTGATCCAGAGATGCTGAGGACTCTGAAGGGAGCTTTTGTTCAGCTGTGGATATCAAGAACAGGATTTGGACTGGGCCCAAGTATCTCCTCTATAGGCCTCAGTTAAGCCCAAGAATCTCTCCCACTCCCTTCCACTCATTTACACTAACTTTGGCTTTTGGATATCATGAAAAAAATTTTCCTGGCTTTGCTCTCGCACATATAGGGGCTTGTCTTGAATTAAATCCTCACTGAGGTCCTGGATTAGCCAAGTTCAGCAAGCATTTATTGAGGATACATTCTTGGCCCAACCCTGAGGATGCCCAGGATGGACAGTCTGACCCAAGCCTGGTTCTACAGAAGGCTGTTGAATTTAAGACCACCCTGGCTCAGGCCAAGAGCCTTCTCACCTGCTGGAATCCAAACAGCTCCTACACATGCCATGGGAGAGCCAGGTATTGGCAGGGCTGAGGAAGAGTCTCCTGAGATTTATGCCAGCACCCACTAGGTGAGGAACATCATGTTCTGCCCACAATTTGGTGTTGGTAGAAAACATAGTCAATAGATTAAACCAAAAAAATGGTAATAACAAGGGAAGGTTTTCTGATTGTTTCTTTTACTCTGCACAGTGGCCTCTTATTATATACTTTAGATGCCCTCCCTTGCTATATTTTTTAAATGCCTTAATTTCTACTGTGACTTAAAGCAGTTTGAATCTTTCTGTGGTTAATCTTTAATTCCTGTGTGATTTGCATTTCACGTAAAGCTATTCCCTTAAGGGTGACTGGATGAGAGACTGTGTGACCCCTTCCACTCTCTCTGTCTAGCAATGTGAGGGTGATAATCAACAGTAAGGAAAGTTCCATTAGTGCCTTTCTTGGTTAATGGGAGGAGGCCAAATGTGGACCCAATAGAAGAGAAATTGGCTTCTCCCTGAGGCCAATCTTTATCTTCTGAAGGTCTCTTAGACTTGACTGATCCCCAGAGAACCTACATTACAGTGGTATCTGTTTCCTCTTAACATTTATCTTTTTCATGTGCATGAGCAACCCCGAGGGTTGGGCATACAGTTCAGTAGGAGACAATTCGCCTAGCATGCTCAAAGCCCTGGATTTTGTCCTTAGCACAAACAAACAAACAAACAAACAAACAAATCTGATTCTTTCATAGGTTACGGGACTCCCTAACTCCTAAGAGTACTGAGGCAAATTCAATTTTCAAGGATTTTATTCTTAGCACAAACAAACAAACAAATAAACAAACAAATCTGATTGCTTCATAGGTTATGGGACTCCCTAACTCCTAGGAGTACTGAGGCAAATTCACTTTTCAAGGAGCCCTGGATCTAAAGTGGTTCAGAAACTAGTAGCTGAGGGAAACTTCAAGGTGAGCAAAAGTCAAAGAGGGAAACATTTGTGAGGAAGGTGGAGAAGAGGGGAGGCCAATCATCAAGCTGGAAAGAATCAGCGGTAATGAGTGGAGGGGAGAGAGAGAGACAGACGGACAGACAGAGAGTGGGAGAGGCTATTGGTGTTTGTTGGTGGAGGGGAATAGGAAGAGAGCGAGAACAAACAATAAGAAATCAGAAGACTTAAACAAGAACAGTTAAACAGGAAAAGAAATCAGATTACTTAAACAAGAAACAAAACACAACGGCAGCATCAATAAACATACAACTCAGAGGGCAGAGTCCTGCGCTGGGAACAGAACATATACCAGGAGATCTGATGGTGACACAGGCCGGCTAATGGGGCCCCCCACAGAAGAGTTATCTGAAATGACTTCACCCTGAGAAGCCAAATTTGTCTTATAAACTGGTATTTAAATGGAAATATAAGCTGAACAACCTAGAGATTATGCTTTTCAACTTCTGTATTTTTCAGGTGAGGACACTGTGGTATCCTCAGATGAGCAGCATTGACCAACCAACCAGCCCACCCGCAGATCAAACAGAAAGCAGAAGCAGCCATGGTACTTCATTTTAATCATGTCTGGGGCTCCAGCTTTTGTGCTATTCATCTTTAAAAGACAAAATTTACCTCTAAGTTAGTGCCCTTTTAGAATTAGTCAACAATGGGAAACTAATATTAAAATACAGATTGAGATGGATTGCACTTTACGGTTGATTAATTCACATGTAGCCAGGAGACTACTGTGTATTCTTACGGAGGAAAATAGTCACAAACACATATCCAGTACCTGTTGACTTAAAGGAGATTATTCAAGAGAAAGCATCACTTGACTATTATTGCATTTCTTCCATATTCTTGAAAATATAACAAAAGTAACAAAGAAAACTTAACAAAAATTCCAGGAGTGACGTGAGGTGTAGACCATACATTTTTGTCAGTTTTTAATGAATATCATGTAGTAGGATCATCATATGTAAAATATAACGGAGGAATTTCAAATATATTTGGTGTTTTATACAGTGAAGTAGAATGAAGGGTTCTATTTTCTCTGGTTATGTCTGAATATGGTTTTATCTAAATTATACATCAAAGGAAGCATTTGGATTAAATGAAAACACATTTAATATTAGTGTGTGAATCAGCAAATACTGGATTTATCTAAATTACACATCAAAGGAAGCATTTAAATGAAAAGAAAATACATTCAATATTGGTGTGCGGACCAGCAAATACTGGGCAAGAGGACTATTATTCTGGACCTTTACAAAGCAATTTGATTCTTGGAAAGAAAAAAAATTCTTAAAAGCAGGAAATGAAGAGATGAGAATACTTGGAGATAGTTAAAACTAATAATGGCACAGTGAGAACTGGTTCTCTAGCTTAACAAAATACCTTATATGGCTAAGTCTAATAAGCTAACTGAAAATAAAGGAAAAAGTCTTTATGCTTTCAAGGAGTGGTTTAAGTAATTTGATTTGTTTTTAAGGCTAATGTTTTAAAAAGCTGTGAAACCATTTCCTGCTTTACTTTGGTCAAATTAAAGGGAAAAGAAAAATCAAACAAGAGAATAGCAATGTTAAGCAAAATCAATGCCCATACAGAAGAACAGACACGCTCGCCACTTTGGAAAATAATCTTGCACGTCTGTGGGCTTACAACCCTTTCTCTCAGGGCACCACACTCACTGACCACTCGTGATGCACCTCTCTTGAATGATGGGTATCCAGGCTGCCAAGGTCACTACTAGCAATGCAGTCTGTACCTCAGGGGTCAGAGCACGCAGGGGCAGTCCTTCGGGGCTGATCTGCATCCCTGTACCTCGGTCAGCTCTGGAATGCAAAGTGTGCTGGCCGCGTGTGTTGCTGGTCCAGCTTGCCTAACAGAACTCGAGTTATTTTCATCCTTGCTCAAAGTAGGTGCTCTGGTCAGATGTACAAAGATGTGGTTCTGTTGAAAAACACCCACCATTTATACTGCACCTATGCCTCCCTGTGTGAACCCACGCCAACATCCAGTAACCAACATGCACAGGACACTATTATGGGTTAGCCACTGACACACATTGCAAGGGTCTACTGTTAAGCACATGTTTCCTCTCTAATTTTTGAAGCATTGTCTCATGGTGAAACATCATTATTCCATTTGTCCCAAATTAAATGATTTAATATTTTAGAAAAGTATTTTCCTTATTTAAATGAAAATAATGTAGTCTGTAAAGTAAAAGACAAGGTTTCATCTTTTAGACAAAAAAAATTGAGAGAGGAAGAAAGACATGTATTGTCTATTTAACAATCAAAACACTACAATAAAATAAAGTAAAATCGTGGTATCATAATAATGAGTTCTCTTTCAAATGGTTTGCTCTGAACTAAATTGTGTTCTTTATGTAATAAGAGTGACAAATTGTTTAATTTGGTATCAAATATTCATGAGCTGCAAATGTGCTGCATCACCAGAACGGGTGCAAGATCATAAACAGATACTGTGGTGTGAACAGAGACAGAAGCTGAGAGAAGTGGACGTGTGCACGTTTTCAGCATCGCTGGGGCTCTGGGTCTGCGAGGAGAGGGAAGAAAAAGAGAATCCTCCCTGCTCAGACCATCGTAAGGGGCAGCTGCGGGCAATGATGCTCAGAAAGGAACCTGAATGTGGGTTCTCAGAGCTCCTTCCCTCCCGCAGAGAGGAGGTTCAAAGCAAATCAGGAGAGACCACAATAGGACAGAAATTCCTAGAGATCTCAAAATGGAGCAGGTAGTATTTCTTTATTAGAATAGAGGGTTTGTGAAGTTTCTTTTTTTCAAAGGGTAGAATGGCTAATTATTCCGAGTCTGTATTTAAAAATAAAATGGGTTCTGATCACGCAGAGAGAGCAACATCCTAATGACACACACCGTCTACATGGTTATCTCTTTGCCCCGAACATGCCAGAGCTCCCAGGAAAGACGAGTCTGTGAAAATGGTGAAACTGCAACCAGAAAACCCAGCTCCCTTCTGCAGGCTCTGAGAGTCTTCTCAGACCTCCTTGGAACAAAGTTATTAATTCAGAACGATTTCTCCCTTCAGCCCCAGCCAAACGCTCTCCATGCCATCCAGAATTTTCTCTCTCTCCTCGGTCTTGCTTCCCAGCAACGGGAGGGGTGGTTTTTCGGAGAGAGGCGTGAGCGGCTTTCCGGGCTGCTTTGCCCGACAGGGGGCAGACCTCACCATTTCCCCGCGGCTCGGTCTGCTTCCTCGGCTTTTTTCCAGAGCTCAGGAGTTAGGAAGGGCTTGGAGACCACGCATTTCACGAAGCCGTCGCTTCGAGGATTTCCTTTCTCGTCTCTGCAAGCAGTCACTTGGACTTGCTTAACAAACCTCCAAGAACTCCACCAAATTGAAATCAACTCCGTCAAATGGTGTGAAGAGTGTTTGGCTATTAACTCTACCATCTCCTGTTAGCAAAGAGCGTTTGTTTTCCCTTCCGAGAAGAGCTCTTCCTGCAACTAATCACACCTAATCTTTCTGCAAAGATGTTTTCCTAAAAACCGGTGTAAATCAAGTTTTTGTAAATCTAATCATATGTTTTATGCATCAGGGGAACTTGACATGTAAAGAAGTCCCATGGTGCATCCTCTGTAAAATGAAGATTTGCTTCCTTATTATTCGTTTTTGTAAATCGGAGTGATTATTCACCGGGTTGAAAGAAGTGTGCTTTTATTCAGGCTTTTGCATTTGAGGTCTTTGCATTTCTTATTTTCAACAAGCCCCAATGAACTACTTAACGACTACCTTCAGCAGACATGGCCCCTAATTCTGAGGCCCCAAACAGCCTCCAAATTGTGTGCCAAAGAGTCACAATGAGTCATTGTCTGATTGAGAAAAATAGCAGAAAACCTTGCCCCATCCTGTACTGTAAGGCCAGATAGCCATTTCAGACCATCTCTGGGCTTCCCTTTCAGCTTCCCCTTTCACAAAGGAAACATGCACAGAATTATGCATTTCAAATAGGTGGGGTCCATTAAAGTTCCGTCTGGGGTGAATTTTCTTGGTTGGGGGACGTGGAATTTCTCAGCCACCCAGGATTCAGTAGATGAATACTGTCTGAAGATGAAACTAGAGAAGAGGAAAGGTGTGTTCAATTCAGCAGAGACCACGGGGTGCTCCAGCAAGGACCGGCGTAGTAATAGCAGCACAATGAAACCAGGCTCCCAGCGTTTGGCCGGTAGGCCTCGTGCCAAAGAACTTCCTTGAGCTCTTTCTTTACCTGCCAGTCCCTGGATCCCAATTAAGGTAAATGATACATGTCTTTTCCCCCATGATAGAAAAGCAGCTCTCTCTCTCTCTCTCTCTCTCTCTCTCTCTCTCTCTCTCTCTCTCTCCCTGCAAAGGATCTGATATTTGATAAGTGTAATTTTGTTAGGGAGAAAGTTCTCCTACAAGGATCTCCTTGTTTTATTAGGGCAATTCCCCAAATCTTAATTCCCAGTCTAGGGGAGTCTTACTGCACCTGGACTGGGCGAACCGAAGTGTCCTTCAGTAAAAGGGATACAGAATAGGGGTAAAAAAATGGTGATTGTCTGAACACCGATGTCAGCTCGAGTCCTTGGGAAAGGCCTCTGTACGGGGATAAAGTGGCCAACGGGAACTTGTGCCATCAGGGCTTCACGTACTCTTGCCTGAGATAAAACACAGCCAGGCAGGGCGACGAAGTGCCTCGAATTCCAGCAGGAGGAGCTCTAACTCTGGGAACCCGACAGCAGTCGCGGCGCTAACGCTGCCCAACCGGGGCCAGACTTCTCCCAGGAGTTCAGCTTTCTCTGGTCGCCGAGGTTAGTAACGAAGTGCACAGGTGACGACACTGAACTAGAAACAGAGCCCTTCGCGTGGTCTGGACCAGGAAAACAGTTAATACCTTTAGAGAAGCGCAGCTGAAACGGCATTTTAGGAGCAGGTTACCAATCTTACAAAGGCAGCAGAGACAGTGAGGAATGGAAGTAAAGTCCCCAGTCAGCCCCCTCTTCCCCCACAACTGTTACTTTGTCACAGGCTGCGCCTCTCACATTGCCCAGGCGTGTGCAGCAGGCACGCCACACCTCAGGCTGTAAAATCTGCCCGTGGCTGAGACGTACCAGATTTCCCGATGCCATGTCAGCTCTTGGCCGCTGCTGCTCTTGATTCGGGTTCTAGGAAGGAAAAAACAGAACCTCTTAAGCTGTGGATACCTCAGTGCCAAGAGACTCCACTTCTGTCCCCTGTCAGGAGTATCTGCAGGAGGACGCAGGAAGCTGTGCGAATAATATAAAAACCTCTCCAGCTCCTCAAATGCCTGTGAAGCAGCACGTTTTGTGCAGCGCCGCAGTCCCTCAGGTGCTGTCCGTGGTCACAGCAACGGAAGAGCTGTACCCACTATCCCGTGCGCTTCCCATTCCCCCTAGCTTTGTGGAAGGAGCTTGTTACAAGTCCCAAAAGTTCTGCAGTTCAAACAAAGAAATTTAAAGACCCACTCGTTTTCATGTAATGCAGCTTTTACAAAAATTATCTCACCATGAATTTTCTTCTCTCCCCAGAGCTCTTACATGCCAGGCATTGCTGTTCCACACAGCACACTTCGAAAACGCCAAGTGTGGAGAAGAGGAGCAAGCTCAAGGGGTGAAGAAAAGCGTGCACCTCTGTCAATTGGTCCTGGGCCTACCTAACAGCTGCTATGATTTCTGAGGAATCAGTAACCTCTTTGGGCTTCAGGCTCCTCTTCTGGAAAAATGAGGATTCCTCCATTTCTACAGACCAGTGGCTCCTGGCTTGGAGGGGCATGACAGAGTCACAAATGTACTCTGAGTTCCTGAAACTTGTGTTTCTGGGGGTGGAAGTTGGTCACACATTTAAGTTAAAAGTAGACTGCAGGCTTTTGCCTGAAAATGAACAACATGGACAAAGTCACGGGTCAAGAGAAGGCAGTATTTCCCTGTCTTTACGTTGGTTTACACGTCATTGGCTCCCTGTTCATCTTTACCCTCTGTCTGCTTTGCGGAATCATTAGAATAGTGGCATGTATCACTCCCTTAGCTTTCCCTAGGCAAGACTATGTAGGGTTTTGTTTCTTTTTGCTTTAATTCACGCCATGAATGAGTCTGAACTGCTGAGGAGGTTTATGCAGAAATTTAACAGATTCCACAGATTGCCGGGCCTTGCTGTCTCCTGACGGGTAGGAAGAGCCAGAGGGCATGAGTTTGGGACTGAAAAAGTTACAGTGCAAATTATAAAGTGTACATCTGAAGATTTCTTTCTAAGTAGTTATAAAGGGCAGTGGCTGGGGTGGACAGGGCCCTTGTATTATTATTATTTTTTAATTTGATAAGATTTATTGCCAGGAGGTAGCCTCCATACTTGTGGGGGTTGGTTAGATAAGTCCAAAATCCAGAAGTCAGACTTTTAGAAGAACAGGCTGGACCTCTGAGGTGGGTAAAGGTACTGCATGCAGGTAGACATTTGTCTCCCTTAAGGAAGTCTCAATTCTGTTCTCAAAGCCTGTCAGTTGGACATATCAGGGGGCCCTTGTATTAGTAGGGGATTTTATTTTTCTTTTTGCAAATCCCTATCTCTGCTTTACTGGGAGGGAAGAGACATAGAAGTATCATAAATGATGGTCCTTGGGAACGTTGACCAGCTGTATCAGCAGGAAGACAGGGAAGTGTGGCTTCACAGAGTGACATCACTGGGCATTCACTTTGCGCACCTTCCTGACCTTCTTCCACAAAGTTTTTCCTGCAAATGTTGCTTGCATACTTACAATGTACCGGAAACTTACCCTATCAAGAGAAAACTCTCTTTTCCTCAAACTCTGGATCCTCCATGGAATTTTCCCTGATATTTCCAGCCATAACTGGTTTTTAAATTGTTACAGCTAGGGCTACACAGTTTAGCACTCATTGTATACTGCCTCGTTTCTGTGGTTTCATATGATGCCTTAGGGTGTAAACTTTAGGAAAGCAGGGCTTAGGTCCCCACAATCTTTTCCTTGCCCATGGTGCCTCTGTAAATACAGTTTACCAAGTCAGAGCACATAACCACAGAGCCTGGGAAATTCTTCAGACTCTAGGTCTCTGCACCTTGTAGCAATAGCCTGTGTTTGCCAGCCAGTGGTATATGTTGTGCTGTATGGGTTTTGACAACTCTCTGTAATGTCTAGTCTTTATTTCAGCTGGTTACTCTGCTGGTTTCAGAATTAGAGGATCTGGTTTGTGGTTTGCTTTTCACTATTATTGATAATGTTATATATTATGATTTGTTGAATTTGACAGAATTAAATGCCTTTCTGGGTGGTCTGAACTCATCTCTGAGGGCAGCTTCCGCTGATGTGGTCTTTCCCTCTGGTTCTTTGCTTTAGCAGTTTGTGGTCCATTATGAAGACTTCAGGCAGTTGGTCTGGCCACAGATGACACCAGCACCCCAGGTGGCCCAGAGATTTGTAGGGCTGCAGTGTTGGGGACTCTTTAGAGGGGTACCCAGGGAAAAGAGCAGTGTGGTTGTGGCCTCAGTCTCTGCCCTTCTTACACCTGTCCTGCAAGTACCCTCCTCCACCTCTATCTCTCCTGGAGTCTCATCTGAGATGTCTCCATCCAGGTTATTGCCTAAGAAAGGTGAGGCTGACAAATGTTTACAGTGGGATCCTACCTGAAATGCATGAGAAAAACAATCTTATGTATCCAAATCTCTTCACAAAGCCAAACCTGGCCGACCTTTCCCAATTCTCCAAACTGTAACTGTGTACACATTTTTACAGTCTACAGAAAGCTTTTGTGCACTGTTGGGTGAGCTATAAAACAACCTCAGAGAGTTGGACATAGCTATGGAGTGTCAGAAGCCAGAGGACTTGAAGGAAAATGTGGAAGAGGTGGCAAAGTCTGAGCACATCAGCTTGTACTTAGTGCTGTGTATTTAACCTTGAATTGTGGTTATTGGTGTCTGCATGGACAGTAGTGTGTGGTTTAGTAAAAAAGGTAGTCAGTCTGACAATCTGATTTAGAAACTAAGTCTGCCCCAATAAGTGAGTGGATGATAATTGTGATAACAAACAGCTTGGGTGCATTCAGCACTTGCTATGCACTTGCTATGCATGAGGAATTGAACTCATGTCATCTCTTTTATGCCTAGTTGTTCGTCTCCCTTAGCAGTGTGTTGTATTATCTATCCTGATATGTCAACTTTATTGGATTAAGAAATGCCTAGGGGATTAGTAGAGAATGCTCCTGGGTGTGTCCATGGAAGTGTGGCCTTGGGCACTATGTACGGTCCCTTGCCCCTTGCTCTCTGTGCCCCTGCTCTGCTCTCCAGGGAACTAAGAGCAACATGAATGCTGAACTTTGCTCCACCACACATTTCCACCATGATGGTCTGGCTTTGGAGCCAGCTGAGTGTGGACTCAATTCCCCTAAGTGTGAGCTAACTTAAGCCTTTCCTCCTTTAAGTGTTGGGTGTTGTGGCCAGCAGTGGGAAAGCCCTCTTGTAGAGGGGAGTTTAGAACAAGGTTTCACTATCACTACCTGACTGAAAGCTATGCTTTGTGTGTTTGGAGCACATGTTTATCCAGTTCTACATTGGCTGTTAAGAAGTTTTAGGTAGCTTTAAAATGTGTCTTTCACTGATGCCAAATTGGTGTACAGTAAGCTCACAGTGAGGACTGGGTCTTTCTCTCCTTTCCCTTGAGTCCAGGACCTAATCACCCCCTCCCCACATAGACCCTCACAGCAAAGTGCTTTGCAGAGGTCCGTCCTCAGTGTTCATTGAGTTAAATGGAAGTCAAAGTTGAAAGGGAGCAAATCAGTGCGCCCTCCTAGCCAGACAGGGCACGTAATGAAGATCTAAGCAGTCACATAGCCAAGTTCATTGACATCTAGCATAATGAGGCCAGGGCTGTGCCTTTGGTCCCTGACCACTGTCTCCTACTTCTTTGCGCATGGTTCTGACTAATGCCCCTTCTGATCCTCTGTCAGCATCTCGGTTTCCGTTTCACCGCTCGTTATTGTCTGTTTGGAGACTGTGCAATGCTTGCATAAGCTCTGTTTCTGCTCCTATAGGTGCATATGTGTCCCTACACCTACTCAGCTTGGAGCCCCAGATCTTAAACTTAGCACATCCTATGCTGAGTTCATTATTCCCTCATCCTGCTTAGGTGCCTTCCTTCTAAGCTCACTTGAATCATTTCACAGAATGACGGTTTTATTGTACATACGTGGGAGAACCTTGTTAGAGCTGGAAAAACCAAAACCGAACTCAGGCCTCAGAGGAAAGGAAGCCTTGGTGGGTTAGGAAAAGCAGAATCTCAGGAAGTTTCTTAAGGTTTGCAGGAGAGGTGATTGTGATTTTAGCCTGGGCAGCACCGTGAGCCTTTCTCAGCCTGCCTTACAAGACCCTGTGGGATTTGCATCTTTTCTTTACCTAATAGCTTCGCATCACGGGGAGTTTCTCTTCCTCATCCTGCTCATACTTTCCACTGCCCCTGATTCGACTTCCTTGCTCCCCATGTGACAACTCTAGTTTATGGAGTCTCTGAGAAGCTGCAGGTCCCACCAAAGACTGCCTTGTTCTCTTAGCATTTTTCAAGCTCCTACAAGAGGGAATCTGATTCCCTAGCACATCCTTTCTCACCAGACCATCTCCTTGGTAGATGACCAGCCTGTAACTGGCTACCCTTCTGGTCAAGAACACATTGAGCCCGCTTGTCAGCTGTCCCTGAGGCTGGGACCCATGGCTACCTTTTTCAAGACTGTTTCAGTGACCCCAAAGTCCTCCACTAAGTGGAACAAGCCAATCTTTTTATATGATCCCACTAACATGAAATGTCTAAAAAGGACAAATCTATATATAAAGTGGATTATTGCTTCGTTAGGGCTGGGGTGAGGGTGGGGATTGGAGATTGACAGTTTAGGAAATAGGGACTTTCTTTTGGAGGTGACGAAAATATTCTGAACTTGATGGTGCTGATGGCTGTGCAATCTTGTGAATATATTCAGAGTCATTGACCTGTACATTTGTATGGTAATATCTCAATAAAGTTGCTTTTTTTAAAAGTTGTTTTTTTTCTTTTTTGCGGTACTGGGGATCGAACTCAGGACCCTGTGCTTGCTAGGCAAGCGCTTATTCCACTGAGCTATATCCCCAGCCCTAAAAGTTGTTTTTAAAATAACTTGCAGTAATGGGGCCTCCACTGGAGTCAGTTGCCTCTCCTGTCTGCTCCCAGGGCTGCTGGTCCTGAGCCTGGCACCACTTACTGCTCTGTTAGGCTGGCACCTTGCCAGCAAGTCCCTGCTCGTGGACACTAAACTACAATGCTTGGAGGCCTTTCACCTCTGTACGCTTGCGTGCTTGCAGAGGGAACTGAGAGGGTTTTTGGGATGAGGGGGACAGATGGGTGGAGGGGGTACCAAGAAGGCTGGATGCAAGGAAAGCACCAGTTGTCATCTCTGCCCATGACTGTTGTGTGCTCTTAGGAATCCTACCAGTTGCATAAAAGATGTGTGCTAAGGACAGAAGGGATGAGGACCGAGGGGTTCTGCACAGCTCTGCCACTGTCATGTACTGGAGAACCTAAGGCACCAATAGCACTGCTGCGTGGTTTGGCCTGTGACTATTGGAGCAGTTACCCCAGGCAGCTGGCAAACTCCTAAGGCCTGGGTTTCCACCTAAGTTCACAGTGGTTTTCTTTTTTCCACTGTGCTCTGTGGCATGATATACTCCTTAGGGCAAGAGCAGACTCAGGCTTAGCAACACGCTGTAGACCAGTGTCTCCAGTCATTTTTGTTCTGTGCTAAGCCCTTTGGCTAAAAGATTTGGGGCAGGGGGTATAAGGAGGAGAAAAGGAGGGGAGAAGAATTGCCTTCTCAGAACAAGGATTGATTTGAAATATGGGGCATCTTATTGATAAAAGCAAAACCCAGACAGAAGGAAGCAGTTTGATATAGTGCACTATTTGAAAAAAATCATGTGCATCTGTTTAGCACAATATACAACATAATGACAGCAATCTTCCCGGTTTGTATCTATTCATCTGATTATACAGAGTAACAATTCTTTTAGTTACACATTTATTTACCCAGGGATTTTTTTAATGGATAATAAGTTAGTAAATCAGATAGCATATGTTCTAGATAATACTTTAGTAAACTGTCTACCATACAAGGCAGTTGCAGTTCACATTTTATGTAATATCCAATGTCCCATTAATGAGCATAGCACAATGTGATGCTATGAGCAGCTCTTCAAGAAGGACAAAGCAGATTTTAATGATTATTTAATGCTGTTTGATCTAGACACATATTATGTTGAAAAGTTGCATTTCAGTCCTCAATGCACCATGGTTGTAATAAGAAATATGGACTTATTTGAAATATAACCCAGTGGTCTTCTTTTAATGCAATTGTTATGGCTGTTTGTGCTAAAGTTTCTTGTCTTTGATGCAGGGCTATATCATGAGCTTTTCTTTCTGGTGAAAAATGCACCCCAAACCCTTAAAGCATAGCTTTTATTTCATGAAAAAATCATGAACACTAAAGAAGAGAGGAGAGTATGTAGTTTAGCCATTGAAATGTGGTAAAAATATAAATAGTTCTTTCTCTCTTTCTTAAGGGAAGATAGAAGTCCACAAAATCCCTAGTTCCTTCTGGCCTGCTGAGTGGGACAGGAAGTCTTATGGCTTAGGTTTTCAGTTGAAGATGGATGACAAATACTGCTAAAGGACATGGCTTGGTCTTCTTAACTCCCCCCATTACAGGCCACCAGGTTCCCCGGGAAATGCCCCTGCTACCATGCAAGGTTGCCTGCATGTGCCAGCAGCCCCTGACTTAGCCAGCAACACCTGCTTGCAAAATGTTCACCTCCTCTGTGCCTCCTGACAAACTTCCTGCAGTTTCTCAAGATTCTTAGTGTGAGATCTATTTTAATTTTAAGATCACATTATGTGCTTCCTTTCCCCTTCCTCCCTTGTTTCCTTCCTTCCCTCCTTCCTTCTTTCCTTCCTTCCTTCCTTTCCTCCATCCTTCCTTCCTTCCTCCTCTTTTTTTTTTCTCCGTGTTTACTTCGTTCTAAAGATTCCCATGTCAGGCTCCCATTGCATGCTGTGTAGTAGGTGCTACTGCAAATGAAAGTTCAAATCATTATTTAATGAGTCATGAACAGAGAATATTTGCAGGCATGCTCTGGGATGCTTCTGGGAAGAATCTACAGATTAAGCCAGACCAGAGGCAAACAAGATAAGAGCTTTCTGTGCTGGTCACAGCGTGCCAAGTGGGGCTCACTAAGTATGGACCTGTCGCTCCCCACCTTGGTGTTCACGTTTGTTGCTGCACAGCGCTACCTGACAGCTGCTTAGCTAGGGTTGGCACAGTTTTTGGAAAGTAAATTCCTTGAGAAGGAATGAAAAGATATGGATATTTGAACAATGTTCTTGAAATAATTTAGCAAAATTAGATTTGTTTCCGAGCAGGAAAAGCATTAAGGAGTAAAGGGAAGAAAACTGGCTTTGTTAGGTAGGAATACCAAGTATTTCCCACATATTTTCTCATGTAATAGTTACAGTTACTCTTTGAAGGAGGAATTTCCATCTCCCTTTTCCAGACAGGGAAACAAGGTTCAATGGTGCAGTTAATGAGGCCACTACCTGGCCATCCCTTGCTGTTCGTCTGTACCACCACGCAGTGGCATCATTTAGGGCTTAAACACACACCATCCTTCTTGCTCCACACCCAGTGATCCTAAGCCATTGGTCTGGCCTTGGGGTAGGCCTTCAGCATTTTAAAGAACCCCAGTAGGTGAATCTAACAAACAAACAAGCAAGAACCCCCGGATTGCACCATCCCATGCACACAGTTACAAACCACTACTCATGGTTCCCACTGACAATGACTTGACTTAAGACTTTTTGACTTTACAGTGGTGCAGAGCAATGTACATGCAGTAGAAAACAGGCTTAGAGCTTGGATTTGGACTAGCTATATGTGGAACAGTACTCTCTCATGGTGATGGACAGTGTGGTGAACCACAGCTCCTAGTCAGCCCAGCAACCACCAGGGAATAACTGATGCTGTCCAGCACTCCATGTTTCTAAACTATGCTCATCACTAGGTTATCTGCATGAAATGCATTTTTGACTTACAATATTTTGAACTTGCCAAGTGTTTATTGGAAGTAACCCCATCTTATGTTGAGGAGCATCTGTATAAGCCATATACATTTACCTCAACCACATAATTCATAGTCAATGAATATCCTGCCAGCTACACTGCAGGGCATACAATAAAAAGCGGGCACCCTTGAGCATCTTCATTATCAGTCCTCTCTATGAGCTTCTCATGCTCTAGCCATGTCATATTTCAACTCAACATCTTCAGATGTTTTAAACAATTTCATTGAGCTACATTTTAGTAGTGGTTGTATCATAACAGAAACACTAAAGGAACTCAAGACAGAAAATGATCAAATGATGCTATACCTGTATGTGGTCAAAATTTGGGTCAAAAGTTTCAAGGCTGGACAATTCCAATGGTTATTTTCCTTCGTCTGTTTTCATGATCACAAATCACAATCATGATGTTGAAACTCTTGCTTGATGAAACTTTTGTGGGTTTTAGTAACTGGAATCTATTCTCCTGACTCAGCCTCATGCTGTGGAGCACAGATGGTAAATCTCAAGCCTGAGATATTAAATGTAACTTACACTTAAGTCAGAGCTAACTTCTTTGAAGGACTTTCTCTATTCTTGGTGTCTTGTGCATTCTTTTGATATATTAATACCCCTCATTTTCCTCTAAAGCTATAGGGATATTTACAAGGTATGACCCTCAAAAAACAAAACAAAACTCCTTAAACCAAACATTTATGGTCTAAGTGTTAAATTATTTAAGCAATGTAGTTGTGTTCAGAAATATTGAAACTGACCAAGGAAGTACTTCAAAATTCTTACAATGGTTCTCCCTGTTGATTAGGTACAAATAAAAAATATCCAAACTAAATAGAAAACTTTTTTGAGTGTTTAAAAATTGCTTATATCTGTGTTCTATTTATCATTCTTTTCCAAGACAATGGTACAAGGTCATTTTCAAGAGTCTTTTTTCTTTTTCTTTTTTTATTTCTTTCAAATGATTTGCATCTTAGTTCAATGACTTGCTTTAATAAAATCTATTATTTCAAACATATGGAGCAGAGATTTAAAACGCTAGCATTTTTGTTGAAAATCCTTTAAAATGAACAAATATGTTTCCAAAGCTTTCTCAGGCTTGACTTTCTTTGAACTACTCTGTGCATATATATATTTTTTACCTGTTTCTAATTCCAGATTTCATTGAAGAAATAGAGGTAGAACTATTACAGGTGGTGTAAAAAGGAAGACAATAAACTAAGCTAAGGATGCTTAAATCCAGCAAAAGTTTTCAGTATCATGCAGTCGAAATTTTAAGAAGACAGATATTGGAACCAGAATGCCTGAGGTTGATTCTGGTCATATATCTTGAATTTCTTGTTCTGTCTGTCTGTCTGTCTGTCTGTCTGTTTCTCTCTTTCCCTCTCATCTGCAAAGTGGTGCTAATTAATGGTAATAGAATTACTAAGAAGATTCAATAAATTAATAGATGTAAAGTGCTTAGACTACTACCCAGAAAGTGCTCCATATATAATAGTTTTTACTATGCTAGGTGAAGCAGATGCTTAGATCAGTGATGGAGCGAGTAAATTTGTACAAAGTCTAATGTGGGTAACATGTGTGTGTGTGTGTGTGTGTGTGTGTGTGTGTGTGTGTATGTGTGTTTCTGGAGATGGAACTGCATCCCCAAGGAATTCATGAACTCATATGAACTAGTGATTCTCCTACAGAGACTTGGTCATTTGGTTTTGTTTTCATCCCAGGATGCTGCTCTAGAAACTTTAACAGATACTGAAGACAGGTACAGAATTATTTTCTGGTGACTGGCAGCTCTTTTTCTTGGCCAAGATCATAGGCTAGGATTTTAGCAACAGACCATGCAGTGAGCCTGGCCTTAGATGGTCCAGATTTTTTGAACAGAAGAGTTCAGAAGAGGTGTGTAACTTATTGTTCCTTCTTCCTCTCACCCTCCCTTTCTTTTTTCTTTCTCATTCTCTTCCTTTATGGTCAGTTCTTTAAAAAATTCTTTGTTTGTGTCTCCTGCATGAGATTACAATACTACTCTCCAGCAAAATTAAACAAGTGAGTAAAAAGTATTTTCCAACCTACTCCTCTTGTCTTCTAAGTTGGACTAACTTTGACCATAAATTCAGATGTCTTTTCTTCATTTTATAAAACAGTCCTGTTCAAGTCCCAGATGGCTTATATTTCACTTTCACATATTTTGATTCAATTAGTATATTATTCTTAAATCACTTATTCAAATTCTTAACTCCTGGTGAGTTTCCTTTAAATTTTGTTTCTGCACCTTGTAATCCCCTCTGGCCTAAAACTGATATTCTTTAGCTCCTTAACAAAATGCAATGGGCTCACACAATTCTGTCTCTGTCCCATCATTCCCAGTAGAGATAGGGCTGTCAGTGATTTCCAGTGGTGGCTTGCCTCCTACAAAGGATAAAGACACTTCAAGACCATTGTCCCTGTTGGCTTAGATGCCTGGTCAATCTGATTAGTCACAATGAAGTCATCTGACCAGGAGACTAGGGAAAAGGCTTAAAAGTATTATCTGAAACCTCTTTTATTAGAATACAAGTTTTTGGATCTGAATGGATCTCAGAAAGCAATTGGTTCGCCCCGAACATTTTCTAGAGGAAGTAAGTAAAGGCTCAGAAGATTACTTTTCTCAGCTAAGTGCCAACAGATAGGTAGTGGTAAAGTTAGATCCAAAGTCTGAGCCTTCTGTTGCTTGCTGTCTAGCACTAACCGCACTTCCTTCCCATCCATCTTCCTCTCTTTCCTCAATATTTATTCATGCCTAGTATGTACTTGTTTCAGAATAAACAAGGAACCCATACTGATTTATTTTTGGCATCAAAAACCTGGGTGACATATGGTCTGATGAGTAGGGGTGTGCTAATAGACACACAGAAACAGAATGTTTGAAATGGGAACTACCCTGGAAAATCTAATTTACGTGCTTTTCATCACCGCAGCATGCCTCATCCATGGTAATGTGTACTATGCCACCCAAAACAAGGCAGAAAGGACCAGAGGACAATCAGAAAGTACACACGTACACTTTTACACCTACATGTAGAGACAGAGATGCATCAGATGCAATCCAGCAGATAATTAGAAAGCCAACAATTTGGCAAAATTTCCAGGCATTTCCATAAATCCTTTTTAGATTCTTCCTCCCTCCAGCTCAGCAAGACAGTCACATTTTTCTGGGTCTCAAACAAACAATAGCATCCAAATGATCCTTAAGAACAACCCGCCAGCATGACTACAGAGGCTCAACTGGTCGCTAGGAAAGGGAGGTCACCATATGCCCTGTGCGCTTTGTGCAGGGCCTCGCTGCCATTTACAGCTGCCCTGGCCTCTTTATTTTACTTTGGGAGACAAGAGCTCTGCTAGTGCGCACAAAGGGGATTTGGGATTAGCCTTGTCTTGTATCTCTCGGACCTATCACATCTTTCATCCTCACAAAGGTGGGAGGAGCAGAGGAGAAAGATGGGGTGCACAGGAGGAGCTGAAGAGAAAGCCAGGCAGGGAAGAGGGGATCTCTTCTAAACTCGCCGTCCCCTCTCTCAGCCCCTTCTGTCTTCCTCTTGCGTAGGCACCATCTGTTCCCCACTCGGTCACAGCTGATGGAGGAAGCAGATGATGAAGCGGCAAACACGCTGCCGACTGGATGAGCAACTGTACTTTGTCCAGCTCAGAAACGTTATAGGAGATGCTGTGGCCACCTTGGTGCTGTCCACAGCGCCTCCGCGCTGGCTGCCTCACAGGGTTCCTGCACTTCCTTTGTACTGTATTTTATTTAATGAGTCCTCAAATTGTACTTCCAGGAGGCTTTTCCAGCACACGAGCCCAGCAAGGGTATAAGTGAATTGAGAACTAGGAACTATTTCTTGTCATATTCTCTTTTTTCTAGTCAGGCGTTCTCTTAGATAAGAGACTGACTTGATCCTATTTTCCACACTACCAAGTGGGAATGATTCACAGGAGACTGGTTACAGACATCAAAATTTCACCTTTTGCTGTCTCAGAAAAAAAGTCTTTAACTCTTTTATTTAATAATAGATATCCCTGAAGATATGATCCAGATACAGTGATCTCAACCCTGGGCCACATACTCATTTTGTGGAATTTCCCATTCTACTATTGTTGGACATTTGGGTGACTTTAAAATTTTTCAATGATAAAATGATGCTGAATTCAACTTTTTTGTCTCACTCAGTGGCTCAGGTTGGCCTCCCACTTGAGATCATCCTGCTTTAGCCTCCAAGTAGTGGCTTATACTTGTACCCGTCACATCCAGAAAGGTCAACATTTTTGAGCATGAAAGCTTCTTTTACTTTTAGAATTACTCTCTAGAACTATATTATGAGAAGTGAAATAACAAAATTAAATTAGCAACATTTTAAATTTAATCTTCAAATTCCTCTATTTGAGAAAAATTACCGGTTTTGAGTCAGTTCATATAGTCTCTGAAGGTAAACATTTTCGCTCAGACTTCAGCCACTGAACTAGAGTCTTCATCTATCAAACAGAAAGTTTATTTTGTTTGTGGTGCTGGGGAATAAACCCAGGGCCTCACGTATGCTAAGCAGTTGCTCTACCACTGAACCACAAGTCCAGGCCAAACAGAAAATTTAATATTTACCTTTAAGATCTAAGAGCATAAGGTGTCACTGAAGGTCTTCATTATTTTTATTAGGGGCTCAATGAACATTTAAACACTAGTAGAGAATGTGAGTAGCTAGATTAAGCACTTTAACTTAAAATTCGATGTACTCTGCAGGCATTGTAATATATCCTGTACATACCACAAATTGCTTACACACCACATTACAGAAGAGTAATAAAGATCACATGTAAAGCTGAATGTTCCTATTGACCCTGCCCTGGATCTCAGGGAAGAGCGTCCTTTCCCTCTGATTATCCCTCGCTTTTGCTCACTGTCTCTCACAAAGACTGTCGATTGGCTTCACCAACACAAGTGTGTTTCCTTCAACCCTAAAGCCCTTTCTCCCTCTGTTAACTCCTTTCACTGGGCCTTTTCAAGCATTTCCTCTCCCTGGCTTCTGCTCATCTCCAGATTCTTATTAGTCACTCCTCTGCTTGTCTCCACCCCCCTCCTCCCGTGAGTCCCAGCTCACACCCTGGCTGACAGGCAGGTGGAATGCTTTATCTAGTTCTCCAGTGCCTCACAGTGAATCACAGTGAATCAGGTACTGAAATAAAAATTAAATGAGGTAATCATTCCATGTGTTAGTCACTGACCTTCTACTCTAGAAAGTGACAAGAATATTCCTGTAGTGACCAAAGACAATTATCTTTTTCTTTGTTTTTAATTTTTTTTTCTTTTAACTTCTGCAGCATTTGACATCTCCCTATCGCCAGTTTGTCCTGAAATTCCTAAATCCTCCTAATGTCCCTCAGCACAATTTCTGTTCTCCTCAGTCGGCCTCCTGGCTGTGGAGATTTCCCGAGGGCCTGTATTTTCTTACAAGTTTCCACCCTCCCAGAAGAACCATGTGCTGCCTTGGTTGTTTTCTCTAACTTTTGTGGAGACAATTTATGATCCATGTTCTCACTGGCCTAGGGTAACGAGTTCTCCCAGTTGGCTGGAGTGTGTGGGGTTCTCCAGGGCATGACTCTTAGGACTCCAACTGACAGGACCCCAGCAAACTCCATCAGTGTTGAGCTGAATGCTCAGGTTTGTGCCCTCTCATGAGACTGCTAACCCATTTGGGTTACTCGCCATGGCACTGGGCCAAATATCCCCAAACTGAACCCATCGCTCCCTCCTACCTGTACCTCTCTGGCTCTGTTCCCTCTCACTTCTGGTGTTTATCAGATGTGGGAATCTGCAAAAGTAAGCTAAACCTCTGCGGTTTGGTTTTTAATCAAATGGGGAATAATAATAGTTCAAATGTCATAAGCTTTTGAGTTTTGAATGAATGATTAATGTAACCACATGGAATTGTGCTGAAAACGGCCTGAGGATGTCAGCTACTCATAATATGGTTGGCATTTGTTCTTCTTAATGGGAACATCAGTGTTAAAACATGGGAATGATCATTGATTCCTTCAGCCCTCTCTTGCATCCTTTCTGGCACTGAGTGAGTTGGTTAGTGGCACCTGTCACATCTACTTGCTCTTTCCTTACCTTACGCTTCTGGGCCCCTGTCACTTTCCACTTGTGCAACTGTCAGAGCTTAAGGATTACGTTTCCTGCTGCCTGTCTGCACATGTGGCCACTTTTCTTCACGCGGGGAGATGGGAAGAGGGAACCTCTCTTCAAAGTCCCTGCCAAGACTCCCCTTCTCCACCGGTACACTGTTGGGGTGATGCGTGTGAGGTCAAGCAGCACTGGGCACTTCTGGGCGCAGAGCCGCGGCACTTATCCAGCGTGGGTGTTTTCTCTCCTACAGGGTAAGTTCTTGTCTTCTTCCATCTGCACACAAAGCCCTGACACTGGTCTCCCTACTTCATTTTCTCAAGCTGATCAAGGAATAATCCTCTGCTCCTGCCAAGATGATGCCCTTCTGTGCTGCCACCAAGCCTTTCTCCTCTGTGACTGTCTTCTTCCAGAGGTCCTCAGGCCTTGATAAGGTTCCAGCTTCAGTGTAACTGTGTCACATGTCACTGCCCTACAGCGCTGTCATACTCTCAAATTCCAGCAGAGCACTCCGTTTGGGGATGCTGTGTGATGACTTCTGAGCTTCTACAAATCTCCTTCAGGACCTGGAAGACGAATTGCCCTTGGCCAGGGTCACCCTGCCCTGTTCAGGAGCAGCCACATTTGATGATGGGCCGTGGGAGGAGGGAGGGCCAGCTCCAGAGCCCATGTGTGATTGGCTGAGGCTGCATCTGCATCACTGTTGAACGGATGCTCACCCTACCAGCCCTGCCTGTTGCTGTCCCTCACCCGTGTTTGCTTCTGACAGCATCCCCGCAAACCTCCTGCATGCAAATCCCAGCTGGAGATTAAGGTCTGTTTCCCAGCAGATCTGACCTGCAGCGCTGCATAATTTGGGCAGTGCCATCTGCTGCTTTGTAAAAGCCCAGTTTTACTAGTGATGGCATTACAAGGTGGTACTAGAATTCCACAGGGACCTGAAAGAAAACTTTGCTCCTGATAACTTGACTTCTGTCAGCTTATTTTCACAGGGCACCAGTCATGGAACCTAAGATCTTCCCTGGTACTAATTTAAGTTTTAAAAGCATTAACTGCAAATAAATCATCCAGATTACAAGGGAAAAAGATTTTAAAAAGAACTAGCTGCATAGGGTGCTTTTTTACCATTAAAAATGTTTGTCTCTCATTATCACAAAAGTAATATATACTTACTGCAGGGAGGTCTGAAAAGACAGAAATAAAAATATTCATTCTTCCAAACCCCAGGCTTCACCACTTTAATACTTTGGATGATATAATTCCACTTTTCAATCCACATGTAATGCATATATATAAGTTAAAATGATATTGTGTTCAATGTCTGGGTTTGTAACCTTAACCTGTGTTTTCTCTTAAAAATGTATTGTGAATTATCTTCAAAGTATTTGCTCAGATTATCAGATATAGATATGCAAGCTTTGATCAAACAATTAAACATTAACTGCTTCTTTCAATAAACCAATAGAAATTAGTAGTACAATTATCTTAGCTATCTTGTATACGTATGTGTATATATGTGTGTGTGTGTATGTGTGTGTATATATTTCCCTTCTTTCTTTTCTTCTTTCCCTCATCCCAGTTGTTCTTTCCTATTAAGCAGTTTCTTTCCCTTTCACAATATTTATTGTGCCTTTCAGTTTAATTTACTCTTTCAGGTTCTTTCACTAGGGAGACAATATGATGTTTACACGTGTGGGTCCTATTTATTTCACTTATGAGAATGGTCCCTAGTTGCATCCATTTACCTATAAAAGCCTTGAGTTTATCTTTCTTTATAGCTGACTAATATTCCGTTGTATAAAAATACCACATTTTTCTTATCCACGCCTCAGTTGATGGGCATTTGGGTTGTTTCCAAAATTTTACTATGAGAAATTGTGCTGCTATAAACATGAATGCACATATATTGCTGTGGTATGATGTTTTTAATCCTTCTGAGAAAATACCCAGAAGGCGAAGGGCTGGATTAAATGAGACCTCTAATCCTAATTTTTTGAGGAATCTCCAGACTGAATTCCAAAGTGATTGTACCAGTCTACATCACCAACAACAGTGGAGGAGAGTTCCTTTTTCCTGACCATCCATCCAGCATTTGTTGTTGGTTGATTTCTTGACAGTAGCCATTCTTATAGGGTGAGATGAAATCTCAGTGTTGTTTCAATTTGCATCTCTGACCAAAGATGTTGAACATTTTCCCATGTATTTATTTGCCATTTGTGTTTCTTCAACTCAGCAGTGAGTATTCATCTCAGATGCCCATTTTTGAATTGGGTCTTTGAATTTGGGGGAGCCTGAGTTTTTTCAGTTATTTCTATGTTCTATATATAAGTCCTTTGTCTGAGGGACAGTTAGCCAAAGTGTTTTCCCAGTCTGTAGGTTGTCTTTTCATTCTATTGGTGATTTCTTTTGAAGTACAAAAGCTTTTACATAGTATGAGATCCCAGTTGTTGATTTTTTGAAATGTTTCTTGTGCAGTTCATGAACTCTTTGCCTACCCTTGTGTCTTCAAGATTTCTACCTATTTTCTCTGCCAGTAGATTTAGTGTTTCTGCTTTAATACTTAAATCCTTGATCCATTTTTACTTTAGTTTAGTGCATGGTGATAGACAAGGGTCTAGTTTTAGTCTTCAGCATGTAGACAGTCAGTTTTTCCAGCACCATTTATTAAAGAAGCCATCTTTCTTCCAGTGAATATGTTTGGTTCCTTTGTCAAAGATAAGGTGGCCGAGTGTGTTTGTAGTTGTGTCTGCATCTTCTAGTCTCCTCCGTGGGTCTTCGGGTCTATTTTTTTGACAGTGCCATGCTGATTTTATCACAGTTGCTTTGTAGTATAATTTCAAATCAGGGATTGTGATGCCTCCTGTCTTGTCTTTGTTGCCTAGGATTGCATGTGCTCTTCTAGATCTTTTCTGGTTCTACATGAATTTTAGAAGTATTTTCTGTACTTCTGTGAGGTATGGTAATGGCATGTTGATCAGGATTGCATTAAATCTGTATAACAGTTTTGGAATTATGGCCATTTTTACCATGTTGGTTCTTCCTATCCATGAGCAAGAAAATCTTTCCATTTTCTGATGTCCTCTTCAATCTCTTTTTTCATAGTACTATAATTTTCAATACATAAATCTTTTACTTCCTTTGTTAGATTGATTCCTAAGTATTTGAATTTTTGGATGCTATTGTGAAGGGTGTGGTTTCCATCATTTCTCTCTCAATAAGTTTGTTTGTGTACAAGAATGTCATTGGTTTTTGAGTATTGACTTTGTAGCCAGCTACTCAACTGAATTTGGTTATTAACTCTAGGAGTCTTTTGGTGGAGTTTTTGGGGTCTTCTATGTAGAGTATCATGTCATCTGTGAATAATGATAATTTAACCTCTTCCTTCCCATCCTTATTCCTTTTATTTCTCTCTCTTGTCTAATTGCAATGGCTAATGTTTCTATAACTATGTTGAAAAGGAATGGTGATAGTGGACATCCTTATCTAGTTCCTGATTTTAGAATGAAAGCTTTTAGTTTTTGTACATTTAGTAGGATGTTGGTGGTTGCTTTGTCATAGAGGACTTTGACTTTTATCAGATTGAGATAAAGTCCATCTATTCCAATTTTCTTTAGTTTTTTTTTTATCATGAATGAGTGCTGGATTTTATCAAAAGCTTTTTCTGCATCTATGAGACTATCATGTGTTTTTTGTCTCTGGTTCTGTTGATATGGTGTTTTACATTTATTGATTTGTGTATGTTGATCCACCCTTGCATTCTTGTGATAAAGCCCATGGTGTATAATCTTCTGGGATATTTGTTGAATTCTGTTTGCTAGTATCTTACTGAGGATTTTTGCATCTATGTTCAATATGGAGATTGGCCTACAGTTCTCTGTTTTGGTTGTATTTTTGTCTGGTTTTTTGTATCAGGATAATACTTGCCTTCAGGAAAGAGGGAATATTGGTTCTCTTTCAATTTCATCAAAGATTTGAAGAGTATTGGCATTAGATAGTCTCTAAATATCTTGTAGAATTCAGCAGTGAATTCATTAGGACCTGCACTTTTCTTTGTTGGTGAATTTAAATTACATTTTCCATCTCATTAACAAAACAAATGATGGGTTGGGTTGTTCAGAATTTTATATTTTCTTGATTCAGCTTTGGTAATTCATATGTATCTAAGAATTTGTCCATTTCTTTTGTGTTTTCCATCCTATGAGAGTAAACATTTTCAAAATAGGTATTGATGATTTTTTGAATTTCCACAGGATCTGGAGTGGCTTCACATTTACCATTCCTCAGTGCATGAATTTGAATCTTTTCTTTCCTTTTTTTGATAAGATTGCCTAAGGGTTTATCAATTTTATTTATTTTGTCAAAGAACTAACTCTCTGATTCATTAATTCTTTGTATTGTTTTCTTGGCTTTCATTGTGTTAACTTTTGCTCTGATCTTTATAATTTCCTCCCTTTTGTGTGCTTTGGGTTTGCCTTGCTCTTCTTTTTTTTGGAAGCTTGAGGTATAACATTAGATTGTTTATTTGTGCTTATTCTGTTTTCTTGATGTGAGAGTTCACTGCTATAAATTTCCTGCTGAGGAGTGCTGTCATTGTGTTGCATACCTTCTGGTATGTTGTGTCTGCATTCTCATTTAGTTGTAGATATTGTTTAATTTCTTCCTTTATTTGATCTGTGACCCATTGGTTGTTTAGGAGGGTATTAATTTAATTTCCATGTGTTTATGGAGTTTTTGCAGCTTCTTTTGCAAATTTCTAATTTCCTTGTTCTATGGTCAGATATTGTGCATGGGATAATTTCAATTCCTTTGCATTTACTTAAGCATGTTCTGTGGGCTAGTATATGGTCTATTTTAGAAAATGTTCCATGTGCAGCTGAGAAGAATGTGTATTCTGATGATGTTGGGTGGAACAGTCTAAAAGCATCTGCTAAATCCATTTGTTCACAGATTTGGTTCAGTTCTATTATTTCTTTGCTGATTTTTTGTCTAGTTGATCTGCCTTTGTGACAATGGGTTGTTAAAGTCCCCTGTTGCAATTGTGTTATTGCTTATTTGATTTTACATGTGTGTAAAAATTTGCCTTATATACTTGGGTGCTCCTGCATTTGGTTGATATATATTTATGATTGTTATCCCTTCCTCTTGAAGTTTTCCCCTCACATATATGTAGTGACCTTCTTTATCTCTTTTGATCATTCTTGGTTTGAAGTTGACATTGTCTGCAACCAGAATAGCTACTCTTGTATTTTTTTCTGGGTTCCTGTCACATGGAATATTGTTTTCCATTCTTTGACTTTCAGTCTATGAATTTCCTTTTGAGTTAAATATGTTTCTTGTATATAGCATATTGTTGGATCTTGTTCCTTGATGCACTCTGCCAATCTGTTTCCTTTGATTGGTGAACTGAGGCCATTTAATGGTTATTACTGATATATATATTGGCTTATCTTTGTCATTTCTTCCTGCTGTTGTTTCCCTACTTTCCCCCTTTATTTAATTGCTTGCATGCTTGTTGGTTCCTTTCTATTGTTGTTATTGGAATTGTCATTTTTATCTCTTTTCTAGACTATCTCTCAGTACTTTTTGTAGGGTTGGTTTGGTGGACATGAATTTCTTCAGTTGATCTTTGACATGGAAGTATCTTATTTTTCCATTAATTTTGAAAGGTAGTTTTGCCGGTGTTATGGTTTTTGTCTTCATGTCTTCCCAAATCCTCATGCAGTCATGGGGTGGGCTTCTAGGATTTGTGATTGATTCGTGATCCAATTCTGGGCTTATGGGTCTGAGTGCTACACACACCCTGGGGCAGGTAGTTTGCATACAGTGTAAGGGAGAGAAAGAGGCTGCTTGCCGCCATTCCTCCCATTTGCTTTTATTGTTTTTGCTGTGTTCTGCTGCTGTGAGTGCTTGCACTCTGCCATGTGCCACTCTGCCTTGGAACCAGCCTAGTATGTATAGACTGAAACCTCCACAAACTGTGAGCTAAATAAACCTTTCCTTCCTTAATTTTGGATGTCAGATATTTTGCCCCATCCACAAGAGAAAAGTAACCAAGACAGCAGGGTACATCAATAGGGGTTGGAAGTTGTTTTCTTTCAGGACCTGGAGTACTTCACTTCAAGCTCTTCTTAACTTGATGGTTTGTGTTGAGTAATCCGCTGTAATCGTGATGAGCTTTCCTTTATAGGTGATCTGTTTCTTTTCTCTAACAGCTTTTAATATTCTGTTCTCTTGTTGAATTTCTGGGATCTTGATTATTATGTATCAGGGTGTAGATTTATTTTTGTCATAGATATTTGGAATTCTACATGTCTCATTACCTGTATGTCAGATTCTTTTCCCATGCTTGTGAAATTTTCTGCAAATTTCAGAAGAAATTATGAAAATAGTCTATGTCATTTGTACTGACCCTGCTTTTTCATTGACACCTATCAGTCTTATATTGTTTTTCTTTGCATCATCTTGCAGCTTTTGAACTGTTAATTCCTGGTTCCTTCTTATTTTTAAGAGATCTTTTCTCTTGTGATCACTAGCTGCAGTGCTGTCTTCAAGGTCTGAATGTCTATCTTCAGTTTCTTTCAAGTGGTTTTGCCAGCTTTCAGTGGAGTTTTTCATTTCCTAGATACCTATTTGAATCTGTTCCATGCATTCTAATTATTTCCTATATTATTCATTCAAGGTTTCCATCATTTTCCTGGCTCCTCTATTTTTTTTTTATCTATGTCTTCTTTTGATATGCTGAGCAATTCTTTCATTATGGTTTTCATTTCTTTCTTTTTACCTGAGAGATTATTTCTGATCTAATTTCTTCTACAGCCTGATATAATTGCTTCTTTACTTCAGTTACTACCATTTCAGAAGTTTCAGGTGTGTGACTTCCAAATTCTTCTACACTGATGTCTACTGGACTTCTCCTGGGTGGGGTGGTGGTCTGAGATTGCATTTTGCTCCTTTGTTTTGTCATTTTCAAAGCTTCTGAGTTTCCCCAAGACTCGCCTTTATTACCATGATGGTGGGGCTTGGGCGGAGTGAATTGGGTAGAGTGCAGAGTCTCACCACCCCTCGGTAGCTCGCTGAAGCTCCCAAGGTTCCAGTGCTTGTCATTTCAAACAGTGTTTGGATGAGCCTTGAACCTCCTTGTCATATCTCTACAGCACCAATAAGATCCTAGAGTGGACACATTTAAAAATCTTTTGATGCATACTTGTCAGTGTTTTCACCTAGAGCCTTCAATCTGGGATACTTTCGTAGATTTCCTCGTAGTCATGATTCAATCAACAGATTCCATTGCAAGACTGTGGTGAATGAAATCTAGTCTTCTACCCCAATTGTTCCTCTGTGTTACTTGCTTTTTGTGATTTAAGAGCCAGCATAAGGGCCCAAGGTAAAAGAGACAGAAATATTTTTCTAAAGTCAGGAAAAATAGAAAAGCCCATAGAAATCCTTATAGGGATGTAGTAGAGTTAACTATTATATATCTTTAAATGCTACTGTGAACTCTTACTTATTACTGCTTAAGATGTAAATAACTCATTCTAGGTTTTAAAAATGCATGGTTGCTGGGCTTCAAACATCATGGCCTGTGTGCAGCTTTTGGAATGGGGCCACCAGCACTATTCACTTAGCTTCCATGCTGGTGCAACTGCAAAAGCCAACATGATCAGCAGCCAATGACCCACGTGCCTCCTATGAGAGCTGCTAAGCACAACTATGGAAAGAAGGCAAGCCTTGGACACAAAGTCCCCATGCTCAGGTGACTCACAACCCTACTTATCTCCATGTGAGATTAAAATACAAATGCCAAAATTTTACTTTCCCCAATTTTCTATTTTTGCTAATTGCACTCACCTTGTTCTTTTTCTTTATATCCTGCACATGTTTGACATTTTTAAAAGGTGTTTTAGCTTCTGAATTTAAGCAAATTCATCCATAGAACTCCCCACTAGGCTGCAAATTCTGAGTTAATATTCACAGGGTCCTCAGGGTTAACACTGCTTGGTTTTGCCTTTGTGGCTTGTGCCTGCCTCCAGCTAATTTTAAGTTGTATTTATCAAGTGACTCACTGTTGTCTTTAGTGAGCCAAAATACCCAGTTCAGCTGGATATGAGTCTTCATCACTATTCTACATATGGTTAAACTGTAATACTAATTAAAAAAACAGGAGATCCACTGTAGGTTTGTGTTGAGGCAGAAGTATGCTTTTCTCCTAGAAGCAGTGAAGACTTTCTAGGCTATATATTCTAGAAAGTCTGCTTTAGTAAAAAAGAGTAAATCTATCCTTATATGTACTGGGAACACCCTTCAGTTTGGGTTTTAGACATGATTTCCTTCCTTATCGTGCTGTCAGTGAGAAGGCCTGGAGGAAGGCACTGAGGCTGGGAGGACAGATCCAAAGTTTGCAGCACACTGTTGACTTTAAAATGCTTCTGAAAACAAAGGTGCCTGTTTCTTATCAACACTAAAACAATACAGGCTGTTATCTCTAAGGAGGGGTGGGGTTAAAGGACTGTTTTCTTCCTTTTTTTATTTAAAAAAATGTAAGAACAAAAGCATATTAACAAACACACATACATTTACAAAGTAACACAAGAACAATACAAGCAATACTGAAATTCAGACGTGGGGATAGGAAATTAACAATGGTTGTTGTATAAAGGACTGTTTTCTACATATTCATACTTTTTTCTTGCCCTTGGTCTCTCCTTTGGAATATTTCCAGCACTCATACAAATCAACACTGTCATTTGGACTGTCATCCTCGGCCATGAAGAATAATGATGGATATTTGTATTGAGGGGATATTTTAATCAGAGCCATTATTATTCAGAAAAATATATAAGAAATACCTTATATTGGACGTGTCTCACAAATGTTCCAGATCATCACTCCAGTGATCATGTGTCCACTATGGGGACTCCATTTTGTTTAAGTAGGTTTATAAATTCCACTTCTGTCTGCTGATTGGTTGTTGCCCAGCTGTCTTGGTTACTTTTCTCTTGTTGCTCGGACAAAATACCTGACGCCCAAAATTAAGGAAGGAAAGGTTTATTCAGCTCACAGTTTGTGGAAGTTTCAGTCCCTACTCGGCTGTGGCACGTGGCAGAAGGTGACAGTTCATGTTGGCAGAAGACAGCAAAAGCAGCAAGAGCAAAAGGGGAGGAGCAGTGGCAAGTGGCCTCTTTCTCTCCCTTACATAAGCAAACTACCCGCCCCAGGGTGGGTGTAGCACTCAGATCCATAAGCCCAGCATTGGATCATGGATCAATCATAAACACTGAAGGCCCATCCCATGACTACATGAGCCTTGGGTGTTTATTCAGGCACAAACCATAACACCAACACAGGTGTTGAGCTCTGTGCATTCTCTGTTCTTTCGCCACTTCACGGCCAATGTCCTGTTTTGTCGTTTGCCCTCACATGCTTCATCCTGGAGTGGACACAAGTGCTACCCTCAAGACTCCAGTGGAAGCAGAGGCTCAGCTGTAACTCTGAAGGATTTAGGAGTGGAGGAAGTGTACCACATCTCAGAGGCCAGGACTGCAGGCTCTTGGCATCTGGACACATTTGTCACAGGCATACCCACCCAAATATCATTCTGTTCAGATCTGCCAGCAACCATGTTGCAGCACCTGCTTATTTTCCCTAAGTGGGAGGCAGTCCCTCCTCCCCTCACATGTTTTCCTCTCTGGAGCCCCAACCTCTCACAGACCAAGAGCAGGGAAAATTTCCTCCCTTAGCTAGATTTATATCCTCTTTTCCCTGGATAAGATTTGTCCTTTTCCCAAGATTGTAATTGTAAGAGAACATCCATTTCTTTTAGGGGCAACTCCATTGCTTTGAATTGGCCCATTGCCATATAAAATAGACTTCAAAATTCTATAGCCTAATATTATGTATTTTTCAAAGTTTGGGTCAGTCACTTAGGTTTGGGGTTTTGTTTGTAGAGGGATGTCTTGGCTACTTTTCTCTCGTTGCTGAGACAAAATACCCAACACCCAAAATGAAGGAAGGAAAGGTTTATTTAGCTTACAGTTTGTGGAGGTTTCAGTCCTTACTTGGCTGGTTGTGAGGCAGAGTGGCACGTGACAGAGGGCGAATGTTCATGGCAGCAGAGCACAGCAAAAACAACCAGCAAAAGGGCAGAATGGCTGCAAGCAGCCTCTTTTTCTCCCTTACCTTGTAAACAGCCTACCCCCACCCAGGGGGCATGTAGCTCTCACACAGTCTCCATGGCCTCCTCTTCCACAGGCTCAGGATGTGTACAAAGTAAGCACCCTGGCTTCCTCCTGAGTCACTCAGCTAAATCTCTAGACTGCCCAAGTTAACACAACGTATCAACCATAACAAGGGGTCAACGTCAAGCTTGTTTTTGGTAACTCTAGTCTGGCATCAGGGCACCTCTCACAGTTAACCTGGGGTCTATGCTATCTAAGTGCATATTTATTAAGAAAACTTAATCTGCAGAAGCGTGTTCACAATGTACATTACAGAAAGACACACTTAACCTCCTAGGCAGAACTACTTGCACTAGGGCATTGCTTTACATCTGCTTATCTCTGAGGGATGGTTCTGGAAACTGCGAGACCCCTCTAGAACACAGGCCTTGCCTCCCATCTCTCCATGGCAACGTGTCTCCAAATGCAAGCTCAAAAAGGTTCTGTGATTCAAATAAACATGAGAAGCACTAGGTTAAACAGGATTTTTTCAAATGCAATCAGTCTCAAGGCCTTTAAACTATTCTTCACCTTGTGCATTTCCCAGAGGGAGTGGGATAATGTTTCTCAAACTTTTTGATGATGAGATTCCACTTTCCTCAAGAGGTATTTTTTCAGAATTTTAGTCAAGGTTGAATGGATAAAGATAGAATCCTTTTGCCTTCCTTGGTTAAGATATATTTGTTACATACCAAAGGTAAAAGCAGTCCCCAAGACTATGCTGAAAATCACATTACTAGCCTGCCCAAGGGGGATAGAAGAGAATCCCAGAAGTCCTGTGACCTGGCAGTGCTTTCCTCCTGAAACAATCTGTTGTGCACCAGATGGGTTCTTCCCAGTGAGCCCAGATGGCACAACGGATCCGAGCGCCCACTCACTCGGCTCCCCTACCTTGTGCCCATGTTCCCTTTCCTTCCTCATTTCTAAAGGTTCAGGTACAATCCCTTAATACCTGTGTGCATCCATTTGAGAAGTTTCCTCCTTTTATCTATTAATTTAGAAAAACTTCTTGATGGTTCACGCCATTAAAAATACACATATTTTGCCAGGCGTGGTGGTGCACACCTGTAATCTCAGCACTTGGGAGGCTGAGGCCGGAGGATTGCTGCAAGTTTGAGGTGAGCCTGGGTTACAAAGTGAGCTCAAGGTCAGCCTGAACCATATAGTGAAACCCTGTCTCAAAAAGACAGAAAAAGAAAAAAAATACACATATTTTCCAGAAATTTTAGAGGGACAACTCTGCTACTATTTATCAGACTCAAGACTTTCCTTCTTTCTCTCTCTCTCTCTAAGACTTGTGTAATATTTGGTTTCTAGTAACAATCACACATAGTAAGTTCTTAGTAGCTGATGATTCACTCATGCAAAACATAAAAATATAGACAATGTCATATAAATGTTAATATACAGTACCTGCTTCAGGATTTCCTCAATTATCCATTATCTTTAGATGGTGACTCTTGCATTCACTATAAGATACATTTCTTGGTGTTTTTTCTTTGAGACAGGGTCTCCCTGTGTAGTTCAAGCTGTCCTTGAGTTTGCTATGTAGCTCAAGGTGGCCTCAAACTTGTGATGATCCTCCTGCCTCAGCCTCCTGGGTGCTGGGTTTACAGATGTGTGCCATCACACCCCGCCAAGCTACATTTCTTTATTGATGAAATAATATTTTGTCATATAGCCCAAATTAATTCCATATTGAGAAGGCATATGTTACTTCAAGTAATATTTCTCATGATAGATGCCTTATTTTAACCTCTTGGAGGTATGGAACGAACTGTCTTGAAGAATCAGGAAGGAAAGAGAACCTACTTATGCTAATTAAAAATTGAGGTATAGAATCTCAGTTTATTCTAAAGCAGGTGCGTCCAAAATGTACACATGTCCACGCACAAGTATTTTATTCGTAGCTAAGAGAAAATAGGATATTTGTCAGAAAAGCTGAATCAGATGTATTTGCTTCAGGGGATCTTAGTGCACAAAAATGAAACTATTGGTCACTTTTCTGTTGCTGGCACAAAATATCTGACACACACACCTTAACAGAGAGCAGGTTTCTTTTGGTTTCAGACCACGTTCAGCTGATTCCATGGCAGGAAGGAACCACAGAAGCAAGCGCTCAACTCATGGCATCCGGGAAACAGAGCTTGGGAACAGGGCCGGAGAGAAAGAGCAGGAAACAGACCAGGCTCCAAGATCATCCCCCATGGCTGCCCAGACACCCCGGGAGTATGCTTTACCCATCTCCGCCACGTCTTGCAAGCCAGTCAGGCTGACGACCCCGATAAACACACACTGACTATCCCTGTTGGAACAGGAAGAATCTCATCTCCAGCGCTGTACTGGCGTGAGAATAAGGGGTGAGAGCTATCGCGGGGGAGAAAAAGATTGCAGGAAAGGCAACCGACTGATTTCCCTTGGAGTAAATTAGCTGCTGTTCACATGAACCATTTGATCTGTTCTCAGATAGTCAACTTGAATAAGAATTAATTTTGTCTTAAATTATAAAACGAATTCATGAGGATATAGGAAGATAATGATCTTATTTTACTTACTGTCATTTCCTCAGTGGTTTTATTTCCAAGACCCGGAGTGACAGAGACCTAGTGGGAATGAGAGAATTTAGTCTCCACTGCTGGAAGGAAACAGGAGGGGGTGGGAGAGGGGGGAGGGGCGGTGGGAATTTCCCTGTTGCTGAGAATGGAGACTGGAACACACTTACTGTTTTCATATTAACAGCAGGCATTTTGTGTGTGTTGCGCCAATCAAAACCTCCAATACAGCACATAACAATGCAATACAACCATTTATGTGTGTTTCTCACATAGATTTATTAACAATAAGTCAGGCTAGCAATCTTAATGCAGAAATTTATAAGCCTAGAAAAGCTCAAGTTTTCTCGATCATGGGACTGTGAAGTCTTACTACTATGAAGATGCACCCTAGCACAGGTGTGCCTGAGCTCAGCAGGTGGCAAGAAAGTGACAAAAAGAGTGTAGCCTCTGTGTTGGTCAGGATGCTCTAGTCGCAAGTAGCAACAACAAATAGAAACGTGACAAAGATTTGTTTTTCTGACATATAATCAACAATAAGTCCGGAGATGGAGAAGCTAGGTGTTTGTTCAGTGGTGCAATAGCATGCTCAGCCTTTCCTTTATGGGAACAAAGTATCTCCTACAGCTCCAGCCATCACATCCACAGTCAAGGCAGTCACTGGGCATTGCCTGCAGCTGCTGCCCTCAGTATTCATTCATTCATTTGTTCATTCATTCCTTCATCAAATATCTTCTGAGCATCTACTATGTGCCAGATACTAAACCCTGCACAAGGAATAGAAAGATGCCTAAAATAAAGAGTAAATAAAGGGATATCAAGTACTTCTGCTTTTCTTGGGAAAGCAAAAGCCTTCCTAGGCATCTTCCAGAGCCTTGCCTTGTGTGTCATGAACATGCAGTGGACAAATGCCCCTTCCAGTTCAATTCTGGTAAGTGGTAATTAGCAGATTTCAGCCTTAGATCAGTCATAACTCATTTTCTGAGGCTGCCCTTCTCTAAGAGGATATGACAATCATCATGCTGAGATTTTTGCCTACAGTTGCTACCTCTGGCACTCATTTATTCATTTATGCCATAAATACTCACTGAACACCTGCTATGTGCCAGGTATAAGATAGGTTGAGGGAAGAGAGAGATGTGTAAGACGAGTAGTCCTTGGTCCAATAGAAAACTAGTGCAATGCAACAAATAACCATAATGTAATGCGATGAGATGTACCAAGCTGCTGCTGGGAGTAGAGAAAAGCCCAGAAGGTGTTATCAATTTCTTCAGCATAGGATAAGGGTGAACTAAGATAGGTGAAGACTTCGGAGATGAGGGGAGGTCACAGGAGGCCCTGCAAGATGCACAGGGTCCACAGAGCGTGGAAGGTTGAATGTGGAGAATTGTTGAGGGACTCTGGAGACTCAAAGCTTTGGGCTGTGTTTTTAGAGAATTATTTTTGTTTTTTTTGAAACAGAGTTTCACTGTGTAATTCAGGCTGGCTTTGAATTCACTTTGTAGCCCAGGCTGGCAGGCTGGCCTCAAACTTTCAGGAACTGATCTTCTGCCTTAGCCTCCTGAGTGCTGGAATTACAGGTATGCACCACCTCGCCCAGCTCGGAGAATTTATCATCCTGTGGAATGCAGCCTTTGCCTCTGCATTTTCTTTTTCTTTTTTTTTTTTTTTTCACTACTGGAGATCAAACTCAGGACCTTGAGCTTGCCAGGCAGGCGCTCATGCCACTGAGCTATATCCCCAGCCCCTGCCTCTGTATCTTGACTACTCATGCCACTGGTTCAAGGATATTAAGCAAAGAGTGAGTAAAGGGGAAGGTTGATTCTACTGAACAGAAGATAAAAATCTATTCAAGTTGTAATCTTTTTCCCTTTCCCTTATCCTGCTAAATGATGAGGTAGGACAGTTGGAATTCTCCTCAGGGCACCCAAAGATCAAACTCATAAAAGAACCCCAGAGGAGGGGCACCCTTCCCCTCCCTGCTCCTCACACATTTCTAACCTGTCACCCTACTTCACGGCAAGACACACACAGCTCGCGGGCTGTCCACACAGAGGGTTTCCCAATTTAAGCTCCACTGCTAATTGGACAGAGAGGGCTTCCATGGAGGAGGGGCTCAGGCCTGTCCACATCTCAGTGAAGTCCAAACAGGGAAGGCGTCCTTGTTCCTGCAGCTGCTATCTACAGAAGACTTAGGTAATCTGTCGGTAGTGGTTGGTGGCTGACCACATGCTGCCTCTGCAGCACTGACTCCTCTGAGCCTCTGCTTGCTTTCTTTTTCTTTCTTTCTTTCTTTCTTTCTTTCTTTCTTTCTTTCTTTCTTTCTTTTCTTTCTTTTCTTTCTTTCTCTCCCTTCCTTTGTTCCTTCCTTTTTCCTTTCTGTCTCTCTTTCTTTTCTCCTTTTTCTTTCCCTCCCTCCCTCCCGCCTTCCTTCCTTCCTTCTTTTCTTTCTTCCCTCTTGGTGGTATCGAACCAGGGCCTTGAATAAGCTGAGTGTGCTGTCTTACCACAGAACCACACCCTGCCTGAGCCCTTGTCTCAGTTGACATGCCAGTGCACCACAAGCCCTTTAGAAAATCATGAGGTTATGACATCTGACCCTAGAGAAACCAAGTGACATAATCTGACCCTACACAACTCTGTTTGGGTCTGACTAATCAAAACCCTCCATAGAGGAAGAAGGAGCTAGATCTTAGGGTGTGTCTAAGGAGATAAGAAAAGATTACCTTGGACACTTTTAACCTAAAGATATTGCAGTCTAAGAAAAAGTCCTGATCCCTTTAAATATAAATTCATTGTAGTTTCAGGAAGGGTATCTTAAATTGCATTATATGTGGACTGCTACATCCTGGCTGAAACTCCTATGTGTGTTGTCTAAAGGAAGGGATACCAAGGTCCCCAGCCACGGTCCTACAGACACCTGGCAGCCTGGTGCACAGAGAGATCTTTGGAGACAGGAGGACCCCAGGGCAGTGACTCTTTCTTTCTCTGAACAAACTATATTTATAAACACGAAACAGAGAGATAAATAAAACCTAATGCAGTTGCAAATTCTACAGGCTTCTGTTTCCAAATTTTAAGTGGTGAAGTAAAAATAACAATGAGTGATCATATCTAAAAATTTAGTTATATAAATTAGAATGGAGAACATTGTTCTAATAAGATTTAGGAAGTTAGGCTATTATATGTACTTATATAAATGTATTTCATGGAAGTATATTTTTAATTCTATTGTTTACCTTAGGCACATACGAACAGTAATTCTTAAAATAAAAAGTAACTTTAGAATGGCTTTAGAGTCACAAAATAGTTACTAAGGTAGTACAAAGAGTTCCCATGTATCCCTGACTGGTTTCCTCTTCTGTTAATTTCTAATATTAGAATGGTACACTTGTCACAACTAATGAGCCAAAACTACTTCATTGTTAACTATAGTTCATACTTTCTTCATATTTCTTTAACTTTTTAGACTTACTATCCATTTCTCTTATAGGATTCCACCCTGAACACCACATTACATTGATTGATCTTGTCTCAATAGGCCCCCCTAGATTATGACACTTTCTGAGACTTTCCTTATGTTTTTGATGACCTCGATGATTGGAAGACTACTGACCAGGTAGCTAGTGGAATAACCCTCAATTTTAAAAGAAAAGCTCTTTCTCATGATTGGACTGGTGCTATGTGTTGTTGGGGAGGTGGGAGCAGGAAGAAGACTGAAGAGGTAGAGGAGCATCCTCCCCACAGTGCATCAAGGGAAGGTATTATCATCATGACCTGCTCCTGTTGAGCTTAATCTCTTGGCTGGGGAGGTGCTTAGTCAGATTCTGCACTAAAAATTTTCCCTTTCCCTTTCCATACTTCTCTGTGGGAAGGAACACTCTCCTAGGTATTGTATTTGCTGTGGCTTGTATCTAGATGTCTTTGCAAAGCCTCATGTGGTCATGGGGGGTGCAGTTCGAAGGTCGCTAGGTTAGGATGTGTGCATATGGATTTAGGGTGTGATCCTGGGATTGAAGGGGTGGACAGTGGAAGCCCCTTCCTGGATGTGGGTGGCACCAGTCAATAGGCTTACAGCCTGGATGGAATGTAAAGGGAGAGAGGGAAGGCAGGCTTCGTGCTGCTGCTGCTACTGCTGCTGGTGCCAGTTTACTGCTACCTCCTGCCTACTCTAGGATGCCCCTCTGCCGTGCTTCCCTGCCTTGAGCCAGCCGACTATGAACTGAGACCTGTACTATGAATGGAAAGCCCTGTGAGCTAAAATAAACCTTTCCTCCTTTAACACTGCATGTTGGATATTTTGTCTCAGCAATGAGAAAAGTAACTAAGACAGTATTCTTGTCATGTTCTATCTTCTCACTCCTCCTTTGAGTTTTTAGCAGTGTCACTAAAGTGGGGACCTGATGTTCTGTGTATGAATAAGAGAAATGTTTGCCTTTTGTACTTATCTACTCAGAATTTTTTTTTTTAAAGAGAGAAATCTTTCTTTGACTTTATAAAAGATAATACAAACAGTACCTTTTAAGGAAAATATTTTCAGGAAATTTCTGGGCAAATATAAGGGCACACATGGACCTTGCCATAGGCTGGCAGTTGGATTCCTCTGAGGGTAGGGAATAATGTAAGTGGCAGTGGACCAAGTGGACCAGGGAACAAAGCCATCATGTTGCCCTAGAGCCGAGCTTCAACAAGTGTTGCAGTGATGTTTTCCTCTATGTTGCCACTATTGGACCATCTCTGTAAACTAGTCCTTCACACCCTCTGTGCCAAGAACCAGCCATCAGAGCTCAGGTCAAACCATTTCCCCTTAGAGCTTCGTTTTCACATGGGAGGATGTTACCGCTGTTCACAGGTCCTCATGAGTTGTTGACTAATGTCCATGAACTTTGATGGGGCACCGCACTTTGGCAGTGAAACCTGGCGCTACAAGATACTAGGCCACTGATCATTTTTATTTAACCCATTTAGTATAAATGCATATATTTAGCTGCAGCACTGTGAACATTTGATTGTAGAGTGCTGCCCAGACCCCAATGGGGGATATTATATAATCTATGAAATGTGCACTGAATCCCTAACATTTTGAATTCAGGAGTACAGGTAGAACAAAGGAATGAGGATCACAGATTGTGGATCTCTATTTCTAAATATTCTCATTTCCCTTGCCCTTAGTAGGATTTGTCTCAAACCTTTCTAAAACCATAGCACTTACATCTTCCCCTTACACTGCAGAGAAAGTTGCAGCGAACTCCCTTACTCATATTTTCCCTTACGCTAGAGTTTCAAAATTCTCCAATATCAAAGCTAAAAGGCATATGTGAAATGTGCTTCAAGCCTATCAGAGAATGACGAGGGCCCGAAGCATGTGTGCAGGAAGCTGCCTGGTGAGAGAGAAATGTCCAGGTGTCTTGAAAAGTCATCCAACTCCCACATCCACTTTCTGTCTTCTAGATTGCACAGCCTCCATTCCTAGCTGGTAATCTCTTCCCTGTGATTAAATCCATTTGATGGTGCATTTTAAATCAGCTTTAATTGAACACTTGCTGTGTTTTAAAAATACTACTCTTCCTTATCTATGTAATTTTTCTTTCCACCCTATCACTTCTTATAAGCAGAAGAATTAAAAAAAATTCTTTTCTGTTTTCGACAGAGTCTCACAATATAGCTTAGGCTGGTCTGAGCATACTGGCCTCAACGTCTCCAGCCTCCTGCCTCAGCATACTGAGTCTGAGGATTACAGGCATGTACCGCCACTCTCAGCTAAGAATTTTCTGGAATGCGCATATAAGTGAAGACAATGTCTAGAGCCCATTATTATCTGGGGACAGTTTTCCAGATATTTGGTTAACTTTACCTGTTGATAGCCTGGGAGCATTATAAATATTTTTAAACCTTATGTAAAGAACTATCTTAATTTAATGCAGGTATCCCTTAGAACTTCAGTGAGCTGTAAAATCAGTGTTTCACCTTCAAGAGCCTGACAGCTAATTTCACATGACATTTTAGCAACAGGCAGCCGTAAAGTTGAACCCTGAGCAGAATCCGAGAAGTAATGAAGTTTTATGTTGCCTTGTTTTTTTCTCTCAATCTTAAATGACAAACTGGGTGTGATTTGACCTTGGAGTTTTATTCCTCTTGTTCTGTGTTCCAGATGGTCCTGGGTACAAACAACAGAAGCAGAAAAGAGGCTACTCTGATTAGTAATTTGTGCTTTCTAGGGAATGTGCCTATCAAAATGTGGGTGGAAATTTAAAGGGCACAGTAGACCTATTAGCACTGTGTGTTCACAGGGGGGCCTGGATTGGAACTAACGGCATGAGTTATGTGCAGAGCATTATCCTTTAGTGGACTTATATGTGTGTCCTGAATATAATGCTTTGTACCAGTTTATCCACCTGATCCTACTTATGAGATACGAGTAAATGACCCTCTTTTAAAGAAGCATTAATGACTTCAGTCTGGCCCGAGGAAGCGTAAAGCGTGGAAGTACACTGCGATGTATTGTCCTGGTTTTACATACACATTAGTACCCACTGCTTGTGTCTCCAGGGATCTTTATAAATTCACAAATACTCAAAGGACAAAGTAAAATAATACATAGGTGAGAATAGCCAAGAGTCCCAGATAAATCTTCTATGAATCACATCCGGTTGGGAACAAAATTTGCCAAACATTTCCAGCTATGGTTTGTGTCAAGAGAAGAATCTGGTTCACATTAGGATGTCTTATCCCTTACATTTTGCAAAGTTATTTCCATTTCCTACAGATTGTTATTATTATTATTTACAAACTCAGATATTCTAGCCAGAGATGGCTTTGAAAACACAATGTGCTGTCAGCTGGACAGAAGATGCTAGAACCATTTCCAGAACCATGTGCTGCTGCTACGTGGGGAAGGAGGCTCTCTAACTTGTACACACCTTGGTTGCCTTTGTAGTTGAGCCACAGACAATTCCTAGTGAAGACTGGGGACAGGAAAATGATACCATGGCTCCTTAGAGAGGTTCCTAGGGCAGAGGTGTGAATAGCTCTTGAGAACATTTAAGAAAGAAAAAACCAGAAGAGACAGGTTAGTAAGATGGTACCCAACATTTAAAAAAATTAACTTCTTTCTTTAACCAAATATTAGAAATTATCATATATTTTAGCCCTGCTCTTCTTTCTCTTTTTTTTCTTTTGAGACAGGGTCTCACCACAGAACATAATCTGGCCTTGAATGTGTGATCCACCTGTCTCAGCCTTCCGAGGACTGGCATTACGAATGTTTGCCATTGCATCTTTCTACGCTCCTCTTACTAGGAGTTTTATCCTTTGTCTCTGTGAAGACTCACTGACACTTTGGTAAAGGCACCCTTGAGATTACTTCATTCATTTATGGCTCTGCCAGAAACTTGAAATGAGGCAAAATGAACTCAGGCATCAGGGGAATAAAAACTGAGATCAGCACAAGCAGAGCACCCCTTCCATTTTGGGCTCACCCGCCCCTTCTTGAAGTCTGCATTAGGAGAAAATTCCACTGAAGTTCCTGGAAGAATAACATCGCAGATTTGTGTCTATTTTCCAAATGTGAGATTAGCCATGAAGAGGGAAGCTATGCTTCTGCTTGTCTCCCTACAGGCCGCACTTCCTTCTGAAATACAGACCCTGCAGCATCATAAAATCTAAGGGTAGGATCTCTGTAGTCAAGACGGAGTATAACTTGCTTGTACTTTGTAGCAAGTTTAATCGCTTACAAAAGAAAAACAACAACAGCTACATGCCTACACAATCACTAATTCCTCTGCACAAGAATACCCTTGGGTATTGCTGCCCCAGCCATTTCCAGCAGGAGGCACACCTCGTCATGAAGGTGGGGCAGCCGCTCTCAGGCTCAGTCACCACGGTGAAATAATGGTGGCGAGGATCCGTGTTTCTGGATGGGGCTGGTGTCAGTGCAGTTTGCTTCTGGATCACACAGTCTCGGGCAGCCTTGGCCCATTTCGCAGAGGCTGTGATCCGAAGCAGGTTGCAGGGCCACTGGGAGCTATTGCTTGCCAAGGACACTCAACTAAAAGCTATGAAGAGAGACTCATTGTCTCTTTGTGTCAGTTTCCCAAGAAGCACAGTTCTGTGACCAGGTGCCACCCACTGGGTGGCTGGAGGAATGGAAGTGTGCAGTAGACAGTTGTGGAGGTTCGAGTCTGAACCCAGCTGTGGGCAGGGATGTGCTCACTCTGAAGGCCAAGGGCCTCCTCCCCAGTAGTTCCTTGGTTCATGCAGCACAGCCTCCATTCCTTTCGTGCCTCTGCCTTGGCTCCGGTCTGTGTGTCCGAATTACCTTCTGACCAGCACGACTGCCCTGTGTGTTCATTGAGTTAACCTGCAAAGCCCGTGCTGAGCACATGCTGTGGTCCTGATGGGCAGGACTTCGACACTCCCTCTTTGGGGCGCTGGATTCTATCTGCAGCTCTCAGCAAGCAGATGTTGCGTGGCTTGACCTCCACTCGGACCCAGGGCCAGGTGCTCTCCACAGGGAAAGTGCTCCCAAGGAAATTGCCCAGCGCTGAGCAGAGCAGGGGAGGTGCTCATTTCCTCACTGAATTTTCACCTCGATTTCAGAATCATTTTCTTCTTGGTGAGTGCAGACTGAAATAGCAATAAGGAGTTTTCAAACATCTAATGTCAGTCTTGTCAGCAGAGGAAACACACATGGCTACCCTGCCGCTCTATCCTCTCACCTGGCTTCTCTGTGATTTCATGTCTCCTCTGGTTCAATTCCTGGTTTGCTACTGAAAGGCAAATGATGTGGTCACAGGCAACGAAAGAAACATGCTTGGAAAGTCACTCAGAATTAGTGGACCAGGATTAATGCTTACAGGAAAACAGGCTAAAAGAAGAGAAAGCCCTGCTGTCCCGGTTGAAAGGATCCCTGGCAACTCTGTGCCAAGGGACCGATGCCCTCATTCTGCTGACATTGCCTAAAGTCAAAGGGGCAGACCTCTCAGGGCTTCTTTGAAATCACATCCCCCAAGAAGATGAAAAAAAGGGGCAATTCAAGTCAGGATTGGTGGTGCACACTTGTAATCCCTGCACTCTAGGAGGCTGAATCAGGAGGAGTTCACATTTGATCCCAGTTTGGGAAATTTAGTGATTTAATGAGACCCTGTCTCAAAAAACAAACAAACAAAGAAAAAAATAGGATGTGTGTGGTGGCTGTAGCTCAGTGTGAAGGCCCTGGGCTCAGTCCTAGTACTGTGCTTGTGCACATGCATGCACACACACTCACTCACACACACACACACACACACAACAGTCCAGTACATACAGTAATCCCTAATCCAGGATGCTGTGTGTACCAGGAGTACAGGAGGGTCCTTCAGTAGGACACTGCAAGGATGTGTGTGACTTGGGGTCATGATTCCTAGGAATATGTAGCCCCTCTAGGAGCCTTTGACTCCATGTCACTGAATCATTAAAATACAAGAGGGCCAACCATAGCCAATGTTTGCTGCCTGTTCTCAGCTGGAGGCTTTGTGCTTCTCAGGCTCTTCCAGGGCAGAACTCCCTTGAAGCTGTAGAGCTGGGACACCTGTTTCCTTTCCACTGCTAGCCTGTGGGGGCGCTGTCCTCATCGTAAGACCGCTCCTATGCTGCAATGGAGAAATTTTCCACGTTGAATCTCTTCTGTGCTGAGCCTAATCTCTTGACTTTATGTTCTCTGCAGTAGCCAGCCAGAATCCTGCCTTTTAAAGAGTTTGTGTAATTTTGTTAGATCCCATTTTAAGGACAGCTGGTTTGGGATCTGTGATAGTTTGGGGTTTTGCAAGGGGAACAATATAATACAGGACATATATTTTATAAGATCATTTATAATAGTCACCCAATGAATCTTACACAAAGCGAGTGCAGGAAATCTTTCCACACACTAAAGACCGAAGAATCCAGCTGAGGGCCTGGAACCCATGGCAATGTTCTACATGAGTCCTGTTGAAGACCTAGAGCTCATCACAATGCCTTTCTTTTTTTTAAATTTTATTTTATTTATTTTAGAAACATAAAAGTACAAAAACATATTGACAAACAGACACAAATTATCATAAAAAATAGTACAATCACAACTAATCTATAGACAAGGTGATATGGTCTCAACAGTGGTTATTGCTTTATCCATTGATATATTCGAATTGTAAATGTATGAACCCATATACAGACATGCAAATTTAGTCAGACAATTAATCCTCTCAACAACAGAAAAAACACAAAAACCAAAAATCCAAAGACAAAAAACAAAACAGGCAAACAACAACAACAGCAACAACAACAACAACAAAAAAACACCAGTAGTTGCTGCTTTACATATTGATTTCTTCGAAGTGTGTGTTCAGGATAACACTTACAGACATACAAGATTGATCAAATAACCCGTCATTGATTATTGCTTAGCATTAAGTGATACAATACAATAGTAGAACCATGTTAGCCCTCCTGCATATATGTATATTCATATATACATACATACATTTTTGTCTTTTTCTTTTCTCCTTTCCTTCGTCCCATCTGTTCTTTGTTTTAGAACAGATTTCCTTCATGTCTCCTAGTTTATATTCCCACCCTCGGGTTCTTACACCAGTGATACAATACGTTGCCTGCACATGTATCGCTGATTTATTTCACTTATGAGTATGGACTCCAGTTTTGTCCACTTGCCTACAAAGTCCCCAAAACTGTCTTTCTTTATAGCTGAATAATATTCCATTATATAAAAATGCCACAATTTTTTAATCCAGTCTTCTG
>PVLD010000603.1:0-264548 GCA_004027595.1 Dinomys branickii | reverse complement strand
AAAAGGGAGAAGGGATAGAGGGGAGTGAGGGAAAAGAGAAAAGAAAAAAGGAAAGGAAAGGAGAGGAGAAGGGAGGGGAGGGGAGGGGAGGGGAGGGGAGGGGAGGGAAGGGAAGGAAAAAAGAAGAGGGATGACACCTTTCTACTAATGAGTATAGAAAGCATTCAACAATAGGGAATGGAAGGAACAATAAGGAATGGAAATAATATATTGTACAGCCCATGAAAAAAGATATTTTCATAAGCCAGAAATCAAAAACCAACTATTGGGGCTGGGGATATAGCTCAGTGGAATAAGCGCCTGCCTAGCAAGTGCAGGGTCCTGAGTTCGATCCCCAGTACCGCAAAAAAAAAAAAAAAAAAAAAAAAAACCAACTATTACATGTATTTTCTCATCTGTGGAAACCACAGAAATTCAACCTGAAGGTAGAATGGGGGTTACTAGGGACTTGGAAGTGTGAGGTAGGAGAAAAAAGTTGGATTGGATCAGTACACAGTATACAAACATATAGAACTATCACAATGAACCCCATTAATATGTACAATTAATACATATTCATAAAAATGGAAAAGACTGGAGCATAATACGTTGAATGACTTATTAATTAGTGACTTATTAATGACTTGTTAATAAGTTTAATGACTTGGGGGAAATGCCTTGTATGTAATGTGAAGAATAGAGAGCAAGGATATAAGTCTCACGGAACAGTGGATCTGAGAGCAGTCCATGGACCAGCAGCATCAGCAGCATGTGGAAATTTGACTGAAACACCAGCGCTCAGGCACCAGTTTAGAGCCACTAGCTCAGCGACTGTGCACCAGAGCCCACAGCAATATGTGCTTTAATAATTGGCAGGTGAACTGATGCATGTGAACATTTGAAGATAATTAATATAGAGCATGAACTAATGTAAATATGTAAAAACATACATAGGGAAGGACATACGTGAAAAGATAACCACTTCCTCTGTGATAGGATTATGAGTGGATTTTTCTCTTTTGATCTTTTGTGTTTTCTGCGTATTTTACTTTTTCTGAAATGAATGTAGCTTGCTTTCCCATTTAAAGAAAAAGTCCAAGGAAAAGTTACATTTCTGCAACTCATGGTTGTGTCACATAACTATTCATGCACCTTCAGAGTTCTTAAAGTTCTTGTTCTCACAACATCCCGATAATTTCTTTGATGACTCTTCTCAGAATCACTGCTTGTTTACCAACTTCCCCGCCCTCAAGTCTCGATGCCCCCCTGCTATTATTAATAAATAACATTTGGGAAACTGTCAAACGTCTCTATGCTTGGTTTGTCAAAAACAGGGGAATAGTTGTTTTTTCTTTAAGTATAAAATGTCCTTTTGTACATATTTAGAGGTTAATATATGTTCCTGCATTAGTAACAATTTCAGCGTCTGCATATATTTTCATGCACAATTTACATTTTGTTTGGATTGACTTTTTAAACTACATCTACTGGAAGGATTTTTAACAATTCAACCCTTCTAATTTTAAGGGTTCATTTACAAAATAAGCAGATGGACTGGATTTTTATTTACATAGGAGGGTGAAGTTCTAAAATCAGCAAATAAGATAAATATCACATATGGTCAAAATCACTCTTTCTCAGCAATGCCATCACAGACTGTTCAGTATTCCAGCCCCAGGATGGACTGGGTCTGGGTGCCAGCTACCCAAGTGAGCAGAGGCCATGCTGCAGAAACATGCACCTTTAACTCTTAAGACACCCTTAACGGTGAAAGGTGCTCACATCCCAAGAAGCTCTCAGGGTCAGAATCCATGTGAGAAGGTCATGAATCTTCCTCATATTTTATTCTCATTTGCTTGGCAACAGGAGATGAAATTGCCAAAGGCATTTAAGTTATTTTGGAAGTGCTCTCTTCTTTTGTGGTGGTCAATGGTACATAACTGTATTTGCCCTAGCGAATAGCACATCTGGCAAAATGTCCAAGTCCCTGCAGGACCCTCTGCCATCCCTTGGGCTTCACTTCTTTATCTCCCACCCGCTCCCATCAGATGTTCTCCCGAGAAAAGATTCTGAACTCACCACCCCAGCCAACACACTCAGGAACTCAGCCTCTAAAATCTTAATAAAAATTCACTCCTTACACAAAGCCTTCCTCAGTGGAAAAGAATGCTCCCATGTTCTCAATGTCTCTGGGGCATTGAGAATCTTATCCTGTTTATCCGTTTCTTACAGTTCCACTTGAGTATATCTCAGCTTGCCCAGGAGACTTTGAGGTTCTTGAAGGCAGTATCCAAGTGTCTTTAACGTCCAACTTGGCTTGGAATTCTAGATTTGCTGTTGCTAACCAATCTTTGATAGACTGTGAAATCTTACAATGCCTCCTTCCCCCACGAAATGGAAATATCATAGCGCAGACATCTGAGATTTAAGGTGAGCATCAAATGAGATACTGCACAGGAAGGGATGGGCACAATGCCCAGCACATAGTAAACCCTAACAAGTACTAAATGCTTTCATTTCTGTGTTCAATTCTGATTCAAATAGAACAGTTGTGCCCTGTGAGCATTTGTTCATTTAATGAATGAATAAATGAATGCTATGTATGTCATTAAGTTCACACAGTTCCCTCTGAATTCTCAGTGCTTAATGAGTTTATGCTTATCATCTCTCTACAAGTTTATCACAGAATATGAGCCAGTGGGTCTGTGTAATTCCTAAGGCAGGTATAGGGTGCATGGAGGTAAATTATAAATTATTTGTCTTCAGAAAGCTACCAGAACCATCTTGTTCAGACCTCACAGAGCTCCATGTTTTCACCTTTGAAATGTGCGTTGTAATGTTGACCTGTGATTTTTTGCCCGGATACAAGGAAAATCTGAGGAGGACCAGGCCTTTAGAGAGAAATTCTATAAATCGGGAATGTTTAGGGTAATTTGAAGAATCAGAACCTGAGTTTGTAAATTAGCATGTTTCATCTATAGAGGTTCCAATCACACAGGACTTTAGATGTCGCTTGATGAGGGCACAGGGCAAAACCAGCTGCTTTTTGGGTTTGTCAAGCATCTCAAGTTATTTCTCAGGAGTTGGGGTTTGGCAGAGCCTGAAATCCGTGTTGCCAAGTCTTTCTTTCCCCCTTAATTTTTAAGCCCATGTGTATTTTAAGGGAAACTTAATCTGTATATTTCTGTTTCCTTTACACTTAACTCATAAAAATGGTTTGTCAGAGCAATTTGATGTCCCAAAAATCTTTGGAGCCTTTTTAATGATATTTTTTAACCTTTCCCCCCTCCCTGACACACAGGAAATTGCTTTTTTTTTAAAGAAAATGAATCAAACTGAAAGTTTCAAGGTCAGTATTGATGGGTCAGACACGCAAGTTCAGGGAGCAAAGCATTTGGGAAAATGACTTCTGCTGCTGCCACAGGGTTTCAAGGGTACTAGGAAGACAGACTCCACAGCCAGGGAGATGGCCATTATTGGCAGCGTGCTGTGATAGGGTCCTAAGATAACTGATCATCCACAAGGCTGAGAATCTCTCCCCTATCTATATAGCTCTGCATTGAGAAATCTGCTCCAGCATCTTTAGAATTTGGATTCTCCCCAAGTCGAGCATCACCTATTCATGCATACAAGTAGTCCAAAAGAGTTGTGACCGCTATTTTCAATACACAGTAACTGTTTTCCTAATCTAGTTTTTCTGCGTCATCCCTAGAAGGTGAGAGGACAAGGGTTGGCATGCTTGTATTAATAACCATAGGCAATATTCTCACAAAGCTGTGTAAAGATGGCCTTCCTCCAAAGTTAATGAGTTTAATGTCACTGGACATATTCCCATAATGCCTCAGATACCCACAGTGTAGACAGAAATGTCCCGTGTGGTGGAGGCTACTTCTCAGATGTAAGAGAGAATATCTGGGGTTGTGTGACCTGTATCAGATCCAAGTTGTTAGCTATGCTACCTCTTCTGCCATCAGCTGGGATTAAGCTCTGGTCCGTCTCCTTCCTGGCAGGGTGATCACTGACAGATCAGATTGGCTTTTCCTGGACATTAAAGGTCACAGTGTGTTTTGTGCAATAATTTGGGATCAATCAGTCATAATGTCTCAGTTTAATCATAAAAGGTCTAAAACACTTTGGCTAGCCTATCCTACCTCATTTTAACTACATGGCTTCAAAACTCTGTAATATAATGGCCTGAGCTGAGGCTTTCTCTATCACATGGGCCAAAAATCAACATTCACCTTCCAAAACATTCATCTTCCAAAACAAGACTGAAAACTGGAGAGCTAATCAAGGAATGCCTTGGTGGCTCTGCCGTTTTTTAAGTGGGGTTGGGTGCAGTAAAGTTGGACTCACTGAGTGATAAAGATACACAACTTTGAAAAGCTTTGCATGTCCCTAAGTTAGCTAAGTTGGCTTAGCAGGGAAATTCTGGTTCTTGGCAGCTGAATGAAGAATAAGAGATGAGCCTGTCTATAAGACAGGAACATCAAAACAGGGCACTGATACTGCAATGATATTTATTTTGAATCTTACACAAGAAGAGAAAAATAACTGCAAGAAAGCAGCCTATCCTACAAATCCATGAATCTGCCAGGCCTGGTGGATATCAGGTTGTACACCACCGATAAATCATAGCCAAGTGCAATAATCAGATATCTACTGCTTTTCAACAGTCTGGGTAGTGGTAACAAACATACTTTTTAGCATAACTGCTTTAGCACAGGCTCTGGTCATAAGATAACTTTATACATGAAATACAATTACATCCATTTCACAGATGAGGAAAATTTACTTACAAGGAGATTAAGTAACATACTAATTTGCATAGTTAGTAGAAGTGCTGGATTTCAAACATAAGCCTGTTAAATTCCAAAGCCTATATTCTTTCTTTAAAACAAAAACATTTTATCTGATTAAAAAACTTACTAATAGTAACCTACTCAAACTTACAGAAACAGAATATTGAGTCCTCCATAATTCCACCCCCTCCCAAGGTAATCATGTTAATATTAAGCACAGAGGTTGTATTTTTGCTTTTCCTATGCCTTTACTACAAAACCCAGAGTTTGTACTACTTTTTGTGCAAAAAAAGCCCACTTTTTTTAAACTTGCTGCTTAAAATTTGTTTTGAATACCTTTGTATATCAGTAATGTGTATCTACCGGGTGATTTTAGCAGCTGCATGGTGTTCCGGTATAAAGACTGTGAGGGTTTCTTTCAGTGTCCAATTGATCCCAAATTTTAGGGACCAGAGCGCTCTTACAATAACACATGCACTATTTGTTCATGTTATTGCACATATTTGTCAATGGAAAATCATAGGGCAATTTCCTGAGGATAAATTCAGTACTCAAAATAACACGCAACCTATGCTCTGCCTCCTTTACAAGGCCACTATTCCTTTGGCTCCCACCAAGGAGTGTTTTTGATTTCCATGTAGTCCAAATTTTCAGGCAAGACACTTTATATTGCCTTTGAATACCATCACTAGAGCATGTGAGAGGCAATAATTCCATTAGCCTCGGCATGTAAATTAACACAGTCCAACTCAGAGGCAGTATGGTTAACGGATTTCTGAAAATGATCTCTTATTCAATATTATATTAAGTAATTGTTGACTGATTGTGTGTGTGTGTGTGTGTGTGTGTGTGTGTATGTGTGTGTAAAGCACTACACTGGACTCTGGTTACACGATAGTGAACCAGGCAGCACACCTTCAGGCTCACCATATACAAAATCCATCAACTTCTGTTCAGTGCTAGACCATTGCTACCCAAGCTGACATAGCCTTGATGGGCCCACAACCACTCCATAATATTCACTATAGTTTTCATGGCACAGAGCCACTAATAGGAGATGGTCTCTAACTTACAATGGTTTAAATTGCAATTTTTTATTTTACTTTACGGTGGCGCAAGAGCACCATCATACTTGGAGGTTTACTTTGAATTTTAGATTTTTGACTTTCTCTCAGATTCATGCTATGCAGTCAGAGTGTCTGTGGCAATACTGGACAGCAGCAGCCGCTGCAGTCCCCAGGCACCCACAGGATCACAGCGGTATCAACTGTACCCCTGCCAGGTGCTGTGTTGCTATGATGTTCGGTAGGTTAGGTGTATTGAATGCGTATTTGATTTATGATCGTTTTCATGTGTGAAAGTTTTATCAGGATATAACCCAATCACAAATCAAGGTGCCCTTGTGTATTGAAGAGATGTTAAACCAGAGTACAAGAGTGGGCTGTTTTCATAGCTGCTCAACTTTTTAGATGGTTGTAGTTCCGCACAATGCTGCTATGAGAAATAATACAAAGATTAATCCCATGTTCTCTCTGCACAGTGACTTCCAAAAGTAACATCTTATGTCATATAATGGCATTGCAGCAGGAATAGTGATGATGACATAATCAAGAAACGTAACAATCCTACCACAGCAAAGATCCTTCAACTTACTATTCTTAACCACACACTCGTCCCTCCCAGTCCCACTCTCGATTCCTGCTTAATCCTTCCGACCACTAATCTGCCCTCTATTTCTATAATTTTACATTTTAGAAATGTTATGTAAGTAGCATAACATAACATATAACCTCTTAATACTGGCAATTTTCATTCAGAACAATTCTCTGGAGATTTATCTAGATTGTTCCGTGTATCAGAATTTCTTCATTTTTGGTTGAGTGGTATTCCATCGAGGTATGGATGTGTTTACTCAGTTTGTTCAACCTTTCATGTGCTGAAAGATATTGGGTTGTTTCCTGTTTGAGACTATTATGGTGAATATATCTGTTGACATTTGTGTACAGGATTTTGTGCAAAAACAAGTCCTTATTTCTCTGAGATAAATGTCACATTACAGTTGCTTGAACATATGTTGGTTGTATGTTTAGTTTTTAAAGAAACTCCCAAACTGCTTTCCAGAACGGCTGTGCCATTTTACTTCCCTACCAGCAATGTGAGAGTGACCTAATTTCTCAGATCTATGGAAGTACTGCCACTATTTTTTACTTAGCCATTCCAATATGTCTGTAGTAATAACTTATTGTAGTTTTAATTTGCATTTCCCTAGAGGCTAATGATGTTAAACATAATTTCATATGTTTAGTTCAAATGCTTATTGCTTTTATGCTATTGTATATCCTCTGTAGTGAAATACCTTTTCATGTCTTTGGGCCACTTCTTAATTAGATTTTTGATGTTGAGTTTTGAGAACTTTCTTTGCTTTTTTTCTCCTCAGTGCTGGAATGGAACCCAGGCCTGGCATATGCTAGGCAACCTTCAACTACTCTAGCCTAAGAAATTTCTTTCTTTTTCGAGACAGGGTCTCACTATGCAGTTCAGGGTGGCCTTGAGCTCACTTTGCAGCCCAGGCTAGTCTCGAACTTGCAACAATCCTCCTGCCTCAGTTTCCCAAGTGCTGGGATTACAGGCATGTACCACCATGCCTGGCTAAGAACTTTTATATATTAGGATATAAAATTGTAGATATGGATATTGTTTTTGTATGATACGTAGTTTAAAAACATTTTACCTTTCTACAGCTTGTCTTTTCATTCTTCAGACAAGATCTTTCACAAAACAAAATCATTCTAAACTTACCAAATTTGTCTGTTACACATTTGTCACAAATCTAAGAACTCTACATAATCCTACAACTTTGAGATTTTTTTTCTATGTTTCTTCTGGAAGTGTTAGAGTTTTATATTTAAATTCATGATGCCTCTTGATTTAATTTGTGTATAAGATCTAAAAGTTAAATTGAAGTTTATTTTGTTTGCCTCTGGAAGCCAGACTGCTCCAGTTCCTCTTGTTGACGTGCCATTATCCTCTGTTGGATACTCTTGCATCTTTGTTAAAACCTGGTTGATGTGTTTGTGTGGGTTAATTTCTGGATTTCCTGTTCTGCTTCATTGTATGTCTTTCTCTTTCTCTTTCTGCCAACACCATACAGTTTTAATTTCTTCAGTTGTATGGTAAGACTTGAAATCAAGTACACTGATTCTTTTATTTTCCTTTTCCCCAAATTGTTTCAGCTTTACTTGCCTTTCCTACTACATTGTAGAAAATTCTCTTCTGTATTTAAAAAAAATTCTGGCACTTTGATAGGAATTGTAGCAAATATGTATGCCAACTTAACGACAATTGGTATTTTTAGTATGGTGAGTCTCCTAACCCACGAGGATAATATATCTCTGCATTTATTAAGATCACCCTTATTTTTTCATTGGCATTTTGTACTTGCCAGGATGTAAGTCTTGTACAAGTTTTGTTACATAGATAAGATTTCATATTTTGAGCAGATATAAGTCTAAAACTGTATCCGTGTAGTCATTGCTAGTATATACAAATAAACTGAGTTTTATATGTTCATCTCTTATCCTGTGGTAGTCCTGAACTCACTTATTAGTTCTAGGAGTCTTTTTGTAGATTCTTTGAGATGTTCTACACAACCATCTCTCCGTGTTTTTTCTTTCACTTTTTGATATACACACCTTTTGTTTTCTTGTTGGGCTTCACTGGTCAGAAATCCCAGCACTTAGCATCTATGATATATTCGTGAACATAGGGGGGAAAGTATTCAGTTTTTCATCTTTTACTATTACATTATCTCTACGGTATTTCATAGAGGTTCTCTATCAAACTGAGGACATCTCCTCTATTGCTATTTTTCTCAAAGTAATTATCATGAATAATGCATGAATAGAGTTTTATCTAATATTTTTACATGTTGATTGATATGATCGTGTATTTTCTTCTTTTATCTGTTAATTATATTCACTTATTTTCAAATAGTAAGCCAGTCTCATATCTGTTAAATGAATACCAATTAGTTGGTGCATGTATTTTTATATATTGCTGAATTCTTTGTTAATGTGTGATGAATGACTTTTGCAACTACATTTACGAGGAGTACTATCTTTGTCTAGCTTTGTTCTTAAGGTGATACCAGGTTCATAAAATAAATTACAATGTTTTCCCTCTTCTTCTATGTTGAAAAGCCTTAAGTCCAATTGTTGTTCATTCTTCTTTAAACACGTAGTAGTCTTTTTCCAGTGAACTACTCTGAGCCTAAAGACTTTTTTGGTCTGAATTATGAATTCAATTTTCTTAATGGTCAAAGGACAATAAAAATGATCTGTTTCACACTGAGTAAGTTGTACCAGTCTGCTTTTTAAGTAAGTGGATTATTTCATTTTAAGTATCAAATTTATGTTTGTGAAATTGGCCCTTGTATTTTCTCATTATCCTTTCAATCTCTGTAGAGTAGGCAATAATATCCTCCATTTAATTCCTTGGCATTGATAAATTGGGTCTTCTCTCTTTTTCCTAATCAGTGTTAATAGATGTGCAAATTTCATCTATTTTTTTCAGTTAACATTTCTTTGTTTAATTGTTTTCTGTATAATTGATAGTCTCAATTTCACTGATCTCTACTCTTATCTTTCTCATTCCTACTCCTACTCTTTTTTCTTTTTACTCTTCCTCTTCCTCCCACTTCTCCTTCTTTTTCTTATTCTTCTGAATTAGGAAAAAATTTAATCTTCTACAGCTTTATTGAGGTACTCTTGACAAAAGTTATAATATACCTAAGATGTACAATATGATCTGATGTTTTCATGCATATATACATTGTGAGATGAATTCTTCTATCAAGCAAATTATGTATTCATCACCTTCTACAGCTACAGTCTGTATATATATGTCAGGAACATTTAAGATCTACTCTCAGTAAGTTTCAAGTAAACAGTACGATATTGTTAACTACATTCATCACACTACATTAGATCTCCAGAAGGGACTTATCCTACATCATTGAAACTTCATATCCTTTGACCCGTATCTCCCAATATAAATTGAGTAAGCTGTGCTGGTCTGATCCCTGGCAACCAGTGTTCTATACTCTAATACCATGAGTTTACCTTTTTAAAATTCTACATATAGGTGAGATCAGGCAATATTTGTCTTTCTGTGCATGGGTTATTTTATTTATCACAATGTCCTCCAAGTTTATCTGTGTCAGCCCAAATGACAGGATCTCTTCTTTTTAAAGGTTAAATAATATTCTTCTCTGTGTGCCTTTCTTTACCTATTAATCTATCATTGAACACAAGTTATTTCTTATTGTGGATAATGCTGCAATAAACATGAAGGTGTGAATAACTCTTTGAGTCACTGATTTATATATAGCCAGAAGCAGGATTACTGAACCTTACAAGAGTTTTTATAAATTTTTTTGAGCAACCTTCATGCTATTTTTCAGTTATTTTGCTATCCCAGATCTTATGCAAATACTCTTTCAATTTTTGTCACTATTAGTCAGTGTTACTAGTTCTTGGCCTTCATGGAAATGTGACATACAGTAAGTATTCTATTGGTTCTGGCTTATTTTGTTCAATCTTATGTTTTGAGATTCATTCATTCATATTGTTGTACGTCTCAGTAGCTCATTCTCTTTTATTGCTGAGCAACATTCCATAGGGTGAATATACCACAATTTATCTTTATCCTCCTGATGATATTTCAACCCTTCACAGATTGGCTATTTTGACTAAAACTATAGTACTATAAAATTCCTGTGTGATTCTTTTTGTAGGCATTTATTTTCCTTTCTTTGGGTTAGAACCTGGAAGTCAAATACTGAGTAATAAGGCATACATTATATTTAACTTTATAAGAAACTGCCAAACAGCCCTCCAAAGTTATACCATTTGAAATCCTCACCAGCAAACTATGTGCATAGCAGTTGCTCCACATCCTTGCCAACACTTCATGTTAACTATTGTAGTTGGTGTACACCGGTAACTCACTGTAGTTTTACCTTGCAATTTCTGATGATGAATCATGTTGAGCATCTTTTCTTATGCTTTCTAGCCACTTCTTTATCTTATGATTGGATTATTTAAGCCTTTTATAAGGTATTGACATAAACTGTACCTTATAGATAACAAAATTAATAAGTAGAAAACCAGAGCTTTGGCTCATATCTCTTGAACCTAACTCACATTCAATTTCCAGTGTCCTAGACTTCTGCCTACCTTGGTTCCCCAGGATAGGTTACATTCCTCTGTAGCATCCTTATAGTCCATAGTCTGTATCCTTAATCCCAAGGTCTCTTAGATAAGAGCACAGTAAAGAAAGATATAGATTCAGAGAACAGAAGACAGGAATGATTTTGGATTACCTGGAAGCAATAGTGATTTTTTAAACAGATCTCAAAACCATTTCACTTGAATTCTAGGGTCTCTGTGTGAGCCCTGATGCACTTAGTCATGAGTTTACTCTCAGTTCAACTACTCAGTGCTGCCAAGCTGAAAATGAGCTCTACTTGTCTTAATGTGAATGTGTTTCACTGGGATACATATAATCCTCTTCAGCCAATGGGTTTTAATTCAGTTAAGCTAGTCACAGTTCCTCCATCTCCTGCCACATCACACTGCCAATATTTTGGTGATGATGGATAAATATTCCTGGGTGCTTGATTTTTCTCACTAATATGTCTGGTGAGCTGGTGAATATGGGTTTGTGTGTGTGTGTGTGTGTGTGTGTGTGCGCTTTGAAAAGTCAATGCATTTGGGGTTTGCAAATATCATATATAATTCCTACTCTTCCTTGATATTGAAGGTGAAGGACTAAAGGAGCAATGAGAACTGAGTACTATTTTGCCTGTATTTGGTAGACTACGTTGGAGTACTGAGGATCTGAGGAATAGTCAACCACTGTGACTTTCCTTTCAAATTAAGAGAAGGCTACCCTGGCCCCATTGGCAGCACAGGGGGAAGAAGAAAGGTGCCTGCTGCTGTCCTTTTAACATTCTCTGAGAAAATTCTTAGACTTTCTTTCCAAATAGTGCATGAATTGAATAAACCATTGAGCCTCTAGTCCCATTCATTGCTTTGCTGTCTGGGGCGATACCTCTAGTAGGTCTGACAATGTGGAGGAAGAACTGCAGGGAGGACTTGGCATGTGAAGTTCTTGAGAAAGTTCTGCAGAACAATCTGACAAAGGGCCAGAGCACCCTATTCAGACCCTCTGGTGTCCAGACTCATCTAAGTTCAGAGTCTGGGACAGAGTGAAGAAAGAAATGGGACAGGAGCCTGAAGACAGAAGAACTGGGCCAGCAATCCAAGGACTGAGCCAACATCTGGGAAGGCAAGACTGGAATAATAGAGATGAGACCAAAATTTAATGAGCTGAATCCTTAAATCTTTCTAAAAAGTACAACTACAACTTCCTTAGCTTTCTTTCAATTTTGGGGTTTTCTTTTCTTCCTCCTCCAATTTATCAGACATCTTCTTGCAGCAGTATGTTTTAGATCAGATACTCTTGACATTTGTACAGCAAACATGATCTGGCATTTTTAGAAGAATGGAAATTTTTCCCCTCAGCCAAGAGTAGTTTTAATGGGAAAAGTGGCATTTACAGTCCAGTCTTTCACTGATAGAGTGGACTACTTTAGAATTCCTGGGTCTTAACACCCAGCTATGGGTCTCCACTGCTGTGTTTGAGTATGCAAATACAACTAACTTCCTCCCTTCTCCTTCACTTTAATAGTCTCAGGTCCCACTGTGGCAAAGTATAAAGGATTCTCTCTTCAGTCCTGAGATATAACACCCTGAAGTCATGGAGATAAACAGAGGAGGGTTTTTTCCATGTATCAGATTGATGAGGTATTTCTTGCAGGGGTAGGAAGAGGAGCAACCTGGTAGCAAATGGGTTATGAGGCAGGCATTCCATGTCATGTAAGGAACCCTGACTGTACAATAAAGGCTAGGAGGACATGGAAAAGGGAAAGGCCTCTTTAGAGATTTATTTATATAGCGATTCACTGAGGGCAAAAGGACCCTTTCTGAACTTTGGCCTGAGGAGCCGACAATTCAGTGTAGGCCTGGGCTCAAACTCCACATAGAAATATTTCTGGAAGCATTCGGAAAAACCCATTCTGATTGACACTCAGGGGAAAAATATTAAATGATGGTGGAAAGAGGGGTTTTCTCTACAGCTTGACTTCCCACCAAAACTACCCAGACTCCTTCTGCAAATCATCATCTTCCAGGCAGTCAACTAGAAAAATCAAAGAAGCAAGTGCTTGTGTTTTATGGAAAACAAGTAGGCAAAAAGTACCAGTCTCATCAACAGAAACAGTATCTTGGTTCCATCAAAGATAGCTGCAGATTCTATTAATTAGGAAAGCCTACATTAGTTGTTATTTTTAGAGAGAAAACGTTTCCTAATAAAGAACTTTTTAAAGAAGATCTCAGTAGGGAAAGTGGTCACATTCATTGAATATATTGACTCTGTAACATGAGAATATGTCAATACAAACCGAGTGTCACTGGACAGATATACAACATGGGATGTTTGTGCAGAATGCCCAACTCTGTGCTAAGTAAGTGCTCCACCAGCCTGTTGATGGCATGGCATGTGAGCACTGGAAATGACCTTGAGATCACATAGTTTGATCTCCTCTCTTAACAGAGAACTTGAACATGTTTTAAAGAAAAGAAATGAGGAGAACCTTCCAGAAGACTTTAGTTGCAGCGAAGAGACGCCACAAGCCAGCCTGCTTAGACCCTTATGTAGAGAGGGAAACTCCAGCTATCTTTAGCTTTGACTCTTAAGGAAGGTGGCCACCCACCGCCCAGTTAGCATGTGCTTGCTGAACTTCTGCTCATTTGCAGGGTGGAGCAGGCTCGGGAAGTCCACTGTAGAGTGCTTGTTTGGAGGGCCGGAGTCTAAACTTCCCATCCTCATCATGGTGACTTTTCTTTAAAAAAAAAAAAAAGTTAGATGGGAGTCACAGGAAGAGAGAGACTGAAGCAGTGCGGGAATAAGAGACCGGCAGAAGGCCATGCTCTTTCTTCCTGCTTTACTGTTGTTATTGTTGTTTTTCTGTGTGCCTAGGTTTATCACCAGCGCCGGGACTGGGAATGTGGCAGACAATAGGACAACAATTTCCTTCCTGGCCTGTCCTTGAATGGCCAGCACAGTCAACACGTAATCAGACCATCTACAGCTGCACTGCTGCTGCTGACAACTTCATTATACCCCAGATATTCAGCTGGGTAATTCATTTCCTGAGCAAGGCAGTATCTCCTGATATGCCTCATGGCTTGAATGTAATTTTGCGAGCTTTCGAAGATTAATATGTCCCTTCTTGTGCTTAGCTTTGCCCTAATATGGGAAACGATGATAATTACCATTAGGAAACAACATTACCCCGTTCAGCTTTTCAGTCTGTATTGGCTCTGCAAAGCACAAAAGCAGGAAATATTAGTGACTGGAATGATACATTTGACATCGGTCACTTAATATCCCTGGTCTCTGCCTCTGGTGCTCGCCTGTGCATGTAACCTCCACGTGAGGTCTTGCCAATGATATAAAATAGATTTTACACAATTAGTTAACTCAGGGCCCTGGGGGTGAGGTGGGCTTTAACGTGCTATGCTCATAGTTACAAATGCTGTCTGAGATGAAAGAGCAGGTCAAAACTAAGAAGTGTGACCCATGCATCCATCACATCCAGCACTCAGGCTGCAATTTGTCTTTAACCTGGACAAAAGTATAAAATCTGTACCCCTCAGCTCTCTTTCATTCTGTTCAATTCAATACATATGTGTTACAAATTGTCTGCCACGCACAGGGCCCCCCACTCCAGGGGCTGAGGGAGAAATTTAAAGGTTAAAGATAGCTGAGTGCTGCTGTCGGGAATATGACGATCCAGGCAGGAAAGCACAGGGAAACCACATAACTTGAATGAAGGCGGGCTGCGCTGAGAGGCCACGCACAGTTACAAATACCACAGTGAAAGAGGGGAAAGACATTCATCCCACATGGGAACATAAATGAGAAGAGAATATGCTGTGTCAGCGCCACCTTCCTTAGTGCACCAGCCAATTTGAATTTCTTAGAGACTCTAGTCCCCTGCGCATCTGACTTGAGTCAACTAGCACTCATTTCTAAGCGCATCTTGGTCATCGCTGGTCATGATTGGTTCCAAGTATCATGAAGGAAAATGGAGAAGCCAGCCCAGAGCCAGGTCTAAGGATTTTTCAGTGTTTTCCTTTAACCTTTTCTCTACCATGGCACCTGTTTTCTTGACTTTGTAAAACTAAATTCTACCAGGCAGACTCCTGCTGGCAGTGAGCAAATAGAAGTTGAGCCTGCGCCACTGTTCTTAACTGCAAATATTTCTGCAGAACTTTTTCTCGCAGTACTGAGAGTTGAACCCGGTCCCTCACACATGCTAGGCAAGTGCCCTAACCCTGAGCTACATCCCTAGCACACTACAGATATTTTGACAGTATACTTTACTTTTAAAACAGGAAGAAAATGATGAGGAAGAGAAACATAGGGGGATGAGGAAGAGGGGGTCTTTCTAAATGAGGCAGTCTTATCCTTCAGTATTCTGATTCATCCACTTGACCACTTTGAGCTGTCTGTGGAACACAGACCTCAGGGGCTTATTTTCCTTCCTGCTGGTGAAGTTCCTATGATTTGATGGGCAGGTGGACAAGTACCTAGGACTCTGGAGTAGTTGAAACCATGCATCTCAGTAACTATTTTATTCTCTTAATCTAAGCGATCTTTTGCTGGTTTATGAATTATGTTGGATCTTTAACAATTTCATTTTACAGTGATTTGAGAATTCAGCACAACATTGGAAAAGTAACTGAGGACCCAAAAAAGTATCTTTGGTTTGGAATTCCCTAGAGAAAAGGCCAAAAATAAGTGGTATAAATGGGAAAGCAGTCCCTTGTCTCTGTGAAGGATCACAGGCCTCTACCACAGCCCTACTGCAGTCCCTGTCTCACTAGACTGAGGCATGACTGCGACCTCACTAGCAATCTATTTATTGCATGCACTGTTCATTATGACCAAAGCCAGTGCATCAGAGAATATAGATGGCCTTGGGGATGGTGTAAGGAGAAGCAACCTGAGGAGATTTAGGTGAATACTGCCACCTATTGATAGGTGAAACTTATGCTGCAAATTCTGACTGACCTGACATTGTCCTAAGGCTTATCAGAGAAGCCCTCATTACATAGTTGGCCAGAGGATCTTAACAGCTCTAAATTCATAATTCTTAACACATATGTGATAAAAAAAAATGCCTATTACATTCATTTCAAACACTCACAAAATATACTTCTAAGAATTGGCAAAAGAGATAGAGACACTGAGTTTACATACAGTCTGAGGCCTGGGTTTGAGTCTCACCCCAGCCCTGCATGCACATAAATGAGCTAGTCTCTCTGCAGTTTAGTTTCCCCATCAGTAAAGAGTAGACAATCCTACTTTGTAAGGTGTGAGAACCCAGTGACACTGCAGCACAGCACACAGAAACATTTGCTACTATTTTTCCACTGAACTGTTAGAAGTAACTGTTTGGGACGCAATGATTGATCATATGACATAACACATCATGCATCAGGCTCTGGTGAACTCATCCACGTGGGTCAATTATCCTTAGGCAATGATCCTTGTCTAGTAGACTATCTTTGACATCCAAAATTAGGACAGTGTGAACATAAATATTGAAACTTTAAGTGTGCCAATTGAGAAAATGAGAATAAACGGGCTTCATTACTGGACGTCTCCTAACTGCGCTGGAGGATATATGGGGTTGAGGCGATAAAGAATTATGATAAAACTCGGGAGCTGCATATAAATGGGGCTTTGTGACCTGCTGGATAAGGTTGAGACTGCGAGCCAGACCTAAAAGGCTCACATTCCTTCCCCGGTGTGGTGTGGGGGACCGTGGGCTCCTACAGACAATAGGGGATTCATAGCCGGAGAATTCTAATGATGACTGAAAGGAGGGGGCAGCCAGAACAAGAAGACTTTTCAGCAGCGCGGACTCTGATTATCACATCAGTGCTCCAGCCCGGCAAGAGGCTGTGGAGAGGACGCACGAAGCTGTTCTTGGAAAGCTCTCCTCGAAGTGTTTGCAATCTCCTTAAGAGAATCCCACTTCTCAAAAATGCACCACTGGAAAATCTCCCATGATTAGTTCAGATAAACACCCTGTCATCGACTCACCCGAGAAGAAATATGGACCAGCTTTTTTCAAAGAGTCCTTTTGAATGCCATGTGTCTAGGCTTCCAAGACTTAGAGAAAAATTCCAAAAGAGTGTTTCTCAGGATACTCTGGGACTGTTCCTTTTAGTCTGGAAGGTCAACTGGGGCTTAAAACAAAATAATCAAGAAATAACATGCCTCTGAACAGTCTGCCCCTTTTGAAAAGGTCTCTTCTGGATTGAATAGCCATTGCCCTCCCCAACCTCTTTCCTTTTTCTTTGGGGCTTAGAAATGGAAAGGGAGGAGGAGGAAGAGTGTCACATTCATTACTAACAACTTCACACATAATAAGCATGTTCAGCTACACCCTGGGGTGTTCGTTTTCTTTTCCTATTTTTTGGCCCCTTTTTAGCTGCTTTTGATAAATAGCACATTTTATTTTTGAAAAAAGAATCAGGGCCATTATTAAGGAGCCGCACCCTTAAGGAAGGTCAAGAGATTAGAGAGCGGAAGTAGGCTGGCCAGACTCTTTGCTGACCACAGTAAGGGACTGCCACTTTCTTCTCATAATTTACTTTTGAGATTCTAATGAAAAGGAACTCCCCCCCACACCAAAAAGTAAAACATTGTATTGTTAGAAAATAGCCATCAAAAGGTGATCAATTGAAATTTATGTCTTACAAACAAACCACACATGTAACTAATTGCAGGGCAGACGTGCAATTGCGGTGACCCATGGACATTCTGAAAATACAGGCGGGATTTGGGGGTGAGATGAGGCATTACTGGCGACTGACATCGGTAGCCTCTGGCCTGACTTCACAAGCACCCTGAAACTCTAAGCATTGCATTTTACAAATCAAAGAATAGTATGTTAAAAGGAATCTCTGAATTTAACCTGGCCAACTCTCCCAATTTACAAGTGGAAAAACTGAGGCCTGTTGATAAAAAGTAATGTGCCCAAGGTCTCGCAGCAAGGAAGGAGCATCTGGGAGACCCAAGCTCAAACTCCCCATCCCATAAACGCACGGTCTTTCCATGGAGCTGAACAACCCTGTATGAGAGGAACGGGGAACAAGGAGAAAACTACACCGGGAGCGGTGCCCTCCACAATGGCCCTGCGGGCTGCTCCAGGCAGGGCGCTGATACAGCCTTGACTGATTCTGCAAAGCATTTTGGGGTACATGTTTGTGGCTCCAAGGGCTCTGCTGCCTGCTCTTTTCTCTAACGTAAAAAAGGGCACAGACCATGAATGTTCAGACTACCTCTATGTGCATGTCCTGGAATCATTAACATGATCAGCACCTCTAGTTAAAACTTTTAACACCACCTTCAGTCTCTCTCTCTCGGTTTCTATTTTCACATGCACTCTCTTCTTACAGATTCTCACTGTTTCAGTTCATTGTTCACAACAGCTAGACCAGAGGGATCTTAGTCACCTGCATTGCCGTCCTCCTCAAATTCCTGTCACCTATATCATAAAGTCTAGACTCTTTTTTTTTTTTATTTTAAAGGTAAAAGAATATAAACACAAATAACACAAAAACAGTAAGGAAATACACAAATTATGGGGAAGGTAGTAGGACATTGACAATCAATGCTGTTTTAAATAATATCATCTTCATATTTGTAACTCAGTTATCTCAAAAACAATGAAGGAAATACACAATTATACAGAAGATAGTAGGGGATTAATGATGGCTGTTGTATTATATAATGTTATCTTCGCATTTCTTAGTTATAAATCAGTATAACACATAAATGATAAAGTAAACATAGAATTATAGAGCAGATATTAGACTCTTGAATATAGCACTCAAGTCCTCCCAGTCTAGCTCCTGTCTATGCTTTGAGCCAAGTTTCATTAGATCAGCTCATTCTAGTCCTGTTCACTGGACTGCTTGCCCTTCCCCGAATAGTCCAGGCGCTCCAGGCCTTGGTTTCCTTCCCCCCTCTTCTCTTCAGCCTACAGGGGTCTCCATTTCTTCACAGCCAGTTCAAATGTAAGCTTCTCTGTGAATCATCCGCAGTATTCCAGCAGGATATAATTCTCCTACGTTCCCTTTGCACACTGTTCGAGATGGCGCTTACTTTACTCTACCATGTACTGTAATCAGTTGCATCTCTCTAGGTAGATTTGTTTTATCTTTGAAAAACCGCTTCACCCTTTGTACTCCTCCCCCCATTGCTTCATCTAATGCTTTACATATACTAAGTGCTTTTATTTCTTAATATTCGTTGAGCACTTACTAGCTGCAAGGCACTAGGCCAGGAAGTAAAAGGGCTAGAGGAGGAAGTTGTGTTTTTGTTTTTTTTTAATGTAATCTCTTTCTTCAAAGGAGCTAATCAGTGAGGCATAATTACAAATAACCTAAGCAAGTGGAATACTGTGGGGGTGGACTTGGGTGGAGGGGAAGTTCTGAGCATGGAACAAACGTTCTCAGTGTTCCTAAATGAGAACACCGGCTCTATGACTGTGAGGGAGGGGTCACAGGAAGAAGAGAGGGCAAGAAATAGCAAGGTTGCTTTTAGATTCAGGTCCGTGCTATGGTTGTTCCTCAGGTCCTCTTTAAATCTGATTGATCCAAGTCCTCCTTCCCCTCAAACCAGAGCAATTGTCCTAAAACAGAACTGATCATTTCACTCCTCATTGAAATGTTTGCTGTTCAACAAATCAAGCATCAGACAATTGCAGTCGTATGCTAAGAGTTACAGAGAGCACTAGTTTGTGGAGAGGACACAAAATCCAGGAAAAAACTGGAGAACATTCTGTAAAAATGGAAGAACATTCTGTAAAATGCAAGGAGGGCAGGTAATAAGAATGATCAGCATGGGCTGAAGCTAACCAAGAAGAGTTAAAGGAGATGAGCCTTTAGGGGATAGCTGCTTTGTAATAAAAAGTAAGATGTATCAGGAGAAGTTGCTTTCAATTCTGAAACCTTCCACTACTTCTCAAGGAGGTTTATTCATTCAGTTAATGTATATACATTAAACACATCAACAAAACACTAAATATGTGTTGGGTGCCTTCAGGGTGCCAGAAACTCTGCCAGACATAGAAAATACACCAGTGAATAAGAGACTTTGCACTTAAAACTCTTAGACTATAATGTGATGACTAAAGCAAAATAAGCACAATAAAATTGGATGTAATGACGGGAAAATATCAGATGCCGTAGTCTCAGACCATAGAACAGGGAACCTAAAGCCCAAAGGGCTAGGAAAATACCCCTGAGATGTGGTATATAAGCCAAGACTCCAAAGCCAGGTAGAATTTAGCCAGACAAAGGAAACTGAGTATCCAGGCAGAAGAACCCCATATGCAAAGATCAGATGTGAAGAGAATCTGGCCTGTCCAAGGAGCTGAAACATATCAAAAAGCAAACTACAGCCTACAGAAAGGTGGTGAGACATTAGGGTAGAGAAGAACTCAGGATCAGAGTATAGGAAATCTTCCAAAGGTAGATCAAGGACATTATGTCTCATCAATAGCTTCTGGGAAGCATTAAAGTACGTGACATCATGTATCTAATCTGCTAACTACATAATATAAATGGCTTGAGGAGTAGGTAAGTGAACAAATGAACTAATGACTCTCCTTTGCAATGGACTGGAACATTTTGACTTGCACTTGAGTGCAGACTGAAATTCTTTATCCAAAATCCTTGGGATGTGGAGGATTTCCTGTTTCAGATTTTGGAATAACTCCATGTTCATAATGAGATAACTTGAGGCTAGGAACCTCTAAAAAAAATTCATTTATGTTCCACAGATACCTTATACACATAACCTGGAAGTAATTTATACAATATTTTAAATCTTTTTGTGCATGAAATGTTCTATGTTGTGGAATAGTCCATTCATGATGTCATGTCAATATTCAAAACTTTTGGATTTTGAAGCATCTCACATTTCAGGTTTTCCTATTAGGAAGGCTCAACCTGTATTTGCTCCAAGAAGTGGTGCAGTGGTGGCAAAGACATTGTCCCCTTAGTTTTGCATAGGACACTGGGCTCATGATGCCCAGAGGCAACACGCTGACCTTAGTAGACATACTCAGAGTCACCTGTTTTAGCCCAGCAAATAAAACATAAAGTAAATCTTCATCAAAGTTAATTCTTCTAGATGTCAGAATAAAACACTTCAACTGGAAACCATTTAGACTTAGAGGGATAGCCTCATACTTTCTTAATCCTTGATTTAAAAAAGAATAGCCTTCTGAATCTCAAGGGCATGCATATTCCCAAATTGGGTTATTCATAGCAATGCTACCTGAGCAAGTAAGTCCAAAGGAAGAAGGGGAGAACACACACTTCCGAGAAAAGATTTTCTCTTTTTTTGCCTTTATGAAAAGAATAGAAGCCAGGCATAGAGGCACATGCCTGTAATCCCAGCACTCGGGAGGCTGAGGCAGGAGAATCATTGCAAGTTCAAAACCAGCCTGGGCTACAGAGTGAGCTCAAGGCCAGCCTGAACTCCATAGCAAGACCCTGTCTCAAAAAGACCAAAAAAAAGAAATAGAATAGAATAGAATAGAAAAGTTAAGAGAATTTTGAAAAGCTACACAGAGCTCTTCCCTTGGAAATCCAAGTTGTCCGAGTACCTGAGTCTTGCTTCAGCTCCCAACTCCAGAACAGCCACCTGTTGGAGCGAGCGAGCTGCAGGGGAGCATGGTCTCTCAGAAATACAAGATCCCATTCCCAGGATTCTAAATAATTACCAAGCCAAAGATTACACTCCACCCTCTTGCTTATGACCAAGACACCTTCCAGATTTACGACAGAGCTATATTTCAAATTTAGGAGTTGATTTGGCTTCAGGCATAATTAACGGGCCAGAATCAGTGCCTAGCAAAAGGGTCCAAAATTATTTCTGAAGTCATCAAGGAAGCTAAGCATTCATTTGCCAGAGATCTAAATAGACATTTAGAAAGATTCTTAATGCTGTTGCTAGGACTCTGTGTGTGTGTGTGTGTGTGTGTGTGTGTGTGCGCGCGCGCGCGCGCGCACATGTTGTTCATACTCTCTATCAGAAAAGCCTTCCTCAAATAATCAGCAGAAGGCAACAGTCATTGGACATTTTATTTCAGAGAGAAACATAAAAAAATGCCTACACGTGTGGCTTTCTAGGAAATCCATTGTGTACATTTCATTAGTCGTATAAACCATAACACTGTGACAGGAGCCAGGTACACCCATCTGTGGCTATCACAGAAGAAGTATAGAATCTTCCAAGACTGAGCTTCTCTGTCCTAAGTCCCATGTCTAGTAGCTACTTTTTCATATCTGCTTAGACAAACCCTTGAGCCAGGACTGAGCAGCTCTGCCTGGATTTAGAGCTTTCTTACAGTGCCCCCTCACTCCTGCCAAGAGCATATAAAGGATTGCACAGGTGCTCCAGAGTGAGGGCATGTGGCTGCCACCTGTGTGCTTCTGGTCTCCAGCAGTCGGCTGGCTGTCCCAGAACTACAGTCACAAAACTGCTGGATCGGATCCTGGTTGCCAAATGACAATTCTTCTCTTGCCATTTATGCAGTGAAAGGCTAACTGGCTGCCTCGCTGCTGCACCGCATACCTCTGAGTGACAGTCGATTCTGACTCGGTATGCCAGGAAGGTTGTTCCCGCATGCCACTCTGAGTGGTCCTCACAGATACAATAGGCTAAACACACTGAAGTCATGGCATCCTTTCACTGCATGCATACAAGCTGGAGAAATGAAGCTTTTCCCAGGCTGCAGTCCAGAGAATACACCTAGATTCTGAGACAAGCTGCTTCCTCCTGCCCTCCTCATCCCGAGCATCATTTTCCTTTTATGTTGCAATAAAAGTAGCTTAGTGATCATGGACTTCAGCTCTCGCCTGGAGTAATCCTGTTCGCATTTTCTTCTTGACACAGAATAGGAAGGAGGTTCGCTTGCCTTGCGCAGAGGCTGAGCCACAGGAGAAAGCAAAGCCAATGTGATTTATTGAATGAAAGCACTGGACAATTACCAACAACTTGTTCCCCTGCCGCCTCAAACAACCTAAGCTGGTAAGTCAAATTTATTGTTGTCTTTCTTAATGTTAGTGTGCGGGTTTCTTAGTCACTGATTATTTTTTAAATGTGTTTGTGTTGCTATGGTGTAAATGATATTTAAAAGTAAATCTGCATCTTCCAAAGTTAGCTGCAGGCGGCCTATGAAGAATGCAACCAAGCATACACACAGCGGTCCTGCAATAACACATCCATGGGGAGCTACAAGGGTGGGGATGGGGACACCCCGTTTCTGACAATTGGACAATTTCTTTGCAGCAAGCTTAATTACATTAAGTATTTACAGAATTGCATTGCACTAGCTATGAAAAATAAATTACTCTTCAGTTGTACACACTCATCTTTCCAGTCGGGTTCCTGAGTACCTTCAAAATACCTGTTGGTTCAGGTAAAAGGTGGGCCTCAACATGCTGATAATCCTGAATACAAACCCCGGCATGTTACTATGTTAGCAGGCTGGACATGCAGAGCGTACAGCCCGCCCGCACTCTGGCCATTCTGGGTGAGCATGTCCATAAATAACATCATGATCATAGTGTTAAAGATACCTGCCAGAGGAACATGACGGGCAGGCACTTACACTGTTGCTTGACTTACTGCCACTTTGGGACCCGTGTTCCTTCAGTCTCTTCTTTATTCCACTAATTATGTGAGTGGTAGAATGCAGTGGATTCAAAGTGGGATATTGTAAGTGTCCTGTTAGCTATGCTGGTTTTTGGCCTGGCTCATCCCATAGGAAGCACCACTGATAATCAAGGGTGAGTTTGCTCTGTGCTGGATTCCATAAATTCCCATACTCCCTCACTCCCTTCTTTCCTAAATGAGATGTAAGTCAGTCTCTGCAGAGAGGGAGAAGTAAATGGAGAAACACATTGCTTTTCCCTCCCTACACCAGTCTCCTTAGTCTTCTGTTTGCCTGGCTACCACAAGGGTTTATGGCAGCATCAATCCATCTCTGGAGAGCTCAGAGTCCATATAAATGTCATATAGAATTTAATGTCTTTGGTGTACTCTATGTGCCATATATCATGGCTCATACAGATGAGGTTGTAGTCTTGGGTGCTGACAAAGACGGATGATGTTAGAACACTTAGCAGCATGATTCTCAAAATAAAAACTGAAGTCAGGAAATCTGAGAGATGGGTGAAGTTTTGCCCAGTAGAAAAGATCCCCATGCTACTTAATCACAAGAGAAGGGTCATTTCTCCCAGGTGACTTAGCTATTTTACAAATGATGGCATTGTAAACGGAAGGAGACAGAACTGCCTATCCCTTAGAGGTCTGGTGAGATGCCAGGAGGGTAGATCATGTTGGCCGATGCTCACGCTCAGTTTGTGTGTGGGACATCCCTCTAGCGTCCTTGAGTCTCCAATGTTCTATCCTCCATCCCTTCCATCCCACTTTGTTTCAAAGAACATATGCTGAATTCAAGTAAAATATGTGTTCGTGGGGTACTAGTTTGAGCTCTTTGGTTAAAGGGTGCATGAAGCAATCAAGATCACTGTCCACACACTTTCATCCTGAAACCATTTGTTAGAAACTGGCAGAGGAGAAGCCAGGAGAAGAGGAACACAGAGCACTCAGACGAAAGCATGATCACACTTAGGCGATAATGGGGGGACACAGAGCTGAAGTGTGGCATTTTAAAAAAAGCAGATTCTCATAAGTAGACTATGAAATAACCAGGACCTTTTTCAATATTGATCAGTAGTAACTGATTTTTATGCTTCTAATTCCAAGGTCCTGAAGACCTTCAATGTCTTGAAATAAACATAGGAGTATTTTTAAGGGTGCAGTTCAGGTCTATGTATAGAATGTAGAACAACTTTCAGTTGCTCAAATTACCCCCACATTCCCACACACATGGAGTTAGCAGCTAGGACTTGAGTTCTGGAAGGTTTACTTGCCAAAAAAAAAAAAATCTGGCCCCCCATCTAGGATTATGGTACCTGAAATTCTTTCATTAAAGACTCAGCTATTGCTGTCTTCTGTAAAGCACAAACATTCTTAGAAGAAATAACAGATTGAGCCATGATGTCTTATCATAAGTGGATGTGCTAAATTTTTCTACCTCAACTATACTCCAAAGAATGTTGAATTATTATTACAATAATTATTCTGCTTTCTACTTACTTGTACCTCTCTCCCAGAACTTCCTTTATAATTACTCTTTCACTTGACAGGAGAAATAAGCTATTTCCTTCTTTTTATGGAATGCTTGTATTAGACAATACCATCTAGATGTGTTACAGCTCCCTGAGTCGCATGTGAAACAGCAAACTCACTACCCTGAGCCATTTGAAACTCATGATTTTTATGTCTCTTTTTGATTTCTTTTGTTTAAAATTATTAGCTAACCCATAATGCACTCAGTCAACCAACAAGGCTCACAAAACTTATCTTCGGGTGTGCTGATCCCTTCGATGGCTCTGTCCAGTCATTAACACAATGTGGCCCGTTTTACTTCCTTTGTCTGTTCAGTCTGTCCAGCTGTCTTCAGCTTTGTTGCCAAAGCTGTGGTTGAAGCTTCCAGCTCTTAGGTTTTTCTTTTCCCCTGAGAGACTCATACTTGGTTATTCCCTATCACTGTTCCCACATCCCTTGCAACTTCAAACAGTTTTCTCACTACTGTGAAAATGCAAATCTCAACTTCTAAATAATGTTTTTATTTTTAACTGGCATATAATAATTGTACATGTTCACAGGGTACAGTGTGATATTGCAGTAATACACATATAGTGATTAAATCAAGGTAATTGGCATATCACTTAATGATCTCTGGTGCTCCCTTGTTGGGCACAGGGTAAAGTCTATGCTGCCTCATCATGTCTGTGATGGCCTGGGTTATTTGGCCCTCCTACCTCTCCAGGTGTCTTTCCCAAGGTCATACCACGGTTGATGAAATGCACCACCGTGCATGGCAGAGCCCAGAGAATTTCCATTGTCCCTGCCTCCAGCACTGAGGCCCACACCATGGCCATAGCATGACTTTTCCCACACCATCACCTTTCCCATCTCTTTAGCCTAAACTGAGTTGTTATATCTGGAATCAACTTTTCTATCTTGGTTGGTTAGTTCATCATTCATCATCCTAAATCCTTTCTTTGGCCTGTTTCCCACCGCTTTTCCCATGACCCCCTCCTATTTCCCTCAAAGTCAGCTACTCAACCTTCTGTGCTACTTTTAAGTCTTAGTTTTTCTGTGAAAAGTATTTAAAGGTTAAGAAAAAGATGTAGACCCATATTTCCTGTGAGTCCAAGATCTGCTCTTTAGTAAGGCTCAATTTCTCACTGTATAAAATGCAGATGTTCGTACTTCCTTATAGGATATAAAACGTGGATCGTCTGAAGGCGTTGCAATGGATTGCATGCTTATGCCAACCGCCCTCATTAACATGCTGAAATTCGAACTCTCAGCTTGATGATTTGAGGAAGTGAAGCCTTTGGGAGGTGATAAGTTCATGAGGGCAGAGTCCTCCTGACAGAAATTAGTACCCTCATAAAAGAGACCCCTGGGGGCCAGCCAACCATTTCTAATATGTGAGGTCACAGCAAGAAGACTATGAGGCAGAAGGTGGTCCTCTCCAGACTTTGACGCTACAGGAACCTTGACCTGGGACTTTCCAGCCTCCAGAACCATGCAATATATATTCCCATGGTTTATACATTACCCAGTTCATTACAGGAAGCTATACAGACTAAAAGAGGCATTATTCTAAATATTGTCTGGCCCCTAGAAAGTAGTTTAGAAATATATATTGTCATTATTATTTCATGATTTCATACACCACACTGTTTTACAGTTGTATATTTCTGTCACTGCCTTCCTTTCTAACTTTGAGCTCTTTGGGGACAGGTAGGGTGACCAATTTGTTTTAATTTGCCTAGAATTTTCTCAGTTTTAGCACTGAAAGTCCCTGCATCTTAGGGACCCCCTCAAACTCAGGCAAACCAAGCCATTTAGTTTTTCTATGTAAGCCCCTACCTTGTTCTCTTGTGGGTTCCTAGGATTTGCTACAGATTATATAAATTACTGAGATCACCAATAAACATTTGTTGAACTATAGAATCAATATTATCCTTTCACCTTTTTTTCCCATAGTGTGTGCTTAAAAAGCAGTCTTCTTCCTGTGGAGTCACAACTGACCTTTTAAAACTTAGTAATGGAAATATATACATTCTTTCTTTTTAAAGAGCAGAGGAACTAAAAGGCTACTTCCACTCTGTTCCACTCTGTTGCATGTGAACATTATAATAGAACTGGCCACCCTTTAGCAATCAAAGGCACCCTTGTCGTGTTAACAGCAGGTGCAGAATGGAAGGGGTCAAACTTTCTTTTCTGCCTAGTGACAGGCAGGTGAAGCCTGAAGTTCCAGCAGTTTACATCACAGCCTAGGAACAATACTGTCCCAGTCAGAAATGTTCCCTTCGCTGAATGTATGTGTCTACCCAGCTGTCAAGAATGGCTAGGACTCCCATTTCCAGTAGGTTGTCTTGACACCTGCTTCTCCTTCTCCAAACTGGCTCACTTCTTTTTGTACAGTATGAATATACTGAGAAAGTCCCACAACCAAGATCCGAGGAAACATGGACTCTGGAAGTGCCAGAATTCATAGTAAGGACAAGAAGTCTTGTCTTCACAATCAAGATCTAGGACGAAGCTAACGGGCAGCCAGCCCAAGCTATCATAGGAATAATAGTAGCAGAAGCATTAAGGGCATGGGTTTTGGAGTCAAAGTTCACTTCTTGCTGCTCTTTTTACTTATTGTCCATGACAAATTATCTAACCTCTCTGGGCCTCAGTTTTTTTGTTTATAAAATGGGGATATCATAATATTACTTATTTCTTCATAGGATAGTTATTACATTTTATTTTAGACTATAGGAGAAAAGCTTTTATTATGATTGGTCTATTCTTAACCCCAGATTGCTCTGGCCAACCTCAGAGCACAAAGGATGAAGTATAAAGAGAAAAGAGGAAAGACAAATCAAAATAGGTCTAACTAAAATACCAATAGCTTCACACATGTGCAAAAAAACAAAAACCCACCACATTTTGTTGTTTGCATGTACATGATGGCTTCTAAGAAGCCCTCAGGACAGTCTGCAGGAGAGAAATAGAGAAGAAATTATATGCTGATTTTTGCCAGTTTCCTGTCTGTCATTGGTCCAGTTTTTGCGGTTTTTGAGAGTGTCACTCAGTCTCTCAAGATTGTCCCAAGTGGTGCTGGACCTTCTGTGGGTCTCACTGGGTCAGGGTTGCTACAGTTGCTGTCACAGGGAGGGTGACAGAGACCATGCCAGTGCCGCTTGAGGCAGTGGTGCTGAGAGGCAGGATGGAAGAGGAAGCTGTGCCTCTAGAAGCGAGCAGCAAAGTCCAGAAAGCAGGTGGTCAAGATAAATCCAAGGGGGCACCACTCTCCCCTGGCTTCGCTGGTTATCTCAGATCTGGGTTTACTAGACCAGTAACACTCTGATTTATACCTCATCTCTTCATGTACTTAAATATCCTTCACAAGTCTCCAAGTATAGAGAGATCCAGCCACAGTATTTCAAAGAGGAGACATTTCTGATAAGCCAAATGTACCAGTTATTTTATGGTTTACACTCTGTGTCTCTAAGAATTCTGTTTCTTATCAAGCTTATAAAGATTTTCTCTTGCATTTTCTTCTAAAAGCTTTACAGTTTTAGCTTTTCAATGTAACTAGCTTTAGCTTTTGCATGGAGGGTGTTGTAATAGCTAACTACAGCCTAAAGCCTGGCTCCGTATGCATGTTGCAGAGAACACTCCATGTTCGAACAACTTTCCACCTTTCTTTGGAGCTCAAGTCCCCTAAGCCTATCTGAAAGAAGAAAAAAATGATATCCTTTTTCTGTAGAGCAAACCCATGAGTTTTAATTTTTCTTATTAAAATAATAGCTAACAAATGGATGACCAATGGTACATATACAATAAAATACTACTCAACAGTAAAAATGAAGAACTATTGATACACACAATATGTGTAAGCCTCAAAATAACCTGAGTTTAGAAGGCTGGGTGGAAAGGGCCTCATTCTGATAATTCTATTTATGTGAAATTCTAGAAAATGGAATCCAATCTGTAGTATCAGAAAGCAGATCAGTAATTCCCTGGAAACTGATGGGTAGAAAAAGGAGTTCATCTAAGGGAGGGAAGAAAGATTACAAAGAGATAGAAGGAAATTTTTGAAAGATAAATATGTCCATCATTCTGATTGTGGTTTCACAGGTGAACAACTGGTGTCAAAACTTATCACATCGTACCTGTAAATACAGATAGTTTATTGTATGTGAATCATACTCAAAAGAGCTGCTAGGAGATCATAGCTAATATCTACTCGGCACCTAGTTTTAGATACTCTGCTGAACCATTGACGTGTATTCTCTCACCTAAAGCTCTGCTGTCCCTTTTAAATCAGTATGTCTTATTATTAAATGAGGAATAATGTTACTGATGCTCAGAAAAAGGTCATATAGTTAGGAAGTAAAAAAGATAAGACCTAACTTGAATCAGCTTTATATCAAAGTCCTGAATTTCAATTCTGTGCTTAAAACTACCAGGATTATCTTGGCATTAAAGAAAAAATAAAGTATGACCAATCTCAACCTGCTCAGATTTTCAGTGAAATTGTCTAAGGAGGAATGCTGTCAAGAGAGTGCTATCCTGGATTTAACACAACAAAACCAGCTTCCCTGACCACTCTCCTCTTAAGTCTCTATTTTATCCACTGAAATTGCGCCTTTTATTTCTATTCAAGTCAGTGATACAGAGAATAGTGTTGTTATCATTTTCAAGATATTTTTGTAAATGCTATAGGATTACATGATGCATCAGTAAGGACCCAAGCAAAAAGTACATGGCACATTTAAGAAGGATAATAGGAGAACTTAATAATGGAAACATTTACAAACAAGTGGATAAGAAAAACCAGTAAAGTAAAATGTGAAGGGACAAAAGGACGCAGAAATCTCTATAATGCAGGGAAAAACAGCTACATGAAAATAGATATTACCCCACAGAAACACCAACACCTCATTTTCTGTGTTTCAGTTGGTGTCTCCTACTGACTGTACAATAAATCTGAGAAGACGGAGTGTTTATCCATTTATTTAGATTCTCTTTAATTTGTTTGCATAATTGTTTTATAGTTTTCAGAAAACTGGTTTTCCATTTATCTTGTTAAATGTATTCTTGAGTATTTTATTCTTCTGATGCTATTGTAAATGTGGTTCCTCCCTTAAGTTCAAGTATTTTAATCCAGGAAGTAGAGAAATAAACTAAAGATACATTTGGATTATTTTATATTGTGTTTTATATTTGCCTGTGCAGTTTCCTTTCCAACGCTCTTTTTTCCCCTTCAAGTGAAGTTGGGTAGAAAAACTTTATTTGACATTTCTTTTCTGTTATCGTTTTGAAGATGACATCCCAATTCCTTTTCACCCCTATAGTTTCTGGTGAAAGATGAACAATTGATCTGTTTTGAGAATTTTTTCTATACAGTGACATTTGTTTTATGCTACCTACAAGATTCTTTGTCTTTGGCTATTGACAGCTTGATTATGCTGCATCTAGGTGTGTATCTCTTTAAGCTTCTCTTAGTGTACATGAAGAGTAGTGGATGTGGACATTTAACGCTTTTCATCAAATTTGGAGAGAATTTTCTATTGTTTCTTCAAATATCTTTTAGGTATGTCTTCTTGTGGGACTCCTATTGTGCTTGTGTTGACAGGGTCCCACAGATCTCTGAGATTTCATTTTTCATTCATTTCTTCTTTCTCAGACCGGCTAATCTTATTTCATTTATCTTAAAGTTTGCTGGTTCTTTTGTTGCTCAAATTGGCTGTTAAACTCTGAAAGTGAATTTTTAATGTCCGTGTCATTTTCAACTCCAGAATTTCTATTTGGTCGTTTGTTCTATAACTTCCATCTCTTTACTGATATGCTTAATTTGGGAGACATCATTCTCATATTTTCCTGAGGTATGATTTCTTTTAGTGCTTTGAAAATAGCTTAAAATAGCTAAAATCTTTGCGCAATAAGTATAACACTTGGACATTTTCAGGGGCAATTTCTATTGACTGCTCTGTTTTCTGTGTATGGAGCATAATTTTTTGTTTCTTTATGTGTCTCATATTTTTCTGTTGAAACCTAAGCATTTTAATAACATAATGTGTTGATTCTGAAAATCTAATGATCCTTCCTTTCTGGTGTTGTTGTGTTGTCTAGTGATTTTTTTCAGAACTAAATCTGCAAAGTCTATTTTTTTTTCTTACATGTGGCCACTAAAGAATCTGCTGGGTTAACTTAGTGGTCAGACAATGATGAACAGAGATTTCCTTAAATACCTAGACTCTACCATATGCAGAGTGTGCCTGTGTGTGTGAGACAAACCTTTAACACCAGGCAAGGAGGATGACACCTCTGCTTCAGTCTTCATTTCCTACCTGCACAGAGCCTCAAAGTCAGACCGAGATAAGAGTTTAGGACTTTCTCAGGGTTTTTTTCTATACTCTAAGCCCTAGACATGGAGGTGACCTACTATAGTTCTGGGAATATGTCAGCGTTCTTCAAAATTCCCTGTGAGTATCTCATTCATCAGATTTTGAAAAATTTTAAACAATTGTTAAATAATTTTTGATTTTTGTTTTGGTAAAAACCTGGAGGTAATGTGTCCTTAGTGGGGTCCAGGTCAGTATAAAGTAAGCACAAGCCTTTTTAGTGGGGTCTTTGAGGGCACCAGCAGACACAGCAAATGATGGCAGTTCTCTAGCAATGCAGTTTGGAAGGACTTTGAACCATATTCTCCCCACTCCCATGGCTGGAAGGTTGCAGTTTTAAACATGAGTGTGCACTTTTGGTATTCAGGCTATCACAGAACTGCATAAGATGGGAATAGGATGAAACAAAATACCACAAAACTTACCACTCTGGCTAAATGTAGCCCTTTTTCTTCAATAAACATTTCTGGAATTGCTGCAAGCCTTTGTTTCACTGAAGAGATTCCGAAAGAGTTAATTCAGATACCTTTGGCTAGGTAGATTTGAAAATCCTTTCTTTGTCCTTGCCATTAAGGTCCTAGTCTTTTATTTTTAACCTTTATGTGAAGTATTTATCTAGGTGTACCACGTGTAAATGACTTTTTTAAAGTCCCAGTTGAAAAGCCTTCGTCCTTTATTAGGAAAAGTAAACTCTTTAGCATATTTTGTTCACAGATATATTTAATATTCAACCTCTTTATTTCCAGGTCTTTTTTAACATTTCAACTATTTTTATCTTTGTTCCACACTGCCCTCAAATAATATGAAGTCCTGCTTCCTATTTCTGTTGTACTATATTACTATAAATACACACATGAAAATATCTAAACTTGCATTTTACTATCAAAATAAAAACTACATAATATGATAAATACCTAAGATCAAATTTCAAAACAATAGTTAAAACAAGAAAGGAAATTAAATCATTACAGTACATTTTTGTGGCTCTACTTTGGAAAGACTTGGTCCTTCCAATAATTGATGCTATGTACTAAGTGACTACAATGTACCAAACGAGACAGTAAATTTCATTTGTTGATTAGTTAATTTTCACAACTCTATACAAATATACAGACACACTCAGAGAATTTAAATAAGGTGCCCAAATCACATAAATTGTAGGCAAAAACATCAACATTCATGTTTGGATCCACTAAACCCAGAGCCATCACTACCATGCTTTTCAAGGCCTGTCCCATTCCATAAAAGTAAAACTTTAAGAGCACAGTGAGTTGGGGGAGGCATTCATAGTCCTAAAAACTAGATCATAGAAAATTGTCTTCCTTGCTACCTTGCTGTCTTCCTGACAAAGTTTTTAAATATGTAGAAGAGAAAACAGTAATGATAGGTGTAAGTTAGAAGAGTGAAAACATGCTAAAGAATAGCCTATAGGAAAGGGACATCTGGGAGAGTGTGAGAAGGAAGTCAAAGAGACAAAGTCAACCTGAGTTGATAGAAGGGAACAGATGGGAGATGAGCAGAGACAAAAGGGGCCGTGTGAGTAGGTGTCATCAGTTAGAGGGCAAGTCGCTGGAATTTGATCAATCGACAAGAATTTATTTACTGGACTCCTGGGCATTGTGGGAGATACAAAAGAAGGTAGAGTTATTTTGGGAACGATAACGATGTGGACAGGACAGATGGCTTGAGCAGGGGCATTAATGCTGAATGAAAGGGCTAGAGACAGAAGGCAGAAAAAAAGAAAGAGGTTAAGGCAATTCCCCTGTGAGCCAGCTTGCCTACGAGTCTGGAATTTGTGTGGAGAGAGAAAAAGCAAATTAGGGGGAACTCTGTAGCTGTTATTGACCCAAAGATAAAGAATTCATAGATGAAAGGGAAGGAAATCACCTGTGCTTTTGATTTCTGCCTTCATGAAAATTAGAAGATGAATAAAGATTTATGAAACATACTCACCTACATACGCACATGTTCACTTAGCTAAAACAGGGTAGAGCCTAATGGATATGACCAAGATGGATCAGTCTGACCACCTTGGGAGGAACTAGGAAGTCTTTCTGTCCTGGAGGAAGTTGCCAGCAAGACTTAAAAAATGTCTAAAGGGCATTTAACAAAGTGGATCTCTGTTTATTGAAGTGAAAATAAATCAAAGCTGGTGTTAACCGACAGAGAACCTAGTTGAGAAACATGATGTGGAAAGAAAATTTCCAGGTATTCCTCTTGCATCCTACGTAGAGATTCTCGTGTGCACTCACTTATTCCAATGTATGTATTAAGGGCCTTCTCTAACAAATACACTAGCTACTGTGAGTCTTCCTAGATACTAGGTTCTTTGCGTGCATTATTACATCAAATTTTTACAACAATAATATGAGCATACTATTATTATCCCCACTGTATACAAAGAAAGAGGAAAGATAGGCTCAATCTATATTATACTTCTTCTACCTGAGGTCGATGCATTTTAGGCACTGAAAATAGAAAAATTAAGATTTGGCAGTCCTTGCCTTTGACAAGCATATAGATTAGGTGGGAGACAGGGAGCAAAAACACAATAATTATAATACAATAAGACATTTATTGTATATGCTAACATGAATGAGTAAAGAGATATATAAATTTCCCTGAGGTTCTCAGAAATTGCTTGAGCAAGGATTTTAGGGATCGATAACATTTCCTAGATGATACAAGTGACATAGAGTTCTAGTACATACAAACTGCTACATACAAAGACCCACAGGTAAGAAAAAGATTGAAGTAGTTAGCAAACACTCCAGAGAGGTCAGACAGACCACAACGTAGCACCGAGCACAGTAGAAGGAGATAAGCGCTTCTATATGAAGCTAAAGAATTTAGAATTTATCCTGCAGAAGATGGGAAATTGTTGAAATCAGTTCAGTGAAGAGTTTCATCAATGAAAGAGGTTCTACAGTTTTATATTCTGGCATCTATACACTTGTAAAACATCAAGGCCTTCAAGATGCCCTAAAAGTCACAGGTAAGCAACAATGGCAGCGTTACAAATGGAACACAACCAAAAATACAATGGGAAGCTGAGCGTGGTGGTCCATGCCTGTAATCACAGCACTCGAGTGGCTGAGACAAGAGGATTGCCCTGAGTTTCAAGCCAGCCTGGGCTACATAGTAAGTTCAAGGTCAGCCTGAATTACAGAGCCAGACCTTGCCTCCAAAAACAAACAAAAAAACAACAAAAGATGGGAATGGTAGGAAGGTAATAGTGTATTCCAGGAAGCTCTGGGCCCTGAGGCCTGGAGGCTTCAGCGGATATGAAAACATTTCACAGATAAGTGCCACAGCTAGTAATATTCATGTATTTCTTCATGAAGACAGATACACACACACACACACACATACACACACAAACACACCCCCCAAGCAGCCACAGCCTTAATAGTATTCATATTCCAATAGCAATGCCCAAAATAAAGTTGAGTAGCTTTTTAAAAGGCATGGCTGACCTCCCAGAAACTGACTTCAGGTGTGACTGGGGAGTGGGGTCCAGGTTGTTAGAGACCAAAGACTTTAGGAACAACATTCAAATGCTACTTGGAACAAAGCAACTGAGAGTGTCCAAGACATATACAAATTCACCAGGAGAAAGGGTGTACAGGGAGCAGTCACACTGCCTTACAGAGGACAGCATCTGGGATAAGGTAAATAGGAAAGCCTGCTTCTGTGTACCCAAGAATAACTAAACTGCCCTCCAGTTACAGAACTGGGACACTTCCTCAACTGGCTGAGGGACCAAAACACCCTGAGCAGAACTTCATCTCATATACACCTTTGTATGGAAATGAACACGTACGTATAGGAAGTGGACCACAATTAACCACAACTAACTTTTTTTTTTTTGGTGGTGGTACTGGGAATCAAACTCATGACCTCATGCTTACAAGGCAAGCACTGTGCCACTGAGCTATATCCCCAGCCCATTCCTGTCACCAGTTAGGTCTGTGAGCATCGACAAGTTGCTTCTTTTCCCCGGGTTCAGCTCTCACATTTCAAAATTGAAGAAGCTGAGTCAGATAATCCCTGAGATCCTTTCCAGCTCTAACATTACATTAGGATTCCAGTGGTTACCAGAGAGGATAAGATTCTTTGTCAACTTACAATTCTGTTGTAAATGACCCATTAGCTTTTCTTCTCCTTAGGAATTGCCGTGTGAAAATGACCCAGCAAATGCAGAATTTACACCTTTCTCAGTCAAAAAAACACAGCGCCCCATCGTCGCCCAATGCTGCCAAACGTCTGTACAGGAACCTCTCAGAGAAACTGAAGGGGAGCCACTCTTCCTTCGACGAGGCTTACTTCAGAACGAGAACCGATCGGCTGAGTCTCAGAAAGACTTCGGTGGTAACAAAGCTCTTTTTATTCTGTGTCAGTTTGATTCATTCAGTCACATTTGAAGATTCCAAGATGATCTGCATTTATCTCTGAAGCTACTGTTTTCACAGTTTTATAAATGCTGGAATAGAATCCAGCAGGGCAGTAACTACATGTATCTACAATGTTAGACAAAGTTTGAGTGACTGTGAGATTTTTCCCATTTCTTTCCTGTAGCCCCTTTTTTATTACTAAAGAAACCAATCTCAAAAAGCAGCAGTTCGGCAAATATGGAATGTTGGATTTTCTGAGATCTCCAGAGTTCATTCAAATAATAATAGTATTTTCTTATCTATACTGTGCACTCCACCTGCTTTCCAAAGGGATTTAAAAGAGAATCCAGGCAATGAACGCATATCTACTACATTCTGATGAGGGGGAGAAAAAAATAACAGGAAAAGAAAACATATAGGGAGTAAGAAGAGAAATGGGTATACCCAAAACCTAGGTGAACATAGTACGTGGGATTTATTGTTACATTTACTTTTAAGTTCCCAGGCAGTGAAAGCAGAAAAGGGAAACTAACTGGCTGTAGCATTCCATTAGAGACTATTTGGAAGCACAGTAGTCTATCAGGAGAAATGAACATCTTCCTATTGCCAAACCACTTGACCTCCATAGATGTCATAGTGAATTACATAGACAGAATGGCAAAAAGGAGCTGAGCACGGTGGCACACAGCTGTGAGCCCAGCCCTCCAGAGGCTGAGACAGGAGGATTGCGAGCTGAAGGCCAGCCAGGGCTACATAACAAGTGCAAGCCAGCCTGGATGGCATAGCAAGACCCTGCCTCAAAATCCAAAGGAGGGGGTTGGTGCGTAAAAAAAGCCATGGTGGTAATATTATAGATGTTCTCATAAAGTTTTCTATGTGGGCCCTCAGTAAAAGTTAAGAGTATAATATAAACATGCTCAGCATGGGTAATTTGCAGGGGGTAACAGCTCCATTTGTTAGAGCTTAAAACAAGTGAATCCTGGCTTTTCCAGATAGAAACAAGCAAAGGTTTGCCAACGAAAGCATGGAGGAGGAAATGACCTAAAAGTGAGAGCAAATATGGGACATGGGAAATTAGAAACACTAAGAATCAAAACTAAATACACACTGTGGACAGGGCAGCATTTTAACTTTGAATTCGTTTGTTTTCTAACACATATTCTCATTTTAAATTCATCTTCGGGGAGGGCTTGGCTGTGGCTAAGATTGCCTGATCATCAGAGGTCTTTCAGTTCACCAGTGTGTGGACAAAACATTTTTCCATTTGGCAGATTGTCTTGCAGCAACAAGAACTGCATACCAAAGCAGCTTCATCCCCTGAGTCCACGCTGTGAAGACAGCAAAGCGTTTGCATAATCACTTCATATTTTCCTCAAGCTCCCATTTTGTGGTATTGCTTAGCTAAAGCCAACCAACAGTTTCTCCTGTCAGAGAGAATCAATTGTTGATCACACTAAAAAATCAAACCTATCTGCCTAAACACTTGGTCACTAGAAGTCTTCCTCATGCAAATCAGGTGACGGCTATGCTAGATCAAGGCCAAGGGTATTTCAACATTTCTAAAGACCAAGCAATCCAGAGCCCTCCTTTGTTTACCTCTAATCTCTTGGAAAAAACACTCTCCAAAAGAACCATATTGCCCCTAGCTATTTTTTCTGTAGGTAATACGTATTCCGTACACGTTCAACTTGTGGCCCGCTCAGACCCCCCCCAAAACAATTAGCCACAAAACTGAAATCTTCTGTGAATTCTGCCACTTGAGCTCTTCCCTTGAGAGCTCAGAAATGCCAGATGTGCAATGGTTGGATGGAAAAGGAAAGTACGGTAGTAGAACACCAAGGGATCTAGAAATGGCCTCTGCCTCCAGGCCATATGCGGCTCTGATATCTGTAAACACTGATACAGCACACAACATATGTTCTTTACAATGATCACTCTTCTACCAGTGTTCCTGCTAGAAAGACCAGGACTGGCAATAAATAGGTCATTGCCATGATAAAAGCCAAAGACATAACAACTAAGGCTGGAGGGGAAGGGGATGGATTTGAGAGACACAGAGAAGGTGCACTCTTAGTACCAAGCTGGTCATAGTTAAAACTTTCTGTGCTAATATTCTCTATGCCAGCAGCTTCCCAACTGTGTCCTACAGAGTACTATTCCAGAGGTAGTTAAAGCCAGACACAAAAAATATGTGTTAAAGTGATTAAAGAAAACACATCATTAAAATAAGAATTCCTATAGTAATAATGGAGCAACTTGCTTTAATCCAATGTTTACCAAGTTTATTGGATGGACCACGTGTTACTTTTTTCATAGCATTCCTTTTAATGACCTATCAACCAGTGTTTCTTCTGGGGAAGATTAGTTTGAGAAGTGCTTATTTCAGCACTTACCTAAGATTTGCCTTGCTATCCAGTACTGCATTGTCTTAGTGCATCTAAATTATTTGCTCAATGACTATTAGAAAGGATAGAAGAAGCTTCAGCAGTGTTTACTGGGGAGACCTTGTGGTATATTGTAGTCGTACAATTATCTGCCTATAAGAGGGCATGCAGCCCCTAAAGCAACCCCTACATTTCAGAAGAGCTACTCTAGAAAGACATACTGGCCGAGGAAATTGTTCTAAGCTGCTCTCATTCTTCACCTCCAGAACTTCCAGGGCAATGAAGCCATGTTCGAGGCAGTTGAGCAGCAGGACATGGACGCTGTGCAGCTCCTCCTGGACCAGTACACACCAGAAGAGCTAGACCTCAACACACCTAACAGTGAGGGGCTGACACCACTGGATATTGCCATCATGACCAACAACGTGCCCATTGCGAAGATTCTGCTGAAGACAGGGGCCCGAGAAAGTCCACATTGTAAGTAAACCTGAGAATAACAGCATTCTCACTAGACCTTCAGGGCAGGGATGGTTGACTAAATACAGGCTCTGTTTACTCCTCATAAAAGGTATGCTATGAAGAAGGTAGCACATGTGTTCATGAACATTCATGCAAAGAGCAGTTATGTTCAGCAGTCTAAGCATTTAATTGCATCCAAATTAGAATATGCTAAGTAATATTAAAAAGAGACTCTTCCCAAGGAACTTTCCTCTAAGTATCTTGGCTAAGCTTTTGAATATGTGGGAGATGCCAAATGACAATGTAGAATAGGAAGTAAAATAGAAAATGAACAAGTATGTGTGTTTGTCTTTTTATACCAGTCAGTGTCTTGTCTTCACTCATTTATTCAGCTAACACAGTGCAGGGCAACGTTCTAGGTCCTGGCAATGCAGCGGTGAACAAGATGAACTTCAGACTATCATAGAACCCAAATGCTAATGGAGGGGACTTCCACAGAGCCAGTAAATAAATAAACTAAAACAGAAACTCAAATAATTAATTCTATGAAGAAAATGAAATGAATGAGCAGCTAGAGATTGACGGGGAGGATATTATTTTCAATATGGCTAGGTAAGGGAAGCCTCTCCACTGTAGTGATGTTTCAGTTAGGTCCTAGATGAGCCTATAGAATGAGCCATGGGAAGAGGCGGGAGTCAAATTCTGGCCAGAGTGAAGAGCCACTAGGCAGGATGTAAGGCAGTCAGGAGTGAGGCGGACGTAGTGGAAGAATGAGCAAGCCAGTGTGGCCAAAGCAAAGTAGCACATGCGAGAGTGGTGGCTGAGGCAGGAGCTGCTGGGACCAGATGGTGCAGGACCTTGAGGCCATGCCAAGGCGCTTCCCTTAATGGGATAACTACGAGCAGCGTAGACAGATGAATGCCATAGGATGTTCAGCGTTTAAAGATCACTATGATGCTCTGTGGAGAATGAACAGTGATGAGGGACGGGTGGAATCAAGAAAACCATGTGGGAGACTACACTAATGACGCAGAACACACTGGCAGTTGCTTGGACAAGCTTGACTGTGTTGCTGACCAATGGGAGAATTCTGAACGTACATTTTGACACATGTATTAAGATACAGTTCATATGCCATACAGCTCACCCATTGAAAGTGTGCAATTTGGTGGGTTCTGGTATCTGTACAGAATTGTACAGCCATCACCACCCCCTAAAGAAACCCCATACTGTTGATCCATCACTCCTCAGTGTCTCCTTTACTTCCAGCCCCTAGAAAACCTTTCTATTTCTATACACTTGTCTGTTCTAGACTTTTCATATAATGGAAATACATCATGTGTGGTCTTCGGTGACTGGCTTCTTTCTGGATCTATTTTGAAGTAAAGCCCAGATAATACGTGTAGAGGGAGTTGCTCTGGGGCTGATGCAGACCCCGCCCAGGAGAAGAGCAGATAATACCGTACAGTGCATATTGCCACGCACTATTCTGGATACTTTACATGTATTGACTCCTTTACTCCTCACAACATCATGAGGTACACACGCACATTCCTCTTAGTGCAAAGCCGCTGACTCAAAGACCGCAGTGGCTCTGGGCCACAGATTTTATGCTTCCTAAAAGAAAAAAGTAAACTCATCCGACCGTTAGCCTCACTAATACTGATTCACTTATTTCCGAGTGGTCCGGCCCAGAAGGCTGAAAGAGAAGTAAGCAAATATATAATTAGAGGTCACATCTCCGCTCCTAAATTTCATAAACCACTACCACCCAAAGACTGAGTCCAGAGGCAGATCCTTGTATGAGGAAAACCTTTATTTGAAAAATGCTAAGTTCACCACATCCATGTCAAAGAGAATGAGCATTTGGGCTCAATAGGATTTGGAGCCTTCATAAGAGCTCCATAGTCAAAGCACTGACTCTTTTTTTACAGAACTAGAAGATTTTAAGAAATGGCAAATTAGGGCCCAATGAATCAAAAAGACACTTTTGCTGCCTCCTAATTCATCCTGTGATAACATCTACCCCAGAGATTCAGGGAAAGAGAAGAAGAAAGAGATTCAGAGGGTCTAGATGGGGAGAATGCAGACTGAACCCCATTCTACAGGAACAAGGAGACCATTGATCCAGATACTACACAGCCATCCTGCCCTGGGCTAGAGGAAGCATTAGGCCTACTTATCTGAGATACGACCAAGAATTCTGCATTTTTCCTGAAGACAGAGTCCCAACTTCCCAAAGCCCTCCTGTGCAAATGTAAACCTCCATAAAAGAACTCAAGTACTATTTAGTTAAACCAAAAGCATATTCGTGCAAGAGATCCCTAGTTTAATTTGTTCCTTCTGGGATGATAACCATGCTACCATCACAAAGTTGTAAAGGGTGGACAGTTTCAGCCTCTGTGAAATATGACACCTAAATCACCTAGTTGACCCAAAAAGTCAGAAATTCCAATAAGCAAGTAGGAAACTTCCAAGAAGCAGTTAAATAGAAAAGTTAAACCAAAAACTCAAATAATAAATTCTATGAAGAAAATGAAATGCATGAGCAGCTAGAGATTGGTGGGGGAGATATTATTTTCCATATGGCTAGGCAAGGGAAGCCTCTCCGATATGGTGATAGTGCAGTTAGGTCCTAGATGAGCTTGTAGAAAGGAATCATGGGAAGATGTAGATTGTACTACATCCAGACCCACACGTGTGAAAACAGCAAAGGGATATTGATTGAGGGCCTATGACGTCTCCATATGCCTTATGTCTGGATTTGGGAGACATAGCATGATGTTATGAAATTGATTTTGAAGATGAGAAATTCGCGATTCTGGGGGATTCAGTGACTAACTAAAAGTTACACATCTAACAAAATTAATCGGATATCAATACCTGGTATCCTTCTACACTAACTTACTCCCTTCCCAAATAAGCTGTATGAAAAGCTATGGCCACTCGGCCCCCGCATCTTTCTCTTTGTCTCATTTGCAAAAATCTGATGGCATAGTTCTTTATTCTATTCTGTGCACTAAGGTGCCATTTGTGTTGACGAGAGGCACGGTAAAAGAATAGAATGTTTTCAGGAATTTTTAATTCACTTTCTACACCAAGAACAAAGAAAGAAATTTGCTTTTGGCCAGGAGTTTGAGCCTACCCATGAGGAAAACCATTCTGCCAGCCAGAATGAGATAAGCAAACATCTGCTGTAAACTGTTCCTAAGGAGATAAAGAGGCAGCATCTCGTAGAAGAAAAATAGCAAAGAAGCTTTAAGTTCTTTGCGTATCTTACACACACAAAAGTGCATGTGTCTACATCATCTTACTTGATTCTCAAAACTGGCTTGAGAGATGGTGTTAGTTTTCTCTTTTAATCAGGGAAGAAACTAGAAGAAAACTCAAATAGCTCACCTAGCACTACGAAGCTAACAGGTGGTAGAGACATAATTCGAATCCAGATGTCTGTTTAGTGCTTTGACATTGGTAGAAGAGTTTTGGCAAAATCACTTTTACACAGTAGATGCTCAATTCCTTCCTTTCCCGGATCTCCATCTGTTCCTCTTCTAATGAATGTCATGTATTTCAAAGCAGAGCATGAGGTTTCTAACATAGTTCACTTTCTTCCTCCCCTTCATCTGTGCACTTCCTTCCTAAAACCAACCCTATGCTCTGGTCACTATACCAACTAAGGGGCCCAACACAATTCAGAAGAAATTCCTCTACAATCCTCACCACTTCTTCCCATGAATCACAGCAACACAGTAGGGTTTAGGAATTTACTTCTGAAGTCATTGATGAGACCTCTATTCCAGTCACTCAGCCCTCAACAGAGCTAGATGGAGCTGTTCCTAAACATGGCTTGACACCCAAACAGGAACATGTCCTTATTCATGGGGAAAGCACCAGAAGCAGCCCACCCAAATTTGCACACTTCCCTGACAATAAATAATATATATACAGTAGCCTCGTCAAATCATCAGGTAAATCTCCCCTCTTTCACTAGCAATGGTTTTCTGTTTCACCTGTAGACAAGAGACCCAAAGTACAGTAGTCCCTCCTCTACCTAGACAGAATACATTCCAGGATCCCAGTGGATGCTTCAAACCACATATAGTACCGAACCCTATCTATTCTGTTTGCTCCACACATTGCATATCAATGATGGAATTTAATTTGTAATTTAGGCACAAAAGCTGACTATCATCAATAACTAATAATAAATCAGAACAACTGTAACAATTAAGCATCACTACTCTTGCACTTTAGGCCTATATTAAGGAGATTAGGGTTACCCCAATACAAGCACCGTGACAACTGATACCATGCAATACCATGACAATTGATCTCGTTACTGAGGTGGCTACTAAGTGACTAACAGGTAAGAAATATATACAGCATGGATATAATGGACAAAGGAGATGGAACAGCACATTTTGTCATGGTACTGATTTTGCCACACTACTGAGACTAGCATGCAACTGACAATTGACATATTATTTATCTCTAGAATTTTTCACTGAATACTTTTGGAACACAGTTGGCTGGGGGTCACTAAAACTGTAAAAATGAACCTGAGGGTAGGGAGAAGAGCTGTAATATTCATTCTTGGGGGGAAAAAAGTATCAGCCATCATTGAAGTAGAATCCCAAGTACTTCCCTGCAGACTGGGGTGTCGAGCTGGGACATAGGCATAGGATCTGAAAGGATTCCCTAGGGAAGCCCATGAGCCAAGCGACCTCAAGGTCCCCTCAGCTGTGCCCCTGCTGATTTCTCAGTTGCAACTGGACAGCTGCTATTTGAAAAATACTTGTTATCTCTATCTATAAAACTCCCCGCATCACATACCTCTCCCTTTTTCTGACTCACTCATATCCTGCCCATATCCTCCAATCACAGCTCAACCATCTCCAGGGGGAGTTTGCCGAATGTTTAACAAAGGCCTTGCCTTCCTGAGACCACCACTGGTTTGGCACCATGCAGGCCCCGTGAACGTGAACACTATTCCTAAGGAAACAAGCTCCTTTTGAGCATTTATCCTGTACAAATCTGGTCACTCACAAGGATTTTCCCTATGCCTTCAACTCCGGTACTTAGGGCATTGTAGATACTCAGCAAATTTCAGTCAGAATTTCAGTCCTACCTTGCACTGTTGAAAATCACAAATAGTGAGTTTCAATGCCTGTACACACTCACATTATGTGTACAGTAGACGTAGTTCCTTTTCTTCCTTCCCTTCCCCTGAGTATTTCCTTCTTAAAACCAGTCCTGTGCTGCTTTCACTGTGCCCACTAAGGAGTCCAGCACAACTCAGAAAAAATCCTTCTGTCATCCTCACCACTTCTTAACAGGAATCACAAGGACACAGTAGGGCTTAGGAATTTACTTCCAAAGCTATGGATCAGACCTGTGTAGATATATGGGGAAAGCCAGAAGCTGCCCGATAGCTTATACTTTAAGGTACCTTTGGCGGCTATTGCTTCTGCTCCTGCTGCTACTGTTTCTCGAGCACTGCTGTAGAACAGTTTTCAGCATAACTTGACCGTCTCCATTTTTACACTATCAAAAAGGTGAACCAGTAAGAATCATGCAACTTTCTCGGCTTAAGTCTAGGTGCCTTTTCTCTTAGCTGCACTCTCTGCCTCTCCAGACGCCTTTCCCTCCCCTCCGTGTCTTGGTAAACTCATTTCTCTCACTGTCTGTCTGTGTCACCAAGAATTCATAAAATGTGACTGCAGAGCTGCCTGGCGGGAGGACGGTGCAGACACCAGGGTTGCACTCTTGGCGCGCTGGTCAGGATGCGCCCCCTACGTTCGCCTGTCGTCAGGGATTCCTGTTAGTCCTGGGACTGGTTCAGGCCACGTCTAAGAGGTGTGACTATAAACTAATAAGGCTGGCTTTGTGTCAACAAACACAGCCGAAAGTCTGCAATCCGAGCAAACTACCCTTTAGCACGATCCCCCGGGGAGACACCATGCTTACTGCAACAGTGCTGCATTGCGCAAGACACTTTGGAGTTGTCCTCGGCGTCTGTTCATGAGAAAATGAAACTCACGGCATGACCACACCTAATTTTTGTTCCAAAGCAGCACTGTCCTCCATCATCTTTCTTTTTGTTCACAAACCCAGGCCTCAGATGATTTAGAGAAGTTCCCTCAAGTCAAATCCACTTTCAGAACACAAAAATTTCCCACCATTAAGAATTTGTAAAGACAAAAAAAAAAAGAATTTGTAAAGAAAGAACCATAGGTAGATCTCTAAGATTAGGCCCCAAATGTTTTTATTACCCTGATTTCCAAATCCATTCTTCAACCTCATCTCCTTCTGTGTGCCAGTCACCTACACCAACAACTGTTTTATTCATTGAACATACCAGCTTGTCTGGCCACAGGGCCTTTGCACCGGCTGTCTCTTCTACTTGAAATGCTTGAAGGTTTTGAATGTTGATCATTATGCGGTCATTACTTAACATTTGTATTTTGGCATAAGCGTGAAATCTTTGGAGGAAGCTTTCTCTGGCCACCATGTCCAAAGTCTAAACAATTACTCTATAATCACAGCATTCTATTGTGATATTCTGCATGGCACTTATTATTTTTCTCAGTATTTTCATTTGTTCTCTGTCACTCCTGCACTGTAAGCTTTATTAAGAGCATGATCAGCCTCATTCATCACTGTATCCCCAGCTGTCACTAGACAATAAATATCTGTCTAATTGAACTGAATGAATCCCAAGGCTATTTTTTTGAGGGATGTGAATATATTATTTCCTACGAAGGGAATGATTTTTTTTTTAAATGTTGAATGGATTAACCATTTTTATGTTTGTCAATCATTATTTAAACACCATGTGGCTCCTGCCTATGTTCCAAGCCAACAACAGCCAAGGTATAGAACCAATCTAAGGGTTCCGATAAATAAATGGATAGAGAAAATTCAGCATATACATAGTATGGAATATTATTCAGCCTTTAAAAAGGAAATTCTGTTAATTGTGACAACATAGGTAGGAGGGGAGAGAGCTGTTACAAAGTAAAACTAAGCCAGGCACAGAAAGGCAAATGCCATATGTTCTCACTTACTTTGGAATCTAAAACCTCAGGGCAGGAAGCAGAACAACAATAACAGCAGCTAGAGGTAGAGAGAATGGAGAGAGGGCAGTAAAAGCGTACAAAATCTCAGACAGAGAAATACGGGGCTTTTCAATCCACTGCGCAGCGTAGTGCATGCGGTCAATAATATTATAACGTACACTTTAAAATTTCTAAGAGAGCACATTTTACATATCTTTGTCACAAAAGATAAAGATTTCAGCCAGGTCTGATGAGGTGTAGGTGTAACCCCAGGACTCCGAGAGGCAGAAGCAGGAGTATTACAAAGTCAACTCCCTCCTGGGGAACTTAGCAATAGCCTGTCTCAAAATAAAAAAATGAAAAGGGCTGGGGATGTACTTCAACACACTGGCCCTGGGTTCAACCTTCAGTACTGATTTTTTAAAAAGGAAGGATTTCAGATGATGGATATGCCAACTTGACTTAACTATTCTACGCTGTATTCATGAATCATTAAATCACTTTGTACCCCCTTAAGGTACACAGTTATAAATGTCAACTTACAACAAAATTTTGAAAAAGAAATGTGCTTACTCCAGATTATAATGTGTTCTAAACATAACATTTATACTGCATTACAAAGGATGAGTTCCAAAATTAGTGCTTAATTAATAATTTTACATTGATTACATTAAGGAGTGATAATATTTGGCTATATTGAGTTAACTGAAATTTGTTACTACAGTTAGTTCCCTTTGTTTAAATTTCACTACTAGGAAATTTAAATGATGTATGTATGCCTGGCCGAAAACACAGTTATCTTGTTTAATGTGTAACCTACAATAGTATTAAGTAATCTGCTTTGGATTTCCTAAATAATTTATTCAAATGTTTTTGTTTGTTTTAAGGAAGATATACATTTGCCCTTTTGAGTTTGGTGAGACCTGCTCAGAAAATCGCCCTCTGTGTCTCCGATGCTGTCTTCTTTTTTTTTTTTTTCTTGTGTGCCTGTGTGTGTGTGTGTGTGTGTGTGTGTGTGTGTGTGGTGTGTGTGTGCTACCAGGAATCGAATTCACAAGCTCATGATCTGACCAGGCAGGTGCTGTGCCACTGAGCTATATCCCCGGCACTGATACTGGCTTCTTAAGAAAGCTTGGTTTTAATCTAACTTATGTAATAAGGATGTGGTAAATCCCTATTATATATTAAGGATTCTGCTAGAACGCAACAAATTCTGCTAGAAAACAGCAGGAAAGAACACTCTTGAGCCCATGCCCAGATGTGATGAATTTTGGGCAAAGAAACTTCCATAATGATCAACATGAAACATTTAATCGCCTGATCTGTGAAATCCTTGGGGGACCATAGTCTCAAAATCCTTGGCAAAACCTTCAAATATGACAACAGGTTGAGACACAAGTGAAGCCATAGTGAATTTTGAGTTCTGAACCTGAATGAGACAGGTGGATTGGAACTTAGGTTTTGAATTTCTCTATTATTAGCAATTTTAACACATTTAATCATTAGAATACCTCTATATTAGTTCTTTTGATGCTCCTACTTTAAAACAAGGCAGTTGGGAAGCTGTTAGATGGTTTCCACTTATGATCAGTAATGATAAATTTTATTCACTACCCTCCTTGGTTTCCCAGGAGATATTGGCTTTCAATGCAATATACCTAAGTGACCTTGTTTTATCCTTTGAAATAACAGATAGGGTTGAATTTGACACCCTTACAAATGCATATTGTATTTCTAAACAGCAGCTGGGGTGGAAAACTTTTATCTAAGTCAAGACCATTTTTTGATGGAAGAACATTGAGCTATTTCATGAAAACAAGTATTTTATTTTTGAGGGCCTCTAAAAATATATAATCAATGGATGTGCTAATAATAACATGAGCTTCTATTAATTGAGTCTCCTTTGCAAATATTATTATTATTACAGTTTATGAGAGGGGCACCGTTATTATGTTAGTTTTGAATGAGCTACTTGGGCTTAACACAGCAGAGTGACTGGCTGGGCTTGTCATCTATTAGGAGTAGTACTGAGTTACAGGGTTCCAAAGCCTTGTAGGAATTTTCTGCACTTTTGAAAATGGTAAAAAATCAAACTTCAGCTCAAGATAAGGAAACTATCCAGAATCACACGAGAATTGGTTAGGCTACCTCAGTAAGCAGTGAGCTCCCCTCATGAAGAAGATTACGGGGGGGGGGGGCACGCACAAGGCGCCTTGAGAGGAGGCCTCAAAGGTTAGCTGTAAGGATACTTCGACCACTGAGATTAAATGATTGTCCTAGGGCCTCATTTTTCTCATCAGTAAAAAAGAAGAAAATGTTGTTAATAGAAAACCAGTTGCTGAACTGCAAAATGGCGTATTTTAGTAATTTACAAAGGAGTCCCTTGTTCCCATTCCTTTCAAGCAAACAAAATAAATTGTCCTGTAAAGTCCTCAATTAAAAACTTATAATTAGTTTACATTTTACCTACATTATATTTTCAAGCTTTAAGCAATTATCAACCCAGCTCTAATTCATCACCTACAAGGATGAGGGTAAAATTAAGAAATAGTAAGTAATTGGCGATCACAGGTTAGATTCCAGTAGTGAAGAAAATCCATTCAGCCCATGATCATTATTTATCTCAGTGCTTAAACAGTAACTGTAATTGTATTCTTTGAACACCAAGTTGCCACCCCACCCCCACCCCATCTCATAGTTAATTAGCTGGGCAGGTCTTATAACAAATACCCACTCAGAAGCACTGGGTGGTAGAAATGCTGTTGATAATTAACACCACAATAGCACGGAGCCTGTTTCAGGAGCACAGAGTGGTCTTACCCCAGCTGGACTGCTTGCCACACACCCACAGACCCTCTATTGTGCTGGCTATGACTGCTCCCAGGGACAGTTGCTTGGCTGGAGAAGGGTCCGACTGCAATGGGAGAAATGGCCAAACTTTCAAAAGAGCAGAAGTGCAGGATTCAAGGGAGAAATATCCAGTGGGTGAATGTGAAAGAGAAATGATTGGACAGTACAAAAAGAGAGAGATGGGCATGAATTTCAGTCATAAAATAGAACCTTTCCATTTTCTGAGCCCAACCAGCCAGCCAAACTGAGTTCACCAATCCCATGTTAAATAGTGATTAGAAAACTGCAATATTTAAATAATAGGTTGATTCATACAACATGTGGTTTATAGAGAAGTTCAATGGGCTTTTTAAGGTTTTTAAGCATGGCATGGCTAACCTTCCCAGGTTTCAATTTCTTCATCTTTAAAATGAGATTGAAATGGTTCCCATTCCTGGGTTGAAAAAATAGGATGGGGTTCCCAGACATTTTCTAAAGAGTCAAAAGCCTACCCTATCACTGTGTTATTCAAGATAAAGTTACTTAGTGTAATATAATTATATTTCTTTGCTTCTGCTTAAAGTGTATTAACTCAGGTTGATTATCTCATCTGAACAGATGCTTCTATTGGCACTCAAACAGGTCATTAATAATAAGGAAAAGCATGATTACTTTATAAGTCAGCTGGTTTGGTAGCAAAAAAATTCATGCAAAAGAGTGTTTTATTCAGCTATTGAAAAAAAAAGCCATTGGAAAATACATAAAGATTTGCTTAGTGAAATGCTTGGAAACCACTAGCTCAGTTACTGCCTCTCACTCGTCCAAGGAATTACCTCTGACAGAAGAGGCAAGTAACTATCTCCGCTGGGCCAACCCAGGCCTGGATCTGAAGACAGGGAGAGATCGCTGTATCATTTGTCTTTTGAAAAACTTTTTAAAGTTTGGCAAAATTTCCATTCTCCTCCATAATAAATGTGTGTGTCTCTAATTCTGATAACATGCTTTCATCAAAATCTGCCTGTAAAACTGGAAAGTCTGGGAAGACCCGGATATTCATATTACGGCTTCAGAGATGCCAATATATCCCCACCCAGCCATCATCACCATGGTGTTCTGTTGGAGTCCGTGAATCCCACTTTGAGGAACACAAGGGATAGAAATAATCTTGAAAAGCCCACCTGGCTATAAGTTTATGGCACTTCCTTGTTGGTCTTGAAAGAAGTAAAATGCTCTACTGTGCTTTATCTTTTACTACAACTCCAGTTGCATCCAGCCTAAAACCTAGGAGGACAGGAAAGTTACAGAAAAAAAAATGGGTTGTGCTAGGAAAAGCAGGTAAAATGTCAGGAGCGCCCAGCAGAGCCCAAGAGAAGCTGTCCATCTGAAATGCCACCTGGAATTCACACCAGTAATAACTGTTGTGGATATAAAAATTAATAGGGGGGATTTCATAGTATTAGAAAAATTTATTTTTATAAATCATGTGTCTATCACCCAAGTGTTGACACATGCATGCAATTCAAACATCAGGCTTACAATAAAAGGCTCACTGAATAACTTCACAGGACAATTCCCCCATTTTCTCTATAATTTGGAGAGGAAGAAGGAGGGGGGCACTGGGTAGAGGGTGCAGTTACTGGGTCAATTAATCAACTTGAAAACTGTGACACAAACTCTGACGCCTAACCTATGTCTAAAAATACACAAATGTATACGAATTTGTTTTAAACTGTCAATGCCTATATTTAGGACCTTCCCAGCAAGGCTATAATGAGACTGTGTTTGAGGGTTTCAGTCATAGCAGACTCTACCATTAATCTGAAGTTAGTTAAATTAACAGCATTTAGTACTGACTTGTCAATCTCACTACTCCAGGAAATTGCACCTTGAGGCTACTAATATTGCCAATTTTTCCACTGGAGTGTGTGCCTGAGTATGTGTGTGTGTGTGTGTGTGTGTGTGTGTGTGTGCGTGTGCGTGTGTATTTTTTCTCCAAAACCTCCACGTCCATACACCTTCATTGCTTCCCTACATCCACAGCACTTACATTATCATTTATTCTGGCCTCCTTTAGCCTTCCCGGGGGATTCTGCATAGTGTAGCTGCTCAGTGAAAGAGTTTTTTAGCTTTATATTTATTTGTTTATTTTTCTGTCATGGCTCATGACTGAGGCTTTAAAAAAAAAAAGTGTGACAGTATTTAGAGTAGATGATTGACTGCAACAGCAACATTCATGAGCCATGACAAATCTGTAGCAAAACACAGTCCTGAGTGTTCTAAGCAGAAACTTTAAAAAGAAAGAAGAAAGAAAGAAAAAAAGAAAAAAGAGTCCACTAATTTTTCATTGACCTCATCCGTAAATAAATCTAGACTGATGGTGCACAGGGGCAATCATAAATTAGTATTCATTTCCTGTAATTAATACAAACATGCCCCTGAACACAGAGAATGTGAATATGTAACCACCTCATTTCCATTTCAGAATACACCTAACAAATTCTCACAGCAGTTATCTTCATAATATTTTCCCCCTTCATTAGCAGAATGAAATGGATGAATTTCTTTCCCACTCTCCAGGGAGAAATATTGTTTAGGTCACAGGGACTATCAAACATTTCAGCAACAGATCCACAAACCTTCATTCTGATTTATTTCACTATATGTGTGATCCCCCACCACATTTCCATCACAAGACTGACTTCTCCCTTGTCACTGACCATGAGGAACCCCTCCTGAAGTGACCAGCTGATCCCACAGGCCCTCACATGCTGAAGAGCCATTAATGGACTGAAGGACTGAAAGAATGGGAAAATTCTATCATTGAAACATTCACTCACACAGGGTGGATTAGATAAATGAGGTGATATCAATCAAATGAAGATTAGTATGCATTAAGTAAAATATAAATGCCAAGTTCTACAGCCTCTTTTGGCAGGAGAAGCAGGTCAAACTGGCCCCCTTGGATGTAGAAAACTCATGGAAAACTCATCTGGTAATCGGACCACAATCGAAAGTAATCATACCCACGTCTCTCAGCCATCAGAACCCACTAACTCAACTATGGCCCCCAGTGCACAATATTTTGTTAGCAATAAATAAATCAATAATAACAAAACTGTACCTCTAAACCACACACACAAAGTTTTCTGGACCCCTGGCAGAATGTGGTAAGGGTACAAAATCTGTATCAGCTTCTACCAAAAACAAAAAAGAGAAACAAACAACTTTGGCAAAATACAACCTGCCTCCTGGGTCACCTTTCCTAGGACTTTTCCAATCCTATAGGGTTTTTGCCCCCATGTGTTTGTGCCTCTAAACGTCCTGGAAACAAATCTGTGCAAGTGTGATTAGCTGTGCCGAGCACCTAATTGGACATATGTGACAAGAGGGCCAGAGACCAATTGAGAAATCTTAATTTGATGAATTTATCACTCGATATAATTGTGAATGTCACTCATTAGACCTTTTCATAATAAGGCAGTTCATAATAAATACTGACCCCACTTTGTGATGGCTTTTTTTAAACCCATAGTAGACTGTACACTCTTAGGTATAGCCTGCCAATGATGCAGCATCTCCCCAGAAAGAGAGGAGTCATCCTATTTCTCCTCTCTTAGTTGTCAGCCTGGAAAGCCGCGCAATGCACCTCAACACACTGGTCCAGGAAGCCCAGGACCGGGTGAGTGAACTGTCTGCACAGGTGGAGAATGAAGGATTCACTCTGGACAACACAGAGAAAGAGAAACAGCTGAAAGCTTGGGAGTGGAGATATCGGCTCTACAGACGCATGAAAACGGGCTTCGAACACGCCAGTGAGTATACTCAGAAGGATTCTGCACTTAACTAGACTACTTTGGCTTGAGACAGCCAGGCCTTCTTTTACAGACTTTTTTTTTTTCCCTCTCCAGGGTCATGGATGGCCGTTGTCAGCCTATTTAGAGCAAGGGCTCCGAGAAGCCATAACGGGGTCTTTTGTCTTGCTTGATTTTCTGGCTCTTGATAGGTTCTCTGACCATAGCTATGAGATCTCGGTTCTCCTGGCCTCCCTCCACCACGTCACACTCATCTAGCACTTTCCACCAGCTAGACCCTAATGTCTAATGACATGAGTGGTCTGATACCCTAAGTGGCTGTATTTTGGGATGTGGAGGTAGAAAAATATTGGTTTGCCTATTTGTCTAGTTTGTGCTTTAAGCTCAAGTTTAAGTTGTTTGCAACTCTCTACTTTACTTTTCTTATTGAGCTAAAAGCTGAACTCCAATTAATGTGAGCAATGGAAGACAGTCAATCAGATCTGCCTGTGAATTATGCTTTTGGCTGTAGGCCCTCTCTCTTTACCAATTCTTCTGGTTAACGTAAGGAAAACCTTTTTGGATAATGCTCATCAGCAGTGAAAGGTACTGCTTCATGCAGCCCCTAATATAAAAGCAAAATATGCAGCCCAACCACTTGTGAAATATTACACTCTCCTTCCAAATGGTTTTATTTACGTAATAAAAAAACTTAGACTTGGAATTTAAACACAGAAGTGAAAATTCAGTTTGTTCGACCGAAGTTCTCTGCTCTTGCCTAGAGAATCTTCAAATGAACAAACTAAATCTCATCTGGAGAAAGACCAAAGGCAATGAAAATATTTTCTTAGGTAGCACTCTACACTGATACCAAAGGCAGGCCTAACCTTTTCTTTAAAACAAATAACTCAAGCAGTATAATGAAAAGTTGCTTTCAACATTCATAATCTCAGCAATGCCGGTGTGTGGATTTTTACAAAGACTCAGCAACTGCATTAAGAAATATATTTGTTACTGTGCCATACTTAGGACAGATTAATACTAGAAAGAGACATGCTTTTAGACTTGATGCCAGATTTCATAATTTTCTAAGTTACAAAACATCTTCTGAGTGCTAAGAAACACTAAAAACCAGCATTAGTCCGTTGAAGCCTGAAGTTAGTAGGCATGGTGTGTACCCACAATTTTTCTTAGAAACACTACCAGAAGCAAGAGGAACCAGACCAAGATAAAGTGAGCTGAAATTCTGTCTTGGACAGGACCCAGGATCAGGCATCAGAAGCTACAGGCTTTCGTCCCATTGTGTGTCTTCACCGTATTCACCATGTTCTAAATAGGAGACTTGGCCTCTTTGGGCCTTGGTTTCTTCATCCCCAAAATGTCGATGTTATCCCTTGCCCTTTCCCCCAGCAGGGCTGCAGAATGTCTCCAGCATATGATTTGGGTGACAGTATCTTACGACCTGTACCTAATTAGGAAGCTGCTCTCACTTTCTGCCCTGTTTCTGCTGGGCCGGCCAGACCGCCTATTGGGTTCCCGGAACCATTTGGGAAGAGTTCCCCAGTATTCTTTACCCCTCCAGAAGATGTTCTACTATTTCAGGCACATAAGCTTAAATATCGCCTGGTTTCCCTTCTATGAGAAATCCAAAATATAGATAAAAAGCAAAATAAAAATGGATACTAGGAAGGAGAGCGGTAGAGGTTTCTCACATAGGAAGGAAGATCAAGACATGGAGGGAGGAGGGGACAGAGGGGAGGAAAAAGGGGTGAAAAAAAGACGAAGGTGTGGTCTGCACGCGCACCAACTCCCCACAAGAGGCATAAGGATTACGCATGGCACACGTGCACTAATAGAAAAGAATTTAAGAAAAAGAAGACCACAGCGGCAACAAATGAAAGCCATTGAGACTTCTAATAAAAATGTTCAAAAGCAAAAGCTATCGGGCTCTACAGTGTTTCCATAGTGTATGTTTCCAGGTGTCCTCCGAAGAGTCATGAACATTGTTTGAAAAGATTTGCTAAGTGAAGATCCTTGTGCTTTTCCTTCTGCCCCAGGAGCCCCTGAGGCCCCAACCAATGCCTGTCTCATCGTAACCAGCAGCGTGTCCCTCACTGTCAGCTTCCAAGAGCCTCTCAGCTCCAACGCAGCTGTAGTGACCAGGTATAAAGGTACTGCACTCTCCTTATCTTCTCCCCACTCCCGCACTGACAGCAATCTGTGGCTGGAAGACTGGTTATGCATTTTGTGTGTCTGGGGTTCCTGCTGATAGGATTGCTTTCATCCCATTTACTTTCGCAGCTGAAATACTAAAGTAAGCACACATGTGAAGGAGTAATAAGGTGACTGAGAATAAGTCACGGAAAGGATGAACCACAAGACCAGGCTGTCTGTCCAAAACTTCTCAATGAATGTGCCATTCATGTTTGCAGAGTGTCTGCTTTGTGCAGAGCATAGGGTTGGGATATGGAACATACTGCAAAATCAGACCTGATCCAAGGAGCTGAAAGGCTGGAATGTGGAACATAAATAGGGGGTATATAAATCGATGACTGTAATACCAGGTGAAGCACACTGGGGTCAGAAAAGACCACGGAGAAAGTAAAATGGTATCAGGAAAGGCCCCAGGTTAGAGGTGGCATTCAGGCCTAACTTAGGAGGACAGTGTTCAGAATTTGGACTGGAAGAGGCTGGTACAGAGAAATTCCAAATGGAGAGAACAATGAGCATTGATATAAAAATGTGAAAGCACAGAGACCAGAGAGGAGAATAAGAGGACATGAAGAGATGGGTACGAAACCTTTCGGCTTACCTGGGCTGCCCTGAGGGAAAAGGAATTGTCTTGGGCTGTATGTAAAATACATAATACAGTTGATGTATATACATCAAAAAAAAAAGCTTTCTTTTTTACATTTTTATTTTATTATAAAATTAAGAACAACACAAGCCCAAGTTTAATAATTAAAAAAGAAAACTTACATATCTGCTTAATAACAACAAACACCTGTCCTCACAGGTACAACTACATACGTACGTAGCTTAAAATAATTATCATCACTGGGGAACTATCATCACCGGGGATAAGGTTCAGTGGCACAGTGCCTGCCTGGTAAGCATAAGCTTCTAAGTTCAATTCCCAGTACCAAAATAAAAAAGAAAAAAATAACTATTATCAATAATCACTCCATTTTCAACACCAAGTCACACAAGCGCATGCAACTTCTGATACACACGGATTTTGCTTCCACTGACTCTATGGTTGACTCATGAGACAGAGTGAGGACGGAACCTTGCCTTTCCCTTCATAGCATCCACTGTTGTATACATAGTCTGTCTTCCAGCACCACACAGTCAAGTGATGAAAGATATCACTAAAAGTCACGAATCAATGTTAAAAGTTTCTGATCTTGTGGGGCCTCATTATTAGCTGACCAGGATGGTGTGTCGGACACACCTGATATGAAGGGAATTGAAACTGGCATTGGTTCCAGAGAAGCACAGGTTCAGAAGGCACAGTGAAAGGTAGAGAGTAAGCCTTAGACTCCATGGGCAGGATACTGCGGTGCTGACAATCAAGGTCTAGGACTCTCAACTTTTATGTGATGAGTTCTGGACACTCTTTGAATAAGACAGGTATAAAATGGCTGGTAGGCTTCTGAAAGTTGGAAGTGTCCGTACTGTAGGTGATGTATTAGGAGAGGTAGGGCTTTACAATAAAGAAAGGTCATCAGCAGAGAGATTGTGACACCCCGAGCTGGCTACAGTGGCAGCACTGGGAAAGGACAAGAAAAGCCCAGAGGGAGAGATCCACAGCCAATGCTTACAGGGCACTGCATGTGTGAACTCTAGTCAACCCTCCCAGCTACTTCATGACGTAGGGACTATTGATTCCAACTTCACAGATGAAAAACCCGAGGGAATAAAAGATTGAAGCATTCACCTATAGGCTCATGACAGAGCCAGGGCCATCCCATTCTGCTGACTCTTTTTTTTTTTTGGTACCAGGAATCAAACTCAGGACCTTGCACTTGCCAGGCAGGCACTGTGCCACTGAGCTGTATCCCTGACCCTGCAGACTTTTGAGTGAAAAGGACAAAAGGGAATATGATCTAGTTCTCTGATTCACAAGGACGTGTAGAGTGACACAGTACAACCCTGAAGCCTGACAGTTTTCCATCCTACTCCAAGGTGGCAGGCCATAGGCAGACTTACAAATTCCCATGGTTTCTGCTCCCTCTGCCGGCAATAATGCTCACACAGGGAGCATGTCTTCCTTTCTCTTCCCAGGAGGGCCTTCTGTGTATCTGAAATCACTCTTCTGCCCATACCCTACACCTTGTTGGGTACTTGGAATTTTCCATCTAATTCCACTCTGTAATCCTTTAGGTAAGACAAGACTGAATTGCTTGTCACTAGCTCTTCTACCTCAAACTAAGAGAAGGCAGCCCTTGGATATTAACAACAGCTCAGTAATGAAGCCAGCCGGGTAGCCTCCCGCAGCCAACCTTTACAACAGTCCTAGTGCTTTCCCTTAGCTGTCGCATCCGCCAAGACTAACGTTCAGCGCAAGTGCTGCAAGCAGTGGTAGACACGGTCATTTTCCCTTTTTCTACCTCTTTCCAGCTCAGATTTTGACAAAGGGTTTCATCAACGCTATTCAACTTGGCATTCCCTTCTTATTTATATTTGATTAGTCAGCTATCAGGAGCTAATTTCTCCAGACTGCCAGCTATTTAATACTTGACCATAATGCCAGCAAATTGTATCAGCATTCACATATTAACATTTCTCATCTCAGGAGACTTGCCTTTGGATAAGGTTGAAACCAAAGGTCACCGATGGGTTCTGTGACTGAAGAGGATTAATTAAGCATTATAAAAAGAATTGTCGGTTGCATTATGGAGTACGTTTCCTTGGGATAATTTATAAGGACATAAATTGAGTCCTCAACCTGACTGCTCTCAGGGGTTATTCAAACCAGCTGGCAGCCCACTGTACCCATAGAGACAGCAAGTCAGTTTTTAATTCAAGGGTTGAAGTAATTATTTAATTGTGGAAATATTAGCAAAATTACCCTGAGACAAGGCTAATTATATTGTTTGCTTAAAAACAAAAAAAGAAAGAAAGAAGAAACAATTCAGAAATCCACAGAATGAAATGGTAATTATCTGACTGGTTAGAGGAAAAGATCCTGTAGTATTTAGGGTTTGGCAAAAATGTCTCACCCTACTCTCCAGAATTTCTGGGTTCAGTGAAACCTCAAGCCTATTTTGACAACTGTGTTCCCCCTTCATGCTTAAGCCAGTATATTTTTGGAGAAAAATGTGAATCTTTCCGTTTCTCATATGTTGATACTTAAGTCATGAACATGTTTTCTTTTAAAGAGAATTTTAAAAACCAAAATAACAGCAACATAGACGAAAGCAAAGCAAAACAAAAACAAAAATGGTACAGGTTTCAAAACAAAGTGATAGGAATTAACGGTAGTTTTTATACTACATATTGTTACCGTCAACAAAGCTGCTCAGATTACCAGATGTAAGAATGCAAGATTGATCAAACCATTAAAGAGAATAAAATTTTCTAGAAAACATTAGAAGTGATGCGCAGCTTCACTACATGGTAGGAATTCACCAAGGGTTGTTATATTACATATTACTATCTGGTAATCGGAACAACTAATTTGAAGACAATTATGTTTTCTAAGTTTGTTGATATATAGCAATCTTTCTCAGAGCGTCTCTTTATATACCTTCTTCACACTCTAGCACCACGTACCACACCAGTCATTGTCACAACTCAAGGCATTTAAGGCTGCAATTGTAGCTTAAGACCCAGGAAACTGTTTTCAGCGAAATTCACTACATTTTTCTGTCTGCATTTGCCCTGAATACAAGGGCAGAGGGTGTTTCTAGGTGTTTCCTCCTTCAACCCAAAGATCCCCTGTATCTTTCCATTTCATCTCTCCAACTGCCATGGCTTACCAAGAGCCATTTCAATTACCAAGAGCAATTTCAATTGCTTTGACGCTTTGGACCATTTCCAGAACCTAGTTACACATTTTCTCCACAGAGCCTTGAGTTACCTGCCTGAATCTCTCAACTGCAGGTTATGTGTCACTTTTCTGCAGGGCGAAAGCAGAAAACATTTTTAAAAGTGCTTTTGCTGCTCTTTATAGGGCTAGGGAGTGGGTAGGACCACGTCTTGTTACAGGTTCAGTGTAGCATCTGTCTTCCACTCAAAGGATAAAATATTTTCTACCTTTTTTTAAGTGGGCCTTAAACTCGTGATGCCTTTAAGATTTATTAAGTATGAGAAGCTGCAGTAGTTGCCGCAGTGCTTGTAAGTGGTACCCTATTTCTGGCCATGCCCGTCCCTACCTCTCCTTCCACTTGCTCACTAGCAGATTAGAAGCCACCACCTTAGTTCTTTGCTATGAAAACCATGTAAAAACACACTGTTTAACTGCTCTTCATTTGATCTCATTTTTTTAAATATAAAAGCATTTCTGTGTATGTACATATCTATTTTTTCCTTTCCTTCTTTCTTTCTTTTCTCTTTTCTCTCATCCCAGTTGTTCTTTCCTTTTGAGCAGTTTCTTTCCCTTTCACAATATCTATTGAACCTTTCAGATTTTATTTACTCTTTCAGGTTCTTACACTAGGGAGACAATATGATGTTTACACATGCAGGTCTGATTTATTTCACTTATGAGTATAGTCTCTAGTTGCATGCATTTACCTATACAAGCCTTGAGTTTATCTTCTTTTTATAGCTGAGTAATACTCCACTGTATAAAAATACAACATCTAGGGGCTGGGGATATAGCTCAGTGGAATAAGCACCTGCCTAGCAAGCGCAGGGTCCTGAGTTTGATCCCCAGTACCGCAAAAAAAAAAAAAAAAAAGCATATTTTTTATGCATTGCTCAGTTGATGGGCACTGGGGTTGTTTCCAAGGTTTAGTTATGACAAACTGCACTGCTATAAACATGGGTGCACATATATGGCTGTGGTATGATGTTTTCAGTTCTTTTGGAAAAATACCCAGAAGGGGAATACCTGGGTTGGGAGGGACCTCTAATCCTTGTTTTTTGAGGAATCCCCACACTGACTTGCACAGTGGTTGTACGAGTCAGCCCTCCCACTAGCAGTGGAGAAGGGTTCCTTTTTCCCCACAACCCCCCAGCATTTGTTATTGGTTAGCTTCTTGATGATGGCCATTCTTACTAGGGTGAGATGGAATCTCAGATAGCTGGGATAACTGTACTGCTTGTTTCTACTGGTCTATTGAAAGGAACAGTCAATCCTTAATTTCTTTTTCTTCTTTTTATTTATTTTTTTTACCAGTTTTGCATGCTTATATCTGGTAATCTGAACAACTAATTTAAAGACAACCACATACAGTATAACAACCATTGTTGAATTCCTATCATCTTGCCTAGTGAAATTCTGTAACAGTTCTAATTTTTTTTGTTTTTTATTCTCATTAAAATAAAAAATATTTAAAGAGCATTTCTGCTTGCAAAGATTGCCAGTGCCTCAGGGAGCAGATAGCATACCTGTCAATACCTCTGCCAACCACCATCTTCAGGTTCTTGGAAAGACAGGAGGTGAAAGAATCCCAGGAAGATGTCCCAGGGCACTGCAGCTCCCAGGAGGGAGCGTCCACCCTTTACACGTAAAGGCCGCTGAAGTGTCATTCATTTATAATGTGTGTCAGTCATCTGTGCACAAGATTTTAACAAATCTTGACTTCACAGGGCATGGCTTCACATTGCTCAGGGATTTATATTTTCCCCCCTATTTTTTTTTTCCTCGTCTATTTTGTACTTGCAAACACATCTGTCTGCCAAGAAAACACACTGCATGAAAGAATATTTTTTTCATGTTCAAGTATTTGAAGAACTGATCTAATCACGAGCAGCTAGCCGCATGAGTAGATGGCAGTGACATAAATGTACAGAAGCAAAACAATTTATGATTTCATTAGCCTGTTTGGGTTTAGAGAGGGAGAGATGAATCCAAAGGTTTGCAGATGACAGCAACAAAGAGAGGCAGAAAATGTTCTGTCCAGAGACCCTAAAACTCGGTGGATTAACATTTTTGTGCACATGGGTGAAAATGTGGAAGTGAGCTGGACAATGAAGCACGTGAAGGAAGGAAAACAGCAGGTCCAGTGAAAGCAAGAGCTCAGGAAAAGCACAGAGCAGCACTGTGCAAGAGTCACTCTACCGAAGCTGCTAAGACTTCTCGTTTCCGCTACAAGTTGCTGAGTTGTCAGAATCCAGCCAATTTATTCTCCAACGATATCGTGAACCACGTTGGGACCTGTTTTTCAGTAAGTGACATTGTCAAAGTAACTTCTTATTTTCATCATTTAAAACAAGTTTATCCCTCCAATAAGACAGTGCAGGGTTCTATAAAAGAAAAAGTCAAAGTCCTCCTTCTTTTTCCAAATCCCACGTCCCTGTCCCCAAAGTTCATCTCTGAAGTGGGTGTGCTGATGTCCCTCAGACCCTGCTGGATGCACATGTATGCACAGATATGCAGTCACTGATACGCAGTCGTAAGATGAGCAGAAAGAATGACCTTGCAGGCAACGGCAGACCACGTAGGCCACAGCAGTCCCCAGACTAGGGATACCGCCATCCCCTTTATGTAAGGACACTCTATGGTGTCTGCGCAATAATTAAATTGCCCAAGAACACATTTCTCGGAATCTATCAGCATAGTGAAGAAATACAAAGATTGTAAATAGAAAGATTATAGGTTTGTGTCCTCTAATATAAATATCTTCATGCTGTGCCAATCAGCTTTCCATCTCCATAACAAAATATCTGACAGTGTCAATTTAAAACCGAAAGATTTATTTCGGTTCATGCTTCCTGGCATTTCCGTCGGAGTTACGGGGCCCCATCGTTTTGAGGTCTCTGATAAGGCAGAATATCGCGGTGAGGAGAGTGACGCAGCTGAGCTGAACTCACCTCTCAACAGTGAGGAAGCAAAAGAAAAAGTAAAGAGAGGGGGCAGGGTTTCAGTGCCCCGTGCTCTCACTTCCTCTCATAGGTCCTACCTCTTACACGTCCCCTTACCTCTCACTAGGGCCGTGGGCCAGTGACCAAGCCTTTAGAGTGTGAGCCTTCCCTGGAAATTTAAGATCCCAAGCTTAACACAGACTACTTACCTAGTCCTACAATTGGAATGTTTTTCGACTCCATATTTTTGTAGTTCGGAATACATCACAGACATCTCCTTTATTCTGTTGTATAGTATTCCTATTTCATAGATAGACATATAATTATTTTTCTACTGACATAAGCTGTCTTTAATTTTTTCCTACTATACAGCGTTACACTCTTTGTGCTCATGCTTGCCTCTGTTTTATCTGTGAGAATTTTTTTTTCTAGGACAGTTGACTAGAAGTGGAAGAATCTATGCCTTCAGGTATTTGGTCTCCTTGGTCTATCTATACCTGTGCTAATACTATACAGTAATTTATAACATATTTCCACATCTGGCAGGACAAGTGCCTCATCAAGGTAGTATTTTCCTAATGTCTTTGTTATTTACACACACTTTCTCTTCAAAAGAATTTTGTAATTGGATTGTCAAGTTCAATCTTAAAATCTTATTGGGCTTGCATCCATATTCCTAAATTAATTTGGGGACGTTTTCCATCCATGAGCATCTTTTTGTAATCAAGTTAAATTTTACATATTCAGAACAGTTTAATCATTTTCTTTACATGACTCTCCTTTATGTCCTGTTGGGTTTAATGCCAAATATATCTTACAATTTTTTTGAACATTAAGAATTAGGAACTCTCCTTTCAAAATGCTCTTTGATTGGTATGGGCCAGGATAAAAAAGACTATTGCTCAATTTTTTTTAAAGCCATTAACTGGTTGGTTTCCTAAAACCTGTATTAGTTTTTTCATCATAGATGGTCTTGTATCTCACGACTTTTTTTTTTTTTGCATGTTATCTTCAAGGATAATGGCTATGTCTCTTCCCTTCTAATATTTTTCTTTCTTGTCCTAATCTCACCTCAGTGACAAGAATCAATATAAATCCTATTTCCCACTACATGTAGCTGTGAGAGCTGATGCCTTTCTCACTTATCTGCTTTTGAAAAAATGCATCTAATATTTTACCACTAATACAGTGTTACTGGAGATTTCTGGAAGACATTCTTTACCAATGTAACATTTCCTTTTCTTTGCACCTTGCTAAGAACAATTATATTAGTTTTATTTTACATAAGAAACAGATGTTAAATTACATCTCAATTTTTCAATATTGTTTTCCTAAAAAATTCATCAGTTTCATCTGTATTAAGATTATTGACAAGTGCTACACATATTATTACATGACCTTTAAATCTCTCTTAAGTAGAGCCCCTCTTTTAATATTTCAAAACGTGTGTGTGTGCCTTTTCTCTTAGAGTTGTTGGCCATTTTTCTATTGACATTGTCTATTAACCTTCTCTCGGCGAATTTATTATTTCATTAACTTTCTGGTTTGGGTTTTCAAAGTTGTAACTCTTACTGAGGATGGTTAGAGGCTGTACTTTCTTCTCTAAGGAACTGATCGATGAGTTCCTTAAACATGAATGCTTTCTTTATCCCAAAATATGATAGTATGAATTTTCTTGATGTTGGAAATAAAAAGACATTGGCACATAATGGAGTTGGCAGTTTGTCACATATATCTTTCAAGTAAATCATTATTCACAATCTCTTATTGAGTTGTGTTTGCTTTCTCTTTGGAAGAGAGAAAAGACATAATGCAAAGTAGTAGAACAGCAAACCCCAGAATCAGATGCACTTCATTTGAAATGCAACTTCCAAGTTGTCTGACCTTTGATAAAACCTGTGTTCTCTTTTTACAGATAAACAAAACTTAGCCTTAAAAGTTATAATTTTTGTTTTTGATGTTGTCAATTCCTACTACTTTTTCTAGACTCACTTTATTGTTTCCTTACTAGTTTTTGCTCTTCATTTGAAAACTTAATTCGTTTCTTTATTTTCCTTATTTTATAATCCATGTCCTTAAGGCTATAAACACACACACCCCAAAGTCCACATCCAAAAAAGTTGAAAACACAGCGCTGTAATTATCATTTATTTCAACTGGTAACTTGTTTCATTACTCCTTTAATCTAACAGTTTCTTCACAAATCATTTTAAATCTCCAACTACCCTGATCTTATTTGCTGTATTTGTATTATTATTTTCTAATTGTATTATAGTAAGAAAATTTTTAAATGTGGAGCATATCCTTCGGGGCATTTTAAAATTCTTGCTGGAGGCTAACTCCTGAATCAGGTCTCTGCGTGCTACAGAGGCCAGCTGAGGAGAAATGTGTGCACTCCCCTGAATATAAAGCCTGGGCCCAGGGGTACTTTTGAAGGACTTTGTGTTTTTCCCTTAAAATATCTTTGACCTGTGAGAAAAGCTGCTTTGTCTTGCTTCATGCAGTTTGCCTCCCTTCCTACTTTGCTCATAGTTAACATTGTCTCCTAAATGCTCCCATTTGCCTGCTGTTCTTTCTCTCCCCCTATTTTCATCCTTTCTATGACACTTGATGTACACTTGGCTTCTGTACAGAGTACATAGCTGTGGGCATGATGGCGCACGCCTGTAAAACCAGCACTCGGGAGGCTGAGGCAGGAGGATTGTTGCGAGCTTGAGGCCAGCCCGGGCCACAAAGTGAGCTCAAGGCCATCCTGAACTGCATAGAGAGACCCTACCTCAAAAAAAAAAAGAAAAAAGAGTACACAGCAAATTTATTGATCTAATCAATCTATCACCCTTTAAATACATTTTTAGAATTTTTAGCCAAAGTAATATAAAACTGGCATTTAAAAGATTGTAGTGAAAGGCTGATAGGGAAAAGCAATAGCCATTTGCTCTATTTTTCCAACCTTCTGCTCAGAACCAGCTACTTTTAACTTACTTAGTTCTGATAGTTACCTTGCTACTTTCACTAGTAAGTTTCTATGGCTATTTCTTAATTTATCAATAGCTTGCCTTATTTATATAATTATAACTACAACAGAAAATAATTAATTCTCTCATTTCATTCTCATCTCTACTCTCCTAGTCTGTCAACATATTTCTATTTTTGTTAACAGCAGTTATGCTATTATGAGTGCAGAAATTTTGATATTGTAGATAATGTACTCTGATACTCCCCTCCTATCTTCTATTTCCTATATATTTTCCTTTATTTTCTTTCCTATATGTTTGCCTCCAAACTCAATTATATTTTTCTCATTCCTACATTATTTACCACTTCCTACGCTACTTACTATTATATTCTCAATTCTTTTTCGATGATCCTTTCAATGTGGTTGCTACTTTCCAGTAGTATCTATTTTCTCTCCCAGAGTACTCGCTGCTTCGGTTCCCCAATACCAAATCAAAATCACAATGAAATATTACTCTGCACTAATCATAGTATTAAATATCTGAAATGGTGGCTTCTGGATGGTAGCCATTCTTTCTGGCATGAGATGGAATCTCAGTGTTGTTTTAATTTGCATTTCTCAAATAGCCAGAAATGTTCAGCATTTTTTCATGTACTTATTGGTTGTTTGTACTTCTTCAGCTGAGAAATGTCCATTCATTTCAGATGCCCACGTTTGACTGGTCTTAAATTTGGGGGGGAGTCTAATTTTTTTAGTGCTTTGTATATTCTAGTTATTAGTCCCCTACTGAGAAATAACTGGCAAAAATTTTTCCCATTCTGTAGGTTGTTCATTCTGTTGCTGGTTTCCTGCCCTGTGCAGAAGCTTTGTAATTTGATGTGATCCCATTTGTTGATTCTTTGTAATATTTCCTGTGCAGTGGGGGTTTGGTTCATAAAGTCTTTGCCTATACTTATGTCTTCGAGAATTTGGCCTGTTCTGTCTTCCAGCAGATTAAGTGTTTCTGTTTTAATATTTAGATTTTTGATCCATTTTGACTTTAGTGCGTGGTTAGAGATATGGATCTAGGTTCAATACTCAGCATGTTGGAAAGCCAACTTACCAGCACTATTTGTAAAAGAAGTTAATGTTGGTGAGGCTTTAAGGGGAAAAGGAACACTTTTCTCCATTGTCAGTAGGCATGTAATTTGGGACAACCACTATGGAAAGGATATTCTTCAAAAAACTAAAACTAGAGGTCCCATTTGACCCAGCTATTCTCCTTCTAGGTATCTCACCCAAAGGACTTAATGTCATCATACCATAGTGATACATGCATGCATACTGATATTTACAGGAGCACAGTTTATAATAACTAAATCATGAGAACAGATCATATGCCCATCAACAGATGAATGGATAAAGAAAATGTAGTGTTTATCTATAATGGAGTACTACTCTGCCATAAAGAAGGATAAACTTGAGACATTCTGAAGCAAACAGATGCACCTCAAGACCATAATCTTAAGTGAAATAAACTGGACACACAAGTTTATATATCACATTGTTTCCCCTGTGTGAGAAACCCAAAATACAAATAGGGAGCAGAATAGAGGACAGATATTAAGAAACAGGGAGAACATTTTCAAATGGGAAGGGGAACAAAAGATGAGGAAGGAAGAGGGAAGGAAGGAAGTTTTAAAGAAAAAAACAAATTGAAGGGGAAAATGGAAATAGAGCTTTTGTAAATGGGAGAAGGGTTGGAAGGAGGCGAGTGGAAGGGAACAAAAAGAACTAAGATTTGTTATGCACATGTACAAATCCCCCATGGACATGATCATTGTGTACTAGTATGTACTAATACAAAAATGGTGACACCACCAATACAGGCAAGGGTTTGGAAAAGTTGATCACTCATATGTTGCTAGTGGGAAGGTAAAACTGGGACAACCATTTGGGGAAAAAATTTGGCAGTTTCTTTTTAAAAAAAGACTAATCATGCAGCTACCATCATCCTACTGATGGTAGGAGTGAGCATTTATCCCAGAAAAATTAAAGCTTACGCTCCTATATAACCCTCTACACAAATGTTTACAACAGCTGTATGTATAATAAAGAACTGGACCAACCTACTTGACCCTCAGGTGGTGAATACTTAAACAATGATGCATCTTCATCACCAAATATAACTTACCAATAAAGAGAAACAAACTTCACACCCAACCTGGATGAATCTTTAGAGAATTACACTGAGTGGAAAAGCCAATCCCAAAAGTCTATGCATTCTAAGATTCCATTTGTGTAACACTCTTGAAATAACAAAATCACTGAAATAAAAAAATGTATTAGGAGGAGGAGCCGATGGGTAGAGAAGTGGGTATATTTGGTTTCTGCACTTGGCTAAAGGGTTTACTTTGGTAGATATGGATGTGAGTTTTCCATCTTGATCCAATATCCAAGTCACTTTTCCTGCTTACCCAGAAAGTATGCTCAGAAAACATCTAATACCAATACAAGCTTAAGCCAACATACTGGTGAAAGCATATCTGCAATTGCAAAAATTGTGAAAGTCACCTAGAGACAAACATGAAGCTGGGCTTTTATATCAACTGGTGAGGATTGCTCCCAGCACATGTCTTCTTCTTGTGATATATTTGGAAAACCACAGGCCCATAGTATAGTAAGACGTGTTTGGAATATGCATGCTTGTCCCTATAGTTCATGTTCCTTAAAAGTGGAAGTATTTTCTTTTTTATTTCTTACTTGCTGCATAACACCGAACTTCTTTCTGTTCTTTAATTTGCTCTTCCTCCATGGGACCTTTGTATGTCACGATTCCCATGCCTGGAACATTTCCCCATCCCACTCACCAGCCCACTGACTATTCAGGTGTCTCTTAAAAGTTATTTCTTCAGAGAAGCATTGTATAATTATCTATTATAAATCAGGCCCTACAAATTATAAACTTATAATTCATACAATCATCAATTCTATCATTCTCTTCACTTTTTCTTAATTAATGTTTAACAACAAATATCTGTTTACTTGTGTGATACATTTTCTAAGTAAAACACATTTCTGTAGTAGAGGACTTCTTAGAGCCCTTTCTATCTGATATATCTAATAAAAGATTTCCCAGATTTAATTTGGCCATGGGTGGACGTTTCGTTAGAAAAATGTTTCCTGGAACTTTGAGAATATTTAAACCAGGACTTCCAAAACTAAGCAGCACATTCAAATCACTGGGGATTCTTGCAAGAGTGCTTCTTTAAAATTTTTAGTAGGACATGTTTGCAGTACATGCTGTTTACATTCCTTGTGCGTCGTTGGTACCTGTGCATACACATCTTCATTCTTCTTTCATCCCTTTTCTCTTCCTTCCCTCCTCCTTCTCCATCTCTTGATCGCCTTCCCATCGGAGGAAGATCTACCTCCACACACCCTATTATCTATTTTTTTTATTTTGCTCTTTATTTATATTTTGAGTTTCTTGTAGAAGAGAAACCATGTGGTATTTATACTTGTGTAACCGATTTATTTCACTTAACATTACAGTCTTATGGGTCATCCATTTTACAAATGACTCAAATTTATCATGCTTTAGAGCAAAATAGAACTCCATTGTGCATAAATATCATATTTCCTTTATCCGTTCCTCTGTTGACGGATGTATAGGTTGCTTCCAAGATTGAGCTATTATGAATTGTGCTGCTATAAGCATGATTATGTGTTTAGCACTACAGTATGATGTCTTCACCTCTTTCCAGAAGCTACCTTAAAGGGGAATAGCTGAGTCAGATGGAATTTCTAGTTTTCATTTTTGAGGAATCTTCATACTAATTTCCACAGTGCTTGTACCAGTTTACACATCCACCAACAATGTAGAAGGGTTCCTTTTGCCTGGCACCCTCACCAGCATTTGTTATTACTTTATTTGTTGATGATGGCCATTCTCTCTTGGGTAAAAGGGAATCTTGGTGTTGTTTTATTTTGCCAGAGATGTTGGGCATTTCTTCACATATTTATTGGCTATTGGTAATTTTTCTTCTGTGAAGTGTCTATTCATTTCACTTGGCCATTTTTGATTGGGTGTCTTATCGGGGAGTCTAATTTCTTTGGAGTTTTTTATATATACTAGATGTTAGTTCTCAGCCTAAGAGCGAGCTAGCAATTTTTTTTCCATTCTGCAGCTTGATTTTTCACTCTCAGTTATTTCTTTTGCTGCACAGAAAGTTTTTAATTTGATATGATCCACTTTGTTGATTCTTGGTGCTATTTCCTGTGCAGCTGGGGTTTTGTTCAGAAAAGTCCTTGTCTATGCCTATGACTTCAAGAGTTTTACCTATTTTATCTTCCAGTAGATTAAGTGTTTTCTGTTTTAACATTTAGTTGTTTTACCTATTTTTACTTTAGCATGTGATGAGAGACGTGGGTTTAGATTCGCTGGCGTGTGGACAGCCAGTTTTCCCAGCACCATTTGTGAAAGAAGCTATCTTTCCTCCAGTGTGCTTTTTGGCCTCTTTGTCAAAAATCAAATAGTTAAATATATTTGTGGTTGTTTCTACATCCTCTATTCTGTTCCACTGAACTTCATGTCTGCCTGTGTGCCAGCACTATGCTGTTTTTATCATTGTAGCTTTGTAAAATAGCTTTCTCCCAAGACCCACCAAATTAGAGTCATTGCAGGAGAGATATTCAAGCAAAATACCTCTTCAAGAGAGATTGACTCCATATGCAGAAAAGCTGAGAATATGTGGCCATGTTTTTATCTGTCCCCCACCCCCCTTAGACTATAAGCCTCATGTGAGCAGAGACTCTTCTTTCATTTCTGTGTTCCTAGCACTTAACTCAAATATATATATAAAGGTTCTCATTAATTTATTCATTCATTAAAATTTTCATAATACCTGTTATATATCAGGTTGTATGCTAGGCACTGGGTGTATAAATAAACAGACAAAAATATGCCTTTGAAAAGCTTACATTCCATAGAAAAATCATAATCCATGCCAAAGGGTCATACTGCTTCGTAGGCCATATTCTAATGACTTTCTATGCATTAACCCACTTATTCCTCACTACAAAACTTCAGGTGATGGTTGAAAAAACTGAAGTAAGGGGAAATTTAAGAAATTTGCCCAACATCACATAATAAGTAAATGCAGAACAGAGAATTGGACCCAGGCAATGTTATTCTCAGGCCTACATTCTCTAACTATTATGCAATCCTGGGTTATAAAGCTTTGAATTAACAAATAAATGCACAGATCAGTCTTATGTATTACCTTGAGAAGTGTCTAGTTTATAAAACTAAGTCATCATAGAGTCCAAACTCCCATCTCTGCCCTGCCTCCACACATCCCTTAGAGAAAGTCAGCCAGCCTAAGTGCAGACATCTCTACACATAAGGGATGCACCACTCAGGTGGGGCAGTTATTTCCACATGAATAGGAGTTTCTAACACTTATAGCTTATGTGCTTCATTTTAAAATCGGGTTGCCTGAGTCATGGAAAAAAAAATGAATACATTGCAGACACAGAAAACACACATATAGGAATTCTTAATCTTCTCCAAGTATTTAAAACGGTATGGAAAAATTTAGTAACTGACAAAAAATAAATAAACAACTGTTAAGATGATTTACAGTCTGGCCACTAAGCAGACTCAGAGTCTATCTTACTTTCTCAATCCTTTTGCTCCCAAGTGTGGATTCAAGATTAGTATGAGCAGTTACATAAACCATATTTCAGAAAGAAAGTTATATTTGCTGAGTATTTAACATGTGCCCGCTATGGTGCTAGGTCCTTGCATATGCAAAATCTTCCCTAGAACTTTTCACTGATTCGAGCTCTGCCCTTTGGAACTGTGTCTTAGACTTTAAAAAAAAAGAAAAATATATATATATCATGGACAGCAAGTCTTCAAATGTTTGCAAATTGTTATCAGATCCCTCCCTCTCCTCCTTTAGGTCATTTTCCTCAGGCTGTAAAAAAAAAATCTCCTTTCATATGACATAGTTTCCTGTCTTCGTGAAAGGTTTCCCCTTCTGGAACCTTTCTAGAATGTGGCTTTTCCTCTCTAGTGTGGGACCCACAGTTGACCAAAATCTTCAGCTCATGGTCTGAGCAGCTCTGACAGCAACAGGACTTAGTCTTTAGTCATTTGGACACAACACTCTGAAGAATCCACCTCAAATTTTTCTCATCTGACACTGCTGCGTGAAGCAGCACAATGAAAAATTCAGCATTAACGTATGTCGTGAGACATGCTCTTCAAGTTGCCTTCTCTGCCTGCTAGACCCCTAGTCATCCTTTAAAACTTCACTTCACCTCTTCATAGAGCCTTTACTGGCTTCCACCTCCCACCTGGACAGGATCAGACAGGACATCCTCTGTACACTTCTGTGTCCATTTCCATTGAAAACATTAGACAGCACTGCATTTATCCACATGCCTGGCTATATGCACATCTTAAATGCCGAAATAAATTCTGTCTTATTAATTTACATGTCCTCCATGCATAGAACCTGGCCAGTTGTTGAACTGTACTAAACTCTAGTTGAAAGAAAAGCGAAAACAAAACCTCTGTGTTAAGACCAAAGGTAAATATAAAAACAGTTATTTGTTTATTGTGTGTTTGTTTCTATCGAAGGAACCTGTGGATACCATTCAGCTAGGTACTGTGGACATAACAAAGATGCTTCACACTCAGTCTTTGCCATCAGGTCAAACGGTTATTCACTCTTTTACTCATTCATTCATTTATGTATGTATTCACTCATTCACCCGTCATTTAGTACACACTTTTGAACCTCCTCCTGTGTATCAGGTCCTTTTCCGGTCACCACAGTCATGACAGTGGGCAAGATCCGCTCAGCTGCTGTATCTATGCAGTCCCTAGTCCAGCAGTGCAGGAACTCCCTAGCATTTAGGCATCCATTTCTGCTCCAGCTGACAAATAAGTGTGTCTCCATCTAGGTGCTATGTGAGGCACAGGGTATGCAACTGTGGCCAAAATAAACATGGTCCCCTTGTTTGTGAGGCTTAGAGGTTAGTGGAGGAAAGCAAAGCTTGCCAGTAGGAGGATTAACTTTGTAATATCAAGAAAATTAAGTGTTAAAGCAAATGTCCCTAACTGGCCTTGTCCCTTATGGTCCTCCAGTGAGCCTGCCCTTTCCTTTATAAGAAGTCCCAGCTCTCTTCTCAGACTGGCAGCCGTTTGGCTCTGCCCTTCTGCACTATGGGGACTCCAAGCTCACTGTCTTCAACATAGCTGCTCGTGAAAAGGCTCTACAAAGGTGACCACATCACCAGCTGAGTCAAGCAACTTATAAATCCCCTCCCTGCCGCCCTCCCCCTGAGCATTGGAGCCACGAAGCCTCCTGGTGAAGAGGGAGATCCATCAGACAGCTCTTTATTGCCATGCAACTGTGCGATTCTTCCCCACCCGTCCTTCTGGGAAAAAGCATGACTGTCAGTTGGATTTAAGAGTGAGGCAGGGCACAGTGCTGTGCAAAAGCCCAACCCCAATACACAGCAGCCCCATCACTACCTCCTACGACCATCCTCTCCCCATCCTCAGCTGACACACTGTGCCACTTACCCTAGGAGCCTGGCAGTTCTAAACCCAGATTCCCCAGGGAGCTGGTGAGTTTTCAGTGGCCACAGAGGCAGATCTCTACTCAAGGCAGAGGCCAATTCAAGTCAAGCTCTGCCTCTACTGCCCAACTGGACCCACAGCTGTCACAAGAGATGATGAGCCACTTTCTAGGCACCTTCTCCCCATGGACACTTTTCTTTTGAATCGTTTTTGGCCGGGTCACTTTGCAGTGTTATAATTTGTCAACAGCCTGCGACTGCTTTCTTAGAATTTCTCTCCAGCAGAAGATGTGTTTTTCTAAGAAATAGGTGTTCTAGCCTGAGGCCTAATTTCATGTGAGGGCACTAAAATGAAACAAAAATAATCACCCTCAAGTCTGTAAGCTGAAGAGCCTCTGCACTCCCTGAAAGAGCTTCCTTTTGGGAGGTGTGGAAAGGGGAGATGCTTCGTGGTAATAAAACTTTTACAATTATAATAGTGATGAAGGTTCCTTAAATTAGCTGAGGTCCCTGCAGAATATAGAAGCCACACTCTTTTGAATTGTGAAAGAATTTTAAGGAAGGAAATCTTCACAGAGAGGTGAGCAGCACACAGGACCAGCTACATTGGAAAGCTGTGATCATGTCTATTCTTGTAGAGGGGGGATTGAGAGCTGGGGTTAGGGAGCACCAGACATGAGCTACGTTGCAAAAAGACACAAACCCAGCCAGACTGAGGCAGGCACCAGCTGACCGAACTGGACACCCAAAGTAAGGCATTTGTGGGATGCACAGAGAAGGGCCTCTGGGAGACACAAAGGGGAACAGAAAGGATCGAAAGGAGTTCTGGGGTGAAAAGACCAATAGTTCTAGAGAATAAATGCAAAAGTTTATATAGTAATTGTAGACATGGCAAAGAGCAGAGTATTTTAGAGAGTTACCCATAGTGTTACATCCCAAAAAATCTACTGCTTGAAGGAAATTCTAGTTTTTTTGATGCATATATAACAAAGCTGAGATCATACATGTAATAATAATGGTGAGCATTTGAGCTAGGCCTCTGGGCCAGTCTTTGCATTAGTTAGGGAGTGTTTCTTCTCTACCCCACACAGACCTATGCAGCAGGTATGATTATATCCTCTCCCCCATGAAGGAGTGGGCTAAGGTACAGAGGGAACTGACTAATAGTCCCACAGCCAGAAAATACTAGTCAAATTGAACCCCAATCATTGATCCCAAAGCCTCTACTCAGCAATTACGCTGTTCTGCTGGCTTTCCCACAACACATCAACATATTCCCATGTTAAGAATTTTGCTCGAAGCATCATTTTAATGCTTCATTCTGTACAGTGATATTACATCAAAGGTATCACTATGCATTCTGTTCTCTCTCAGTTGTTAGGTGTTCGAGCTGCTTCCCATTTTTCCATGATTCTAAATCCTGCTGCCGTGAACATCTCTGCATTTAGGATTTTCCTGGCATTTTAGAGTATTTTCTTTAAAAGAAGATTCTGCTGGTTTTCTCCCATCTTGATTTTTCTGTCGCTCTGAGTCACATAGTTGCAGAAAGTTATATGTGGACATGGAAAATAACATTAAAACTCTTCCAGTTGATCATTCTACCCATAAAGACAAAAAAAATTGAAAATATTCTTATAAAATTGTCAATTTTTAAATTGCAATTGCACATTTAAATGTACGTTGTAAATTGTAAATTTGCAATTGTAAAATCCAGACTTCAGACCAAGCTCTATATAATGAGTCAAAGAGCTCAAATTTTACCAAGGACCAGCAACTGGAGAGGTGAAGATCCATCAGCCCCACCTAATCCCACTGCCCGTGTTAAACGGAAACACATTCACATGCCACGCTGAGCGCAGAAAACACAAGAGCTGCCTCCATAAGAGCCAAACCTAAATCAATGGGGTATATCTCTTCTGTGTCTTCTATTCCTGTTAACCATTTCCACTTCTGATAAATTACATGTTAAGGACGATACCACTGGACAGGAACAACCATCAAGAGAACTTAGGTCAAACTTTTCACTGCCAAAGAAGGGCTGGCTATTGACAAAAGGATTTGAGCTGTTCTACAAAGAGCTTTCATTTCTTAAAATGTGTACTTGGTTTTATGGCGGTTCATCTCACTTTTTGGTACAATAATTGATGGATCACTCAAGGAAAATGAGACAAACTCTTTTTTTTCTAAATGCCTAGCACCACTTGCCAGTGTGTGTCAAAATTTTGGTTTGTCTGTTCTACCCAGAGTGCTGGGTATGGCACGGTATAAACTAAACCAAAATGGCACAATACCTGTCAGTGTCCACAGCCACAAAGGATGGTATCACTGCCAACTTTGGTAGCTCACATGGGCCTGCATGAGGAGGGCTTTCTACAAGGAAGGAGCCCTAGTCTAGAAGTGAGCACACTTTTGTACTAGTGCAGGGCTCTAACTAGCCAGATGACTGCCCAAGTAAGTCAATTCTCTTCAGTAAGCCTCAGGTCTCTCTTCTGAGATGAGGGGATAAGACCAGATGAGTGGGTTTTTCCAACAGACCCATGAAAACTTAGGTTTCCAAGGAGATGTATCAGGAACCACATGGGACAGAAGGGACATGACTATCGACTGTGATCCAGACTCCAAGGTCTAACTTAGATCTTCTTGTTATATGCTCTGAGACCATCATGTAAGTTCTTTCATAGTCCTTTCCACACTTTGTAATTTTATCTTTTTCCATATATTAATTACTCAATATCTTTTTCTCCCTAGACTATATTCTCCATCAACATAGGGACTATACCCATTCAGCTCACTATTTTAAATCCAAAAAGAATCACAGTGCCTAGCATATTGCACACCATTATTTGTTGAATGAGTGACTTCATTAATTTACAGCTTTTATTTCTGGCCATGGAGGTACTTGTGAACATGGAGATGATTAGTTTCAGTACAGTATACCTGATATTTCTCTTCTCTTTATTATTAAATCACATAAAAAGATCTATCTTTGAGTTTGGACTCAGCCCTGACATATATATTGTGACCTTGAGTGTGGGATCCCAACTACTGTGAGCTTTGGTTTCCATGTTTGCAAGACAGCTATGTTAATCTATGACCTCTCAAGTCTCCTACTCTCACATTCTGCGATTTTATGGTTCAGTTCCTTTCCCAACCCAAAAGTTAAGCAATGATGATAACTCTCCAGATTTAGAACTCAGTAATACACAGTTAACCTATTAGAATGAACAAGCTCTCTGATGAAGAAAGATATTCAGAAAAAAATCTAAGATGCTCTGCAAGATGCAACCACAAACTGGCAAAGATACAGAATGAAGAGGCAAGTTATCACTTGGTCTCCTACTAGCTTTGTTACCTTAATAAGCATTTCAACTCCTCTGAGACTCGGTTTCTTCATGTATAAAATAAGGGTAGTCCTTCCTGTCTCAGCTGCTCCATGTGATAACAAATGAAATAATATAAATAAAATTGCCTTGTAAATTGTAATTTGCTATATAAATCTAAGATGTTGTTATCATTATTTGCATTTGTAACTTTGAAACATACTGCTAAACTGCCCTCCATAGGGGTCACAGAAATTTATACTTCTACCAGTATTAGGTATTACTACATCATAAAGCAAAAGTAATTTTAAAATGCACATCTGGTATATAATAGAATAGACCAATAGATTAAAAGATAAATCTGTAAGTATTTCCAAATACAGGATTTTACTGTAAGATAAAAGTAGCTCACATATCAGTAAGGAAAAATATGCAATTCAATGTGAAGGCTACTGGAATGTCACCACAAAATAAAGTGGAATTAAATTCACGTCTCACAGCATACCTGAAGATAAAATATGATGGAACAAGAGATTGCAATGCAAAAATAAAAATTACAGGGCTGGGAGCTTGGCTCAGTGGCAGAGCACTTGCCTAGAAAGTGTGAGATTCTGAGTTCGATCCCCAGTACCACACAAAAATAAAAATTACAGAACTTCTAGAAGAAAATGGAGAAGAAATTCTGTTTAAATAGATTAGGAAAGGCTTTTTAACCAGGAGTCAAAATTTAGGATAAATTTGTTTCAGCAAAGATAACTATAAGCAAGTTTTAAAAAAATTAAACAATACACACAATTCACTTTTCAAACATATAAATAGTTCTTCAAATCTACATTAAAAAATGAAAGAATAATTCACAGAGAGGAAAACATGGATGACTCGTAAGTTTATAAAAAGATGTGTCAAGTCAAGCACAGTGGTACCACATGCCTGTTGTCCCAGCACTGGGGAAATGAGGCAGGAAGACCATTTGGACCCAGCCAGGTGTTCAAAGTCAGCCTGGGCAACACAGTGGGACCTCACTTCATAAAACAAGATGTTTAAGGTCTCCTGTTTTAAAAGAGGTGCCATTAAACACTAACCTAGGATGTCACTTGTCACAAAATTTCCCTTTGCAGAATACAAAATTTTAAAAGTTTGATAAACATTTGATAAATCATGTCCTAAGAAGTAATCGATTTTGTATAATGCTGGTGGAAGTATAAATTTGTGTGACTGCCCTATGGAGGGCAGTTTAGCAATGTGTTTCAAAATTATAAATGTAAATAACTTTTGACTCAATAATTCTAATTAAGGGAATTCACCTTCTAAGTACACACAGTGATGTACAAAATGAGATTCCACAAGAATGTTTTATGAGGATAAATAAGCGATAAGAATAAAGCACAGGTTTTCTTTCCATCGAGAACTAGTTAAATATGTCACACACATCCAAAAGCCACTTATAAAAGTGTGGAGTCTAATAATGTATCAATATAGGAGAGCTTGTGTTGTTCTCTAGATCTTGTATTAGTCAGCTTTCCATGGCTGTGACATAATCCTGAGATGATAATATAAGAGGAGGAAAAGTTTCTTTAGCCTTACGGCTTCAGAGGGTTTCAGTCCATGACGCGCTGGCTCAGTTGCTTTGGGGCCTGTAGTGAGACAGACTACAAAGGTAGGGAGCATCAGGCAGAATAAAGCTGCAGAAAGAGAGAGAGGAAGGGCCACGCCCCCATACCCGCTTCCAGGGCACACACTCCAGATACTCCATGCACCTAGGACCTCCCTCCTGAAGTCTTTGCCACCTCCCAGTAACCACCAGGCTGGTGACCAACGCTTTAACACTCACACCTTGGGGAACAGTCTTAGTCACTTTTGTCATCACTGGGACAAAATACATGACTCCCACAGTTTAAGGAGGGGTTTGTTCTAGCTTAGTTTCAGAGGTTTCGGTCTAAGGTCTGCCCCGTAACAGACAGGGCATGGTGGGAAAGCCAGGCGGAGAAAGCTACCCACATCACAACGGCCAGGAAGCACAGAGAGAAAGGGGGAGGCTGGGACGTAGCTAGATCCTTCCAGGTCACACTCCCAGGGACCTACCTCTGACCGAGCTCTACCCAGTCTGGCCTCCTAACAAGCCAGCGGTGACTTCATCTGTGGACTGATGCACTGATCAGTACAGCGCCCCACGGTCCAACCACCTCCCAAACATGAGGCTTGTAAAGAACATGGCAGTTCTAAACCATAGCAGGGACACCCCGGACCCACCCAAACTTTGTAGTTTTAAAATGTCCTCCAAAGGCCCATGTGCTAAAGGTTTGTTCACCAGCTTGGGGCACAACTTAGGCGGTAGAGTCTAGTTACTACACTCCAGTAGAAGAAAGTTAGATCATTGTGGGTACGTCCTGAAAAGCACACTGGGGCCCCAACCCCTTCTCTGTCCCTCTCTTCTGCCTCTGGGCTACCATGAGTTGAGAAGCCTTCTGTGCTACATACTCAGCTTGGTCACCACAGACCAAGGCAACAGGGCTAAGGGACCACAGACTGCAAATAAACTCTCCCTCCTTAAAAGTTGTTTATCTCAGGTGTTTTGTCACAGGAATGCAAAGCTTACACAGATCTCCAAGATATATTGAATTTAAAAGGTAGATGAGTAGGGGGGCTAGCTAGCTAGCTAGATAGGTAGATGTACAGAGATACAAAGATATATGATATCTTTTGTATAAAATGAGGGGAGGGATCTATATTCCCATTTGTTTAAATAGGCTTACTCTGAAAAAAATATGTCAGATCTAAGACTAGTAAATATGTATGGTGGTCAGCCAGGTATGGTGGCCCATGCCTTTAATGCCAGCACTCAGGAGGCTGAGGCAGGAAGATCACTGTGAGTTCAAGGCCAGCCTGAGCTACATAATGAGTCCAAGGCCAGACTAAGCTACGCTGTCTCAGAAAAACAAACACAAAAACAAAAATCTATGCTAATCAGGAAAATCTGAGAGCTAGCAAAATGCAAGACAAGAAATTAAGGGAAATTACATAACTGTTCATAATTTTTGATTTTTTTTGAGCCGTGTGAATCTACTCAAAACATTCAATTTAATAAAATTATCAAAATAAAATAAGTTCACAGGCTCCAGAGAAAATGAAATGCAGCAACAGAGGAAAAAGCCAATCGGACAGAAGACTCCCATAAAGGAGAAGTCTTTAAGGGTCACCGAACGACAGTTGAAATGGCAAGGCCCGGGAGCTGCTTTCCCTTCCACACCTAGGAGGAGAAAATGTTCAAGTGTATGCCTGAAAGAGGAGAGAAAGAGAACAACATTTTCTGTAAATTTCCACGTGTGTTTTTTCTGTTTTGACAAAAGGACAGAACAATACAGAAAGCAAAGGCAGGCAAATTATTTCAATTTTTTTCAAGGAGAAAGAAATAAAAACATCTCTGGCTATCACTTCTGTGACCTGACCATAGGGGTGAATTTCATGCAGAAGGCTCCTATACTAAATGAACTAATAAATTTCCCCGAAGGAGCCTTTTGTAGTGCTTATTTAAGCTATCAGAAAAGTGAAGAGTCTTAAATGACAAGAGTGTTTACGTATTTAATTTTTGTGTAACATTAGAACCATAAAAGCTCTCTCTTTAACACGGGGAATATATGACACATGCAGTTAATTTCCACATTAAAATATTGAATGAAAAATACACACATTATCCATTGCGACTCCAGGATTAGGTCAGGTCAAATTTTATTGCTTTTGGCCAAGAGCTTTTGTAAGACTTATAGAGCTAAGAGCAGGTACAGTGTGATCTTTGGTGTAAGTTATAGAGTTAGAATGAGGTTCTGAGTGGGAAAATACTTAGCATTTCAGAGGTAATTTCATGAAAGTCATCATGAGACTAGCACAACACCATGTTGATTTAACTGGAATTTTATAAGATCACTTTAGCTCTGGTTTCTGAAACTGCCAAGGTTTATGTATCCACCTGACAATAAATAACCAACTTTTCTGGATTGATCTGCAATGAATGCTAATTTGAATTAGCCCCAAGAAGTTTCTGGCACCGAACCATATAAATGTGGTAAGGAAAAGGGAGAGAGAACATGTGAGTGATTTTCTAGTTCAGAGGTTCTAAACATAAACATTTCATGGGGTAAAAGTGAATAATATCATCTGCTTTAAAAACTGGATATAGGCATGGAACCCAGCAAAGGTTTATTATCTCAGAGTAAACAAAAATTGATTTCTTATCTTAAAAAATGTCTGTCTGCCAAACAGGTACTACACCTTAAATTGGCTTATCAGGGGAACACAGAAGCCATAGCACGAAGTCTTTGTCGAGTTCTCACTATGTGCCAACCTAAATGTTTCATAGGTATTGTTCCATGTAATCATCTCAACAAGCATATGAGTTCAGATCTGGTCATATCCTCACTTTTCAGATGAGAAAATTGAGGTTCAGGAAAATTAAGAAGTTGCTCACGCCTAACTAGTCATAAGTGACAAAGCCAGAATACATACGCCTCCAGTGTTCATGCTGATAACATCATATGAGACTTTAATCAGTGTTAAACAGATTTAGACTTTCACCGTCCTGTAGTGAGTCAGAACTTACTAATGATCAATAGATTCTTTGTATTTGAGTATGGCTAAGTAAGCATAGGCTTGAATTATGTCTCCTACCAGCTCCCAAGTTAGAACTACAAAAGTATGAGAGTACTAAAAATAAAATGGAGAACAATAAAGATGATACAGAATTTTGTTTATGTATTTGCTTTTGTTAGTTTAATTTTTCTTTTCTCTTTAAAATTAAAAAATTTATGTGTGTGTGTATATATATATGTAAGCATAGCTGGGATAGGTAGTATTACTGATGTCTGTGGTTTATTGAAAGAAACAGTCAATGCTTAAATGTTTCTTTTTTTCTTGACCAATTTTGCATGCTGGTATCTGGTAATCAGAAGGGTTGATCTGAAAACACCAATGTGCAATACAAGAAACTGTTGAACTCCTACCATCTTGTATGGTGCAGCTCTGCATCATTTCCAATGTGCTCTTTGTTATTACTTGTTACTGTCTTTGACTGTTTGATCAATCTTACATCCTTACATCTGGTGGACTGAGCAACCTCGTTGAAAATAACAGTATGTAAGGTAGCAACCATTCTTAATTCCTATCATTTCATTTTGAGGTCATGTGTTGTTTTTGTCGTTTTTGTGTTGTTCTGGCTTTGTCTTCATTGTTGTTGTTTTGTTATTTTTTATCTTTAAAATAAATAAATACATAAATAAATAAAAATAAAATGGAAACCAACTTAGGACAAATAAAATGGAAACCAACTTAGAACACTATTACAAGGAAAGAATTTCTGGCTATCTTAACTGTAGCTCATTTCAGCTCTACACTACTATGTCAGAGATGTTAGACTGGAATAATGTTACAACCAGATTTCAACTAAATTTCTGGGTGTTCTCTCTATAGGTTGCAATTATTGCAACTTTTCTCAACACAAGCTTTGTAGAAGAGCAGTCTATCAAACACAAGTAGCTAAATACTGAAATTCCTTTATATTGGCTAATCAGTTGACCCATCATAATATTCTGAATGTCTCACTGAAAATTATTAAAGATGTTCAGAAGAGTTCTATCTCCCTATGTGTGTCAGTTAACCATATTTATCCATTTCTTTTCTGTGAGAAACTCATGAAACTTGGGCTCTTGTTATAAAGTAACAGCTGGAAGTTATGAGTTATGCTGGCAGCAGATTAGGATAATGACACCTGTAAAAATGGAAGCATCTTTTGTGTGAACTCACCAGGGATATTGGAGAAAGAGCAATCAGGTTCTTTATTCTCAGAAACTACATTCAAATGACAGATACTGCAGAAAAGAGTGGAGAGGGCCAGAAATGCTAAGGTTAGGTCACTGAATTAACAGAACTTTTAGTTCAGTTACCTATTTCAAAATTATTGACAATAGAGAACTATGATATCTATGATGTTGGCACCCTTCGTGGTTGCAAAGGTAACCTGCTCTGGAAAGATGAACATAGCAGATTCTAGAGAGACAATGTAAATGATACAAAACAACAAAACATCCTCCTTCTCCTCTAGGTGGGGTTTGTCTACTGGAATTAAAAATGATTAATAGCCCGGAGCTGGGAGGAAGCAGTGAGATCATGTTACTTAGAAACACAACGTGGCAAACCCTTTTAAGATTTTAAGTCTGAGTCTTATAATTTATTTCTCCAGCCTATGACATTCCAAGCAAACAGCTGGGTTATAATAATCTTAAAACTCCATCCAAGGACAATGTGCACTTACAGGAAGATGAGGTAGATATAGTTTCCCGTTTTTCCTGCTAAATACAACTAAAAACACTGGCAGTTGTATATAAAATGAGCAAAAGAAGACAAAGGTGAAGGAAAGAGGGCAGGGCAGCCATGGCCCTTGAACCTAAAAGGAACAGAAAGGTGGCCTTCAAGACTAGGAGGTAAAGAACAGCTCTTAGTTGTCCCATTTATTTAAAAGCGTGTTCTTCATAGCATCCAAATAAATCCTCATTTCTCACCATCCAGCGAAGACAAAAGCCTTAGACAAGTTCATTAACATCTCTTTAAATGACACTGAGCCTTCAAGACCCTTCCTCTACATGAAACCTCATTATTCTTAGGTAGCTAGATCATGGTCTTATTAATCTTATTATGCTCTCTTTCTAAAGCAGGAATGTAATAAGTCAAGTGTAGGTACCTTTTTCTCGACACAAGCAATCACAATTCCCTCCTAAGCCCAATTCTTCTACTTAGTAGTTGTGTGATCTTGAACATTTACTTCGTCCCTCTCCAATAAATTTCTTGCCACAATAGGAAAAGTTTTTTCTCTCTTCAGAATCATGAAAATGAATCCACAGTTACTTAAACAATACATAATTTAAAAAAAATAATAACTGACAGTACAATCACTGTTAAGCAGGAGAGAAGCTGGGTCAGTTTGGAGAATCAAAGACCCAAGTGACAGACTTTCCATTTTCTTTTCTAATTTGAGCTGACTCCAAGTCTCCAAAACTCCAAATTATTTTTGTTCTTGAAGAAGTTAAGCCTTAAGATAGTTTTGTCCATGCATGGAGAAGGAGCACTTCCTGCAAGCTTCAGCTCTCCTACAGGACTATTTCCTTGAATCAGAAGATACTCTGTTTGCTCTGTCAGGGAATTTAATTTCTTTCAGCTTCCATTTGAGTGATTTTTAATCAGATAGTTCTAATTACTCAACAGAAATTATCTGCCAGAACTTTTTCCAAGATTTCCAGGGAAAGAATATTTGACCACAATTGTAAATGATTCCTAGAAGTATGCTTATTTTATTCCTTCATTTTCTAACAATTTTATTTTTCCAATAGTCAAATATATTTGATGCTGTGATGTTAGAGTCTTTGTTATTTGGTAAGGAATTAACACAGCTGAATAACTTGGTTGTGTCAGTGTGATGTTCTTCAAGATTAGAGGATAAAGACTTGGTCTAATGGGTCTTTTACTCAATTTTTCAGATCTAATTCTAGAGAATCCAAACTCTGTAATGTTAAACAAAAGAATTGGGATTTTAAAATAATGGTAAGAAACAATCCTTCATTTAAAAACAGTAAGAGTATATTGATAAAAGGGGTAAAACTAAAAATGAAAAAGTATAAATCACTTTGAGAAAAGTTTAGTGTAAGTATGATGACAGCTTTAAAAGCAAGAATAAAATACTACAGCAGTAAGAGTTGTATAAAATATTTATGATCAATAACAAACAGAAACCCTGAATCATGAAAGTGAAAAAGAAAAAATCAGGTATCATAGGGCCCAATCTATTCCTTTAAAACTGAGGACACTGAGACCCAGAAAGGTGAAAGAAATTTATAAAGGTTACAAAAGTACTGTCAGAGCTAGGACATAACCTCAAGATTCTTAACCCTTAATTCGCTATTGTTTCCCCTGTAGCATACTATTTACTAAGAGAAAATCAACACAAACCTCAGAGATATCTGACGCCTAGGCTAGGAGCTTTAGGGGTTAATGTATCGTGACTAGAATCTGAGTCATTTGTAGAACTGGGGTGAGATTTCTTGAGTTTGCACAAGTTGAGAATTTTCAACAAGAGAAGTTTTGTTCAACTCTGATCTCCGGGGGATTAGAGTAACACACCACTGTGAAGGGCATCTTAAGCCTTACTACTTCTGCTGGCTTTAGAGTTCACACCTCCACCCTCAGATCCCTGCATTCCTAACGGGGTGGATGCTGAAAACCAACCCATCAGGTCAGAATCTCCAGGCAGTTGACCAACCCCAAATCAGGGGACAAAGTAGCCCACGGATCCTTCCTCTCCATGGTTCTGTGTAAGAAATATAAATTCAGGAAACTGATTTTGCTTTTTGTGTGTATAAAGCTAGTTTTAAGCATAAGCAGCTTTGTGTAGCAACAACTATGTGGGTCTACACTTCTTAGCAGATAGGCAAGCTGTTAATAGCTTAGCTCCAATATGTCCTTCCAGCTTCATCTGCTGTCACTTCTCATCCTGTGTTCTGGGGCTAAAGCCTCACAGCAGATCACCTTACCTTGGTGAGCTAATCACAAAACCTCATGCATGTGCCTTCTGCATGGCATGTCTCCTCCCACCCACCAACATGCACATTGAATAAATAAATGGCTGCGTGGATGAATGGATGGATGAAAAATGAATGAGGCAAAGAATAAATATAACTTGAGGGGCACTAGAAAAACTTGCTATCATAAAGTAGCTCCAGAGCCTATTCAAAACACCTCAGTGTAGCCTGTTTCCCTGGGGCCTCCGCCATTCTTGTGATTATCAACGATGAGGTGTGGAGCAAACCGTCTAAATAATATGACTCTGAGATTAGAGTGGTGAAGATGACAGAAATATTTGCTTTGTTTTTAAATATTATGAGGAACTCAAGGTCATCCATATAATACTACTGTCATCCACTTGCATTCTGGTACACTTTCTTGAATACAAAAGTGAAATCACACCTGTGGTACATCACCTTGAATACACTGATGCAGTTCAAGACATAGAAACACATAACTCACTATGTGTTTGGCAAAGAGAAGGCATTTAGAAACTGTAGTTGAAATTAATCCTATGTTGCTTCTTCTGACACTCTCTTTTACAGTGAAAATAATTCTTGGAGAAAAACAATTAATCAAAATACATAAGTGAAAATAAATAGCCTCAAAGCATGTCTTCCTACTGTTACCCCCCACACACACACTCGTACATACTTTATCAACTGATATATCTTTAATACTGAATTAGAAGTTTAACTTTCCCTTGTGACAGCTGGGTTCGGATTTATGATAGAAATTGGGATGATAATTTTGGTGCCCAATTCTAAACTGGATTAGAGGAATGGGATGCCTAAATTAGAAATAGGTGAGCACTCAGTGAAGTTTATGTAGGTTCTGGGTGAAGTATATATTGTTTCTGGGTACAAGAACAGAAGGAGAGCGATAAAAACTCAGGAAAAGGGCGTCAGAAAGCGCCTGTAGTAACTATTAAATGGTTCACCACCTTCATCCTATCATGTGATGCCCATGCAGAGTGAATATGACTCAGTCTCAAGAAAATGGTATTCAGTTTTCTTGGATGGTTCTAAACCACTTTGGTACCACACTCCTGAGAAGCTCATGGCAGCAGTGGCTCTGCCTCCCAAAGAAAACACAAAATGCACTGATGCACATGCAACGTATACATAACATTCTGACAATTTCAGGCCTTTCACAAATGCTCTGAACCCAAGTTTTACACTCTGCACAGGCCCGTGGACTGTGGATGAAGGACCTGTGTTCAGTTAACATCAGCAGACCCTTCCAAAGTCAGTTAAGGAATTTTCATAGCATTACATACATTTATCAACTCAACCAGTATAGTCTCATTTTAATTATGTGAAAACAAAGCATTACCTTGGCTCATCAGAAAATATTCTCTGTTTTTGTACACATGGAAAATATCTGGAAACAAAGTCAAGAACTGATATGTGGTTACTTCCTGTAGCAAGCTGATAAGGGAATACAGTACAAGTTGTTTTTGTATTTTTCATGTGTAATGCCATTTACTGTGCTTCTTAAGAAAGATGTCAGATTTTGCTGCCTTCAAACCTATAATTTTTTAGCCCTCTTTGTGGATGAAATGAGCACACTTAGAAAAATTAAACATTCCCAATGTCTTCTAAAAATGAATTACTTTGTACAAATTCATATATAATTTTAACAGTTGTCTCTTAACACTACTCAGATAATTAATGGATAAATTATACATTTTAAATATAAATTTCTTTGCAGCATGGCTATAGTATGCTTCGCTAACACATGGTACTTATATCTGTAACAATTAAATGTTTTATTTAAATGTTTTATCTCTTTGGCCTTTTACTTGCAGTTGGTTTTGCAGTAGGATTATTGGACTGTGTACTTTTACAGCAGATTTCTTGATATAGTAAATACTAAAATAAATAAATATTCACTTCATTTTCAATTCCCAGGCAGCATTTAGCCAAATTTGCTCCCCACACACACACACACACACATTCAAGTTTTCAACCATTTCTTCTCTCTATATGCTACTAAAAATTTTAGGTAATGAAATAATTAGTACCAAATGTTCGTAAAATGCTTGTTGAAAATCAAAACCCTATGACTACAGTTCCTCATTACTTCTTTATTTCAAATGTTTAAAGAAATAAAAAGTGGCCAGGACATCTGTAAACAGAGGAGACCGATGGACATCTTGATGTGAAACCTTATCGCTCAAAATGATGGAAATAAACTTTCGGAGTGGTAAGCAGTAAGATGCCCCAAATTCTCCACTTCAGCCCTGACCCAATACCAATAGGTTTTTAAATTTCTGTTTCAAAATGGAGGCATCTAAGCCCTCTGAGAAATGTCCCGAGGAACATAACTCTTCATCTCTGCCTGGACTCATCTCTTGCTTTCATTTCCCGACAGAGCTCAGTGGTGGGTGTTCCAAAGGTAAACTCTGAGCAAAGTCCTCCACCAGGGTGCCCAGATGGAGAATATGTGGTGGGTCTGGAATTTCAGTCAGCCATTCAGGTCCCTGGAGCCCTATCTCTGCCCCAGGAGAACTGAAGCAACAGTCAGTCCATGCCCCGGAGCCTCTGGGGACCGCCATCCTTCCAGCTGCCTCCAGATGACATATTTCACCTTCTTGCCAACACCATCCAGCAATTACTGTGGGAAACCTCACCTTGGTGAACACGTCGAAGTTCTTTTTAGTGTGTAAAAAGGTCACTGTTCTCAGGTGCTAGACTTTCATGGGAACTCTGAGTTATCTGTGTGCGCCTAGAGTCAGAAGTGAATGAGTCGGGCAGACCACTCTGATTATTATACACCACAGGCTCTACGGCAGACAGAGGCTTGGGCTTTATGTCACATAGGCATATGACTCAGCAGGAATTAAGGTCAGAAATTGCACTACTGAGTCATGATAATATTCCTAAAGCTGTTGGGGAAGTTCCTGAGCCAATCTGACAACCAGCTCCCTGACTTGAAATATGGGTCAAGAAAGGAGGAACCTAGCAGATCACGTGTAGGCTCTGACCCTCCTTCTACCAACCCCAGTCTTCAAAGTAAAACACAAATCAATCACGTCATACACCTGCTGATAAACATTCCCTGGTTCTCCATGACACAAAGCCTGTGCTCAGCCTTGCATGCATGACCCGTCTCATATTGGCCTCAGACCCCTCAGTTTGCTTTGCTCTCCTGCAAAACATCCCTCTTTTACCTGATTGTGCCCAGCCCTTTCAAGCTCTCAGTCTCTCTCCTCATGTTGCTCTCCATGTGGTAAAATCCAACTCCGTCTTCAAAATCCAGACCAAATGTTACTTTCTCTTATTCCATTCCCCCACTCCAACTTCGTCGGTCCTTGGAACTTCAATACCACTTTCCTCACATTTTCAGTGTAGGGACCATCTCATTTTACCATGATTGCCTGTATCTTTTTTCAACTGCTTGCCCTTTTAGGGCAAAGGCAAGCTCTACCACCTGGCACCATGCCCTCAATTTTAAAGATGCCTGAAAAAGCCCTGGCTTTATATGTGGAAAACCGATTACGCGAAAGTGTTTTGAACTGGAGCATAGTTTTGAAATGTGGAGCAGTCCCTCAGTATGAATGGAGGATTCATTCCAGAAGCCATGGAGATACTGAAGTATGTAGATGCTCAAGCATCTTACATAAAATAGCACAGGATTTGCATGTAACCTACTTTAAAGATATAAAATCCTTGGTTTACTTTAATTCACCTCTAGATTGCTCATAAAGCTTCATACCATATCAATTCTAAACAAACAGTTGCTACATTGTACTGTTTAAGGAATAAAGGCAAAGGGAGATGTCTGTACAAATGCAATTTTTTAATATGTTTGACCCTCGGTTGAATCAGCTAATACGAAACCCATGGACACAGACAACTAACATAATTATTATTGTTGAAGGTGCAGACCCCAAGTAATTAGGAGAATTTAATCCCAAAGCTTTGTACTTGAAGAAACTGGTCTCACAGCCCTTACACATCAGGATGCCACAGGCTTTCCCAGGGCTCTGCTGGAAAATGGGAGGGTATGCCAACAGGTAAACCCCATAGGGTACAAAGCATAAAGCCTACTCTTTCATCATGGGATTGAGCTAGTCCAGAACTGTAATTTCCTCATACTTTCTCCAATTCAAAAAGCACACGTGTGCACCCCTATGATTCCTCCTGTAGACAACTGCTCTCCTCAACTTTTAGTGCCCCTGCAGTTTTGCTACCCCATGTGATAAAGGGGCACTGGATTTCAAAACCTGGCCCTCTCATTCCTTCCCAGTAGATATGGACAGTGCAGTCAGGCTGGTGAGGCCTGTGGCCTCTTCTCCAAAAAGAGAAAAGTGGCTAACAGGATTGCTGTATAAATGAATGGAAGAATGTGGAAGAAGGCACTGTAGACCAAGCATGTTACCCAATTCTCCAGTGTTACTCGTGTGATGAAAGGGAGCTAATTCCCAGCCCCAGCCTCTCCTCCCTTTGCTACTTCTTCCCCTGTTTCTTTCTCTTGGATGCTCACAGGGGAGTCACACTACGCTAGACGTCTGACTAGGCTTGGGTCTGCTTTTGTCTAAACACGTGTGCTCCAATCTTTAATAAGGCTGATCTAGTTTCTTCTCCACAAAGGGAAAACTTTCCAGGGGGAAATGAAGGTTTCAACAGTCCCCATAGTAATTGAGCATTTCTTTGATCTCTTGCCACTATCTGAGTGTTGTTTTGAAAGTTATTTAAGGATGAAAGCACCCCCCGCAAAACCTACTGTCAGAGGGGATTCCAGCTCACCTCAAATCCAACCAACTCTGAGGTTTTGAATGTGTAAAACTGAGATGGTGACAGCTACATAAATATTAAATAAGCAAAGAGATGTCAGTGTTTTTATTACTGCTTGTAACTGAGCTCTGAGGAAAGCTAATGTCCCTTATATTCACCTGGAAAAAGAGCATGGTTTTTGATACTACCATGATAATTGATTTAGAAAATTTTAAGCATAGAGTTTTGCTAATAGCTCTTACTATAAAAAAAAAATTTAAAAACCGTTGATCTTTGGGATTCACCCCAATGCCTATGAGAGTTTGCAGTACCAAATATTCGTGTTTACCTAAAAATTTGGTGCCCAAATGCCTTAAGGAATAGCAAAGGCTGATTTTGAGGGTGTAAGAGGAAGTCAGGCCATTTCTTCCTCACACAGAGGTGGAGACAATACTGACGTGAGTTCTTTCCATGCCTTGCCTTGCCTGGATCACAGTACTAGTATCTTTCTGGCCTTTCCTGAATATACAGCCTTGCTCCTTGTCCACTTTTCTCCCACAAGCAACAAAAGTGATCTTCCTAAAATGGAAATATGTTCATACTATGGCCCAGTTTTTCAGTCCCTCCAAAATACCTTCCAAGAGTGTTGATCCACCTTAACACGACACTGAGTGCCTATCTCCACCCCCATTTCATTTCTGGTTAAAGTCATACTCCCATCTCACTTCACGACTTCTTCTGTTGTCCATTATTACCCTATAATTTCCTGTCCTCTCCACAATTCTGTGCCTTTGCACACAGCAACCTCTGCCCAGGATACATTCACCACTCTCTTCCCTTCACAAATCTACACATTTTTCAGGGCTCTCTGCTAGGAGCTGGTCTGCCCAGAAGGGATCCCTAGTCAACATTTCTTCAAACTGCTAACGGTTGCGCCGCCACACATCCTTCTTTCCTAGCACTCATCAGTCTGTCTTTTAATCTTGCATTGACTTATACCTCGTCCACCGGACTGCAATTGTCTTGAAGGCAAGAAGCAAGCTTTATGCATATTTACCTCCCCAGTGCCTCCCACAGTGTGCTCCCTAGTGGAATGTCAGATACCTCAGCCAATCAGCACTAGATAAAGTTGTATTTGATTTCTTATCCCAAATATGCCTGCAATTCATTTGGGACTGGGTGCCAGACCACTAGACACAAAATTCAATAAACTCAATTAACTTTATTTATTTACAATTGATTGTATGTATTCCCAATTAAGCCACATAGTTCTTTCTCCCTATGTATAGGTCAAGTACCCAACTCCCAAGATTTAATTATTACCAGTGACTTTCCTGTCCCATTTTGGTCATCTTAGAATAGATAAAAAGACTTCTCAAAGAATATCTCTCTTCCATCTCCCCACATTGGTGATCTCTTTTGAATGTGTGCAAAATAGAAGCCTTGCTTTTCCTTTTCTTCTGTAAATCTGAAAAAAGGACTTCTTTACTTAATGAAGTATTGCATTCATCCAAGACAGCTTTAGTAGGCATCTACTATGTGCCAGCTGTTTTCATGGCCCAAGATAAAGGACATGCAAGGGCCAATCTGCACAACATATAAGACTCAGTATAGTATAATGCTCAATATTACACATTTATAATATTTATAATACTCAACATAATATAATAACCAATATTATATATTTTAGGGCCACATTATTCTTTCAAATTTGTTCTGTAAATGTTGAGAACATAGGAGACATCACATATAAGTAGAAATGAAGAAACCAAAGGCAACGAAAGTAAGGAAGACAACCTCAGCACCACCCAAGAAAGTAACTAGGCCCTTCAAGTAGTTCCTTTAGGATATACATTGTACGTGATGATATTTAACCCTTCAAAGAGGTTCACAAACAAAATATACCCATGTTGCTCATGACGTGAAAGATTTTCTTCAATTTCCCTAAAGCCACTCTGACACCCCCGGGGAAAACAAACTCCATGTGAACATAAGCTTCGGGCCTTAGCATCATCCAGTAGGATAATCCACACAGAAATAGGGCTGAGCCTGAAACACAGAAAACAAGGCTTTTTCTGTCCCTTGGATGCTGTGGAAAGCACCTTCTTGCCTTGATGGGAAAAGCTAAAGACTGGATTTTTAGGATCAAAAAGGCACCTTGTTAAGTAATTTACAGTAGAATGTGAAAGCAAACAGAGAAGACAAGAGCCCCAAACAACGCGTTGCACTTAGGGAGGCCCAGAAGGAAAAGGACAGTGGCGGGCTGCTCCCAAGGTGGTCCGCTGCCTTCTTATTTACCTATAGATTCTCCCACAAATTCCTTCAGATCCTTGGTAAACGGCCTCTGCTCCGAAGTTGATTTTTCCCATATTATCACTTGCCTCAGCCTACACGTCTCTGAGCCAGAGGGGAGAGAAGCAGGTGGAGAAAGAGATCTGAGCCTCGTTTAGTATGGGGAGTGCTCAGAGCAGGCTGCGGGAGGGCCGTAGTGATGGAAGAGTTGGCGTTTGTTAGGTTACATAACATGAACCAGGCTTAAGTTATGGGCCAGCAATTTCCACGAGTCTTCTGTGACTGTGTACATTGCTATTTTTTTTTTTTTTTAAATCAGTACTTATCTTGGCCACCATCACCACATGTAGCTGTCACGAAAATATAGAACACCTTCATGAAACTCACAGTCCCCGGCATCAGTACAATCCCTTGTTCTGCTAGGTGGTCGCTGCTCTCCCTCTTAAAGCTATAACAAGGAAATCACAGTGTTGGAAACAGCCCTGGCCTTTGGGGGGAAGGGACAGAGGCGCCAACAAGGAGTCCCTGCCTGGGGTTCACAGAGCAGAGGCCCAGGACTGCAAATACTTTCTGTAAGCTGTTCACAGCTGGAGCTTTCTCTGGCCAAGAAGAAGAAGACCTCAGCGTGGCTGTTAATCCATTTATCACTTTCTCCCCCCCTGGATTCGGGGGGACGACAAGACAGAGCGGGGTTCAAGTCAAAATCCACATCGATGAGCACTGCAAACTCAAACTACTTATTTACAAGCCGATTCTCAGTTTCCTCATCTGCAAACTGAGGACAATACTGTTAAGAGAATTCATCAAAATGTTTGTAAGTAAAGAACAATTTTCCTGTGACCATCAATAGATGGCCTCCCAACATTGCCCAAAGGTCACTAAGTGTTAGCTTTCTAGAAACCACTGTAAGTTTTCATTCTGGATTTTCTTCTTGCATTGCTGTGCTCTGTGCATGCTGTGCTTTAACAAGTAACATAACTGTGAGGAAAAAATTGGAACAATTTTCTTAGGAAAAACCACCAACTCCACCTGTTACTGACAATAGCTTTTCATTGTCAGAAAACCCTGGCTTAATGGCACCCACTAGAAATGCCCCTCAGAGAGAGACTTCATCTTCCCACAGCCTCTGTTCTCTGGACTATGCTGACTCCTCCTTAAAATATGATCACAGCCAGGCATGGTGGCACACGCCTGTAATACCAGGACTCTGGAGGCTGAGGCAGGAAGATCACTGTGAGTTTGAGGTCACCCTGGGCTACATAAATGAGTTCAAGGCCAGCCTGAACTACATGGTGAGACTGTGTCTAAAAAAAAAAAAAAAAAAACCTCAAACAGCAGACGGTAGATGAAGCAGGAAAGCTGTAGTGTGAATTTTTGTTTCTTGGGGGTCCAACTACTGGATTTTTTTTTCATTTTGTCTCATGATGATAGGAAAATGACTAGCATTCTGTTCATTCAACAGCAGTTTTTGAAATACCGAGATACAAAAAAGAGGCAGTACGCCCTGAAGAACTTTCAGAGAAGATGAATATTTCATTTTGTATAAATTTTTGAAATCCTACAATGTATACCACCTCTTTTAGACCCTAGGGATACGGTGGAAAAAAGGAACAGAAGACCTGATGGAATACACATTATCTGAGATAAATAAACAAGACAATTGGAGATAGTGAAAAATGCTAAAAATAAGATAACGTACTGCGATTAGAGGAGGAATGACTTTGGTAGGAATAGGTTGGTAAATTTGAGAAGAAAATTCAGATGAAGCAAAATGGGAAAACTGGAAGGAAAGAAGTATGAAGAAGCCTCCAGGAGACAGGTCTTGACTCCTAATAGTCTCAGGGTTGGCAAACTTTTCTGTTCATGGTCAGAGAGCAAATATTTCAGCTCTCTTGGCCATATGGTCTCTATTGCAACTCTCCCATCGAGGCAGTATATAAACCAACAAACTGGGTTGTATTCTAATAAAATTTTATTTATGCACATTGAAAATTACATGTCATCTAATTTTTACATGCTTTGAAATAGTTTGATTTCATTTTCAATGTAAAGTCATTCTTAGCTTATGAGCTTTATAAAAGCAGGTAGTAAGTTAGCGTTGGTCAGCAAATCTCAATTTGCTAACACATGCTGTAGACTATGTTAGGAAAATGAATATTATTCTAAGTGCATTAGGGAACCATGACAAGGTTTCTATGTAGGAAAGCATTATGATATGACGTATGCTTTGAGAAGATCATTCTGGCTTCAGCAGACTGGTGGGCATATGAAGAGGCAGAGGCTAGTTAGCTGTGAAATAATTAAAGGATATAGGAGTATGAATGCTAAATGATTATGGCTGGGGTAAGGGTGATGACAGTAATGAAGTTTAAAACTTATATGAACACGAATTTGAACGATATTGGCAAGGTGAATTGAAAATACATATGCATAAATCATTATAGTATGAAGTAGGAAATACTGATGCCAGAGAGAACGATGATAAAATTACTCTAATAGGTCAGAGAGGACGACCTAAGGTTGAAGGGGGCTCAGCCTTTTGTTTGAGTAGGTTTTCCACAAAAGGAAATGAGACAAGCACCATCATGGAGCAAGAACTTTGGTCTAAGATGGTTCTGATCTCTCTACATTTCCTTCTGTCTTCTTCTGTACAGATGGACTATACAATTAAACCATAAGCGCCTTGAGGCCAGGGGCCATGTCATTTCCTTCCTATAGCCCTGAAACCTAGCTGACCAATAATCTAACATCACTGGCCACAACCTGGATGAACCTAGAGAATATTATGCTAAGTGAAATTAGTGGGACCTCAGCTTCCTGTTGTACATGAAACCTGAAAAATAAGTCAAAACTTAAGAAAAAGAGAGAATGCTAGTTACTGCAGGCATTGGGGTTCAGAAAGGGGTGAAAATAGAGAAATGGAAGTCAAAGAGTACAAGATTGTAGTTCTACAGGAGCTACAACAATGGCACAACACGGAGAGCTCCAAAATGGCACTAGAGGGCTGGGGATATAGCTCAGTGGAATAAGCGCTTGCCTAGCAAGCGCAGGGTCCTGAGTTCGATCCCCAGTACCGAAAAAAAAAAATGGCACTAGAACAATCGTACACATGCACACACACCGAAGTTCACACCTAAGTCAAACCCAGTTCACCTGAGCCTAGACGCCACACTTCACAAGGAAAAATGGGGGGATGTCCAAAGATTAGCGTGGCATGGATTCTGTCCTCAAGAGAATTTGATGAGTTTCTTAAAAGTTATAAGGGAGAAAAATGGATCTTTTTAAATGGATATAGTGGAGAAAGAAAAAAAAAAAAAAAGCCAAACAGAGTACATCTCTCCAGGTGGAAGCGTCTCATCTGACAGGACGGTTGGGATGTGTTTGCTTTTCCCCCTGTGGCTGGTTATTTTATTTCCGTGTATGTTCAACAGGATTCAGGAAGCTGCGAACTGGCCACGTGTCTTGTATGTGTAAGTTAGACAGCTATCCTATGCCTGTCTCTCTGCTTCTTTCCCCTTGAGCAATATAAAATAACTTACCAGAGCACACTCCCTGCAGGCAGCAATGGCAGTGCTCTGCTAAAAACAAACAACACAATAATTCCGGACTCCTGGGAAGCTGCTTCAGAAGAACTCTCACCTCGGGAAGAGGTGACCTGCTGCTTCTTTTCTGTAGAGGAGGGGTGAGCCAGCAGCTCCGCCTGCAGCTCCCTAATTGTGACTGACTGTGAGTCCCTGCTGCTATTCAGTTATATTCATTACAGTCCTTAAAAAGCTTGTACTTCTTTCACAAACAAAAATTATAGCAGCTATTTTCTAGAACAACAACTACAGCAAAAATAGCCTAAATGACTGAAAGTCTATCTGAATCTCCTGTAGCTCCAAGATGGGGCTATGTTCCAAAGAAAGCCACAAAGTAAGACGTATATCTGACTTACTGAACTAGGTGCCTGCTTTCAGTCCACAGTGTCCTAAAACCGCCTATTGGTGAACACCAGATAGTCATGAATATGTAGTAATAATATTATAATAATGCATAATAAAATCTGACTTACATAATAACAAAATATATTAACAGTGAAGCCCAGAGAGAGCTGACTAGATGTGGAGTTCTTTGAGGCTGCCGGAAGTACTACCTAGTGTGTCCTTGCAGGCATCCGTGATGAACATTTGAGTTCATTTGTCAGCTCTTGATTCTGTTAGCCTGGCTACTCAAGTTGGTGAACACCCACTTTGCAGGCCACGCCCTGTGGCAGTTTGGGGGCCGCACTTGACTTAGGCAGAAAGATGCAAGGAATCTGATCCCTTGTTGTCCAAGGCCTAGGGCCTGGTCAGACTTCTTAGATGGTAAATGCTTGGTAAGTGCCCTTTGCGACAGATTTCTTTGCCTGGCTACCCCTGCCTCCTAAAGGGTGTTCAGTACCTTGTTCATGATTCTTGTTATCAGAATGTCACCTAAATTATGCCTAAGAAATCTACGCCCTTCCAACACTACACCTGTTTGTCAGTATACATTCATCTTCCAGGGTCTATCTGAGCAATCAGTCACCTAGCATTTATCCAGGGATTTATGCTTACCTGGTTCACTTGGAAAAAACCATATCTGTGTGTGTGTGTGTGTGTGTGTGTGTGTGTACATGCAGTTTTTGAAGACTGGAAGACAATTTTCTCAATTCTTATACAATTTACAACATAACAACCACAGAAACTTTTAGCTTTAACCTCCAGTATTAATATTTTCTCCATTACTTTCTTAAGCCTAGACTAGTAGTCATCAGGTTTCTCCCATAAAGGTCCAGAAAGTAAATAAATTAGGCTTTGCAGACCACATATGGTCTCTTTTACATGGTCTTCTGTGTGTGCGTGTGTGTGTGTGTGTGTGTGTGTGTGTGTTGTTTTGTTTTTATAGTTCTTTTAAAAACACCAAAAAACAAAATCATCCTTACCTCCCAAGCCATACAAAATAAGACTTAGGCCAGATTTGGCTTAAAGAACTGTAGTTTACTGATACTTGGCCAACACGGCCATCAAATAATAAGTGGTGATTTACGGCATCTGCTGATTTCTGTGGTGTGAATATTCCTACCGCAGTTAATTTCAAAATCCCAACGTGATGTCACGGAATGGGGGTGGAAGAAAAATGCATGGTGGTAATGCATCATCAGTATGTATTATTTCCACCACACAGATGAAATGGGTGTCAGTAACCTCAACAGCACAAAGAGTAAAACAGGAAGCAATGAGTTTCAAGTAGATGCTGTCTGGTTTTCGTATAGTTTATTTAGCTTCACATTACATGATTTAACTTTTAGTGATGGCTGAACTGACAGAATCTCTGAAATGTTAACAACTTACGTGGATCAACTCCCGCTGCACGTGTCCCATCTAAAGGTGGATTCAAGGCAGCTTTGTCTCCCTCCACCTCCCTATGTGTGCTGCCCCAAAAAGCAACACTATCACGACACACAGTCTTAGATGCAACATGAATGTGTTTTGTACTCTATGCTCTCTGATCATCAGAGACCTTCACAGTCCTTGGTTTAATGTTCTAAAATCCTAAGACAAGCAGTAAATCTACTAAGGGAGAGGTGAGATAGATAGATGGAGAGAGAGAGAGAGAGAGAGAGAGGATTGGGGAGGGGGACAGGGAGGGGGAGGGAGAGAAAAGAGATGAGAGAGACAGAGGGCTCTTGGTGACCTGGGGTTTGAGGGTTATTTACAGCTCCAGTATCCGAACAGCACAGATTATTCAGACTGTCATTCCCAAACTGCAGAAAACACGGAAGGAAGTTCTGTTCAAAAGTACTTTGGCAAAGTGTCCCAAGAAGTGCGTGAAAGGTGAAGCTCCAGGAATATCATGGAAGACGTGAACTGGCAGTAACCAAGCTTCTGGCTGACTAGTATTCATTCAACAAATACTTCGTGCTAGGCATGGAGAGAATAAACTAACAGTAGTAGTAAAATAATAAAAATTAATACCTTTCAGGTAGAAATGCAAGATTAAGAAAAAGATAAATTTACATAAGAGCCATCATGTAATAAATATTAGGGCAGAGAGTTCGAAAGCAAGGCCGAAGCACAGATGAGGATTCAAAAGCAGACGAGGAGGAAGAAGAAGGCAAACTATCTCAAAAATGGCTGCACCAACTGAAACGGACGAGGAGGCCTGTGACAATACTCATGGAGGTGCAGATCAGCATGCCCATGACAGCCAGCCCAGGGTCTTGCCCTCTGAGCAGGACAGCACCAAGAAGCCCTATCAGAAAGTGATGAGGAAGAAGACTTTGAAAATGTTGGCAAAGTGGGGACCCTTTGGACTACAGCTTAGTGGATTTATCTTCTACTAACGGACAGAGTCCTGGCAAAGCCATTGAGAGCTTGATTGGCAAGCCACCTGAGAAGCCTCAGACCGCTAAGGATGACAGCAAAGCCAGTGCGAGCCTCGCCTCCAATAGGACCAGTGGGCAGGAGGCAGGGGCACCAGAAAAGGAAGAAGATGAGCTTTGGAGAGTAACTGACCATGTTGATTATGTCTGTAACAGTGAACATTTACAGGACTTTTTTCCCATTTTTGTACTAATTGATTCCACAGTAGCTCTCACACTAGTGGGCCAATTGCTAAAAGCTGTTTAATTTTTCCTAGAAAACTCTCCTGCAGAATGACTCCTTAGAAGAAAAAAATTCAACAAGCCCTGAAGTCCTTCTGTGAAGTGACCAGTTTTGAACTTTGAAGATAAACAACTATAAATTCCTTTTGATTTTCTTTTTCCAAGTTCATGGTCTGTGGTAATTTCATTCATGGAAAAAAAATCTTATTATAATAACAACAAAGATTTATAAAAAAAATAGAATAAAATACTAGGGTAGAAATTAAGAAGTAAATGGCAACCAGGCATGGTGGCACACACCTGTAATCCCAGCACTTTGGGAAGTTGAGGTAGGAGGTTTGCAAGTTCAAGCCCAGCCTGGGCAATGTAGTGACTTAGCAAGATTCTGTCTCAAAATAAAAAGGAAAAAAAAAGCTGGGGATGCAGGTCAGTGTGAAGGTTCTCAGTTCAATCTCTGTTACTACAAAAGTTGGGGGGGTGGTTAGGGGAAGAGGAAGAAAAGAGGGAGGGGGAGGTTCAGCCATTTATGTACATTTCAAAAACCTGAACATTTAGACATCTCCACTGGCAAACTGTGTCTGTGCAGAGATCTTAGAGCGCAAGCAAAACTTAGAGAGCACAGAATATATCCAGAAAGGCTCATGTTATTTTCATGGTAGGTGGAAACAGACAATAAATACATGGATATATCTTTCCAATTCTAACTGTGCTTTAATTTTCTAGCAGTGGTAAGTGCAAGAAGACTGAGTGTCAAAAAAAAAAAAAAAAGCCTTTGGCCCTTAATTTAAATCATTGTTTTTTGAGGGAAATTTAATTTGGGAAAAAATGTTTTTCTAATTAACTGGGTGACTGTGTGCTATGCAAACAATAAAGATTCTTGTTAGAAAGTAACGCATGCCCCTGCACCTGGGACTACCAAGGGAATTTAAAATAAAAAATGCAAGCAGCACCAATCTTGTGAGCTAAAATTCTCGGCTTCAGAGTTTTCATGTCAGTTCTCAGTTTAAAACCCACAGGTGTTGAGTGGGGTTACATTGCACCAAGATACCTCTTCTCATCTCTAGAAATGACTTCTCATCTTTGTCTTAGCTTCTTGGCATGTGCTTTCCTCCCTTTGTCTTCCTCTTGGGCTATGGCTAGTCCCAGAGGTTCAAAACTATACATTTAGATGGATCTCAGGAGGATTTCCTCATGCTCTGGTGCTGGGCTGGGGTGGGCAGTCTGGCCAAATTCCATTCATTAGCTTAGAGGCCAGGGTGAGTGTGATGAGAAAGAATGCTGTTTTGTTTCCATTGAAAAATTAATAGGAAATAGGAAATACACTGTTTCTGAGGGGTAGCGTGGATGAGAGCCCAGGATGCCAGAGTGTAGAGGTCAGGCATTATTCAATATCTCAGTTCCTAACGGAGCAGCACAAACCACTTCAATTCTCTTTTTGAATTTTTTTTGCTCCATTCTAACAGTTATTTACTATCTATGTACCGGCATCAGATTTCTTCTACCTTAGCACTTACACATTCCAAATTCAAGAATCAAATACTCAATTCACTCAACATTTATAGAGCCACCCGCACTGTACCAGGGACTGAGACAGGTGCTGTGAAAAGTTGGCATTGGTCAGACATGGCCTCTGCTCTCGAGGAGCTTAGAAATAGATCTCTGAAAACCAAAAATGCAAAACAAGGAAACAAGTACAATAGAAGTGTCTTGGTTACTTTTTTCTCATTGCTGAGACAAAATACCCAATGCCCAAAATGAAGGAAGGGAAGGTTTACTTAGCTTGCAGTTTGTGGAGGTCTCAGTCCATACTTGGCTGGTTCAGAGGCAGAGTGGCACATGGCAGAGGGCAACAGTTCATGGCAGCAGAACACAGCAAAGCAACAAGCATAAGAAGGGAGGAATGGCAGCCAGCAGCCTCTTTCTCTCCCTTACATATACAAACTGTCTGCCCTAGGGTGGGTATAGCTCTCACACCCATAATCCCAGCAAAGTATCCACCCTAGGGCAGGTATAGCTCTCACACCCATAATCCCAGCATTGGATCATGGATCAGTCATAAACTCTAAAAGCCACCCCATAGCCACATGAGGACTTGGGGGGACATGCAGACACAAACCATAACAATAAGAAATGTAAAAATTGCTATGAGAACACTGGCCAGGATGCTTCCCTTGGGAAGCTGGGGAAAGTTACAGTAAGAAAGAAACTTTGAACCAGACCCATCTGAAGGAAGGGGCAGGTTTTAGACATCAGCTCACATATTAAGAGAGAAAACAACGTGAGCAACAGGTCTGAGATCAAGAGACTGAGGAGGCAAAGTGGAGGGTGTGGGTGAGGCAAAGAATATAGCTTCTTACAATATATACCTGGTAATGTGTGACCAGGCCAACATAACTCTGGACTAGGAGGCATCTGAGCCTTTCAAAAGAAACTTCAGAGTACAGATGGTTTCATGATTTGGTTTTGTTTTTTTATCAACTGAAGAGAAGTGACTAGGAAGAAAAGTGCTGTGTCTTTATGATTCTACTTTTGCATAGTCTTCACGCCTCAGAAAGCTGGCCTGAGACCTCAGGGTGTTACCAGCTAAGGCAGGGAGTGTGAACCACTCAGCATGTGTGCACCGTGCACCATGAGGCTTGCAATTCGCATGAGCTTTAGATGGTGTTCTCGGATTGTGCACCTCAGCACTTCAAGTCATAAAACTGGCTACTTTTGTCCCTGTTTTTGGGGCATTTCCCATCATTTTCCAGGCTTCAGGAGTCAGGGACAGACTTTCAGGTGCTCTTTTTCTTCGTAAGCTTCCAAAACTGTGCTTTGAACAGCCGCCACCAGGGGTTGGTGGTGTGAAGCTAGAACTTTCCTGCCTGTCTCAGTCCATTTTCCGGTGCTGTAATTAAATATCTGAAACAGAGGAATTTATAAAGCAAAGAGATGTGTCTCGGCTCCTGGTTCTGGAGGCTGAGAAGCCCAAGTACGTGGCGCCGCAAAGGCCCCGTGCTGCTTTCACCCACGGCAAAGTGCAGAAGGGTGAGCAGGGGCACACGGGAGACAGAATAGAGGGCTGCCTTGCTGTGTAACAATATGCTCTTGTGGTAACTAACCCAGTCCCACAAGAGTCAACCCACTCCTGTGAGAAAGGCATTAATCCCTTTTAACGACCTAATCACCTCTTAAAAGCCCCACCACTTTGCAGCCCTGTTACATTGGGAACCAAATTTCAAGTGAGTTTCAGAGGAGACAACCCATAATCAAGCTATAGCACTCCCAGACGACTCTGTATTTTTAAAAATCTTAGATTGAAAATGAAATGCTGCCCACAAAAACAAAGCTTCCCATTGAAAATATTCGGCTACTGGATATATAGTGAATCACAGCCTGAGCCAGAATAAAATTGTAAGGAATATTAATACAAAATTTCAGGAATATAAATAAGGATGATGTCTGTTACCTTTCTTGCTAATTTTTAACTGCTATGAGCTATTGCATGATTAGACCCTGCTTCTATTTCCCAAACCTAAGTAGAAACAGTTTCTCTGATCTTTATCTTAAAATTACAAGCCTTCTGCAGTTTTAAAGTTCACATACATACCTCCCCAGGCCTTCAGGGATTTAAAGTAAGTTTATAAGTTATTTTCCCAGGCCTTTAATATTAAGTCTTTACCAGTGAACAACCCTCCAGAAAGAACATGGGAAGTTGCTTTCTTAGAAATCCCAGGTGTTCTCAAAGTGACTCCTGCTCACTCCGTGTCCCTCCTCACTCTTTAAATGCCCATGAGCCACTTACATCTCTACGTGGCTTCCTGCTAAAAGGAGTCCACCAACCTGGAAGTACATATAGGGAAAAGACTGTTGATCATCCCCAGAATAGATTGGCCACTCGAACAAGAATTTTTTCCCTCCAATATAATTTGTTCCTTAATCCCTTTCCCTTCGAAACTCAGATGTGTTATAAGATCTAATTAGACTTAACTGTTTAAAATTCTCTATTAACTCCCAAAGCAATATCATACCTCCTAACTACCCTGCTTCCATGTTTCCAAGAAGTCAGGCTCTCTTTCTCCGCTGAATTATGTATTGTAAAACATTGCAATAGAATGAGAACAGTTTCTATCCAAAACTGAATTGTGACGTCTTTAGAAATTTTGAATGAAATTTTAAACATTGTATCTTGAGCAACTTCTCATTAATCACTTGCCAAATCATCTGGTATTATTCCCACTAATCCTTTCCTCAACCTCTAGTTTAGGAAATCATCCTGAATTCTTAGTCTAGAGTCAGAAGCCCTTCACTCTAAACCTCTGCTTTGGATCTTCTCCACACCAATCAATCATGTATGCCTCAAGAGCAACCAAGGATATTTTTGCTTCTAGAATTTTCCTGCATTCTTTGCTCTCCCTAGATATCCTTGCACATTTGCTACTCTTTTCTGGTTTTTGTTTTATTTATAATAACTCTCTCAATCATTTCTTCTTTTTTCTTTACCTAGAATTAAACACAACCTAATTCTAATTACAAATCATCCCCAGTTTAAGAGAACTGATACATCAAAAGCAGAATAAAACATTTTTTAAAAATATACATGTATAAGATTTATTTAGCATTTGTGTTTTAAAATATGTATTTGTAAGGAGATGTAGGCCTAATTTAGTAGGTAATATATAATTTTAATTATATTTATAACATGCCTAAGAGGTTCAGAAGTAGGAGAGTTTTGAAAATACACAGGAAAAAAATATCTCCATGTTGGATAAAGTGTTGGAGTCTATTCTGGGAGAATTGTGAATACATACACATACAATAAGATAAAATATATATGCAGTACTGGAGAGAAGACTAGAGTCTTGAGAATGTGTGTGTGTGTGTGTGTCTGTGTGTCTGTGTCTGTGTCTGTGTCTGTGTGTATGCGTGCACATACACATAGGTTAAAACACATATACAATACTGGGGGAAAAGGTAGGTTCATCTGGGGATACATGTATGTACACATGTACACGCCTGTGTGTACACATACACGTCGAACCAAATACATGTACAGTACCATAGAGGAAGTAATGAATGACATTCCTCTTATTCTCAAGTTTCTCACAATCTAACAAAAGAAAAAGACACAGACCATAAAACATATTACAGTGTAATAAATCTTATTTTTATAGGAGTGAAGGACTGTGAGTGAACAAAAGCAGGTGTATTTAATTAATTATTCCTTGGGAATGTGGAGTTGACTCTGCTAGGTCTTAAAGTATTGCTAGAGTTTCATTAAGCAAAGATCAGAAGATGAGCTGAAGACACAGAGGCAGAAAAGTGAAAATAATAATAACAATCAGGTAACGGGGACTTATAGAAGAAAGACTTTCTCCTGGCAAATGGCAGATGAGAATAGTAGTGTAATTTGGGGACCAGAAAACTTCATTCTATTCTCAAAGCAACTAGACACAAAGGATTTTACGTGGAGAGAAAATAATTAGATCTGCATTTTTAAACTATAATTCAGGCTATAGTAAGAGGATTACACGTAAGGATGAGGAGACAAGCAGAAAAAATCACTTAGCAAGCTATTGCAAAATTGATGCTTATGATTATAAGGGCCTATTCTAGGAGCATCGTAGTGGGAGGTGAAAGGAGAACTAACGGGAGACATTTTAGAAGTGAAAACGACTGGGTTTAGTGATCAACTGATCGCAGGGCACCAGGGAGAGAAGAGGCACAGACACTGTGAGACTGGTTTGGGTGATGGAAGTGCAATAAGTTAACACTAAGAAAACACTCTTTTGGCAAAGAAAAGGATTTAAGGAACATTCACATTGAGTGAGAAACGCTCGGGTGGAGACTGACAGGAGGCAGTCAGACTCAAAGGAGAGACTAGATCTAGCTTTAAGACTCATAGTTGAAGGCATAAAAGAAAAGATCAACACCAGGGAAAAGTACACAGAGGGAAATAAAGAGCCCAAAACAAACCCCCATGAACCTCACATCAAGGGGAAGGAGAAGAGGAACTGGAGAGAGCCTAGGAAGAGGGAGCCAGAAGGTAGGAAAAGCAGAGGAGAGGGCAAACTGAGACAGAAGGCAAAGAAGGCTGCAAAAGCCAGAAAGGCCAAAGGGGGTGGGGCATCCCAAAAAGAGGCTGGTGCTGCATATCAGTGCACTAGAAAGAGAGCAATTTCAAGAGAGCCAGGAAAGCAAGCCAGATCCCCAGGGACACCAGGACGAGGAGCAGAGAAATCAGGGACAGCAAGCTCCAAAGCAGAGGAATGAATGACTCAAGGGAACAGCGGGATCTGGAGACGGTTTGGATATGGAAGTGTTATCAAGCATGTACCTTAAATCTTCCAACCTCTAGTTCATCACCATGAAGTTTAGAAAACAGAGGCCTGGTTTTCCATGTGACTTCAGCTCCTTAAGCTCCTGCTTCATTACAGTTTGACTTAAATCCTGCCATGTGTAAACAGTTAAGACATGTTTTACCCATGATGCATGATATATCTTGCCTATCCATGGTTTTACAACCAATGGAAAATGTTATGAAAGAACATGGTCCCACAGTAATACAGGGCATCAGAACTTGGATGACTTAACCAAGAATGAGCATCCACCTTGGGAATGTCAGGACAGAAGAGCACTGAGCAGATCGGCCAAAAACCCCACATCCTAAGGCTGAAAAACAGCCAATGATAAAGCTTGGAAGAAGTGTTCAGGGAGGAGGAAAAGAGAAGATAAGAGTTAGTGTATCAGACGCTAAAGGAAGAGTGTTTGCAAAAGAAAAAGGATGTCCAGCGATGTGCAGGAAGTAAAAGGAGGCTTCTTTATGGGGGATGAGAATGTCACTGGAACCTTGAAAGAGAGTTTTCGGTTGAATGATGAGATGGAAGCCAAATCTGGGGAGTGGGCAGAAGGTGGTTCTAAGATACCCCTAGTTTCTGGGTACCTTAAGTGATTTTTCTTCCATACACATACAATGAAAGGTTATTATATGTACTTTAGTATGAGTCTAACTATCCACATGTATGAGCATGCACATGCACACATACACGCACACATGCACACACACACAATGTGTCTTTATGTTGGAATGGCCATGTGTGTAGTACTGTACAATCATCATATACCCTATAAGGACATTTTTGTCAAGGACAGAATGATTACATACCACCTGATAAAGCAACATTATACCCCCCCTTAAATTGTGTAAATACACTCTTGTGATGTCCATAAAAGAAGTGCCTGATGATGCAAATTCTCATAATTGCTCCTGTCATCAAGCACTATGACTACATTTAATACAGATTATGTCTCACACCAAGAACATCAAAACATACATCAAAACATACCATCAAACATAACATCAAAACATACCATCATATAACATATCTATCGAGGTCCAAAAAACCCATAAGGTAGATTAATGGCTACTGAATCATTACTTTTTTGGCCCCTCTTTTAAAAAATAGTGGTGAACGTAGACACTGACTTCACATCCCAGGAGGATTGTTTTCAGTGTGCTGGTATAAGGAAAAAGGCTTGCAAACATCATTTTTGAGAACATGCTAGAATTTCTCTGGTGTTTCTTAACATATGACTGAATTTTATTCTCTTCTCCTCTTGGTCTGATCCCTCCAGTGGAATGGAGCAAAGCTAAAGACTTCTTTCCTTTGGCTGGAGAAATCATCATGGATCACCTGCACACCCTGAGATGCACAATCACAGGACTCATAACGGTAAATGTCCTCCTGGTGGACTTGCTACCTCCTGTCGCTGGTTATTTGTGTGGAGATGCTGATAGCAAATACCTACTCTGGAAGCAACAGCCAACACCCAGGCCTCTAGCAACAACTGCCACGCATTAAGCATGATATGTCTGGTATCCATAATCTGAATTTCACAAAGGAGTAAGCAGACAGCATGAACCACTTTGTAAGCTGCAATGTTCTAAGGAGATCAGAAAAAGACTGGCCTCATGCAAGCCTTGAAAGCTACAGCTTTCTGCATCACAGTCTAATCTTCAGGGGGATCAAAGGCTCTGAGAGATCCAACTCTGACTCTCTGTCTGATGGTAAAAATAACAGCCTCCTCTAGCCCTCACCCCCACAGCCCCAGTTGAGATCAGTCATCAATTGGAGTCACACAATTTCCTGAGAGAAATCCTTTTCCCGTGATTCAAAAGGAAAAAAATAATCTGCTAAAACAGCTTTCACAAGAAAAAGAAACTATATATTGTGGAATTACATTTCTCAGTAACCTAAAACAATTTAAACTGTGAATGAGAAACTAGAACAAACCATGTTTATTTAGTTAACCAATCTAAACTCAAACAGTAATTATTTGTGGAACTCTGAGCCATATAAACACATGAAATGCAAAAAACAAAAACACCTAGTAAATCACTTCAAACTGGAACCTGTATGTCCTCAATTACAATGCAAAGGATTTTAAAAAATCCTTTTTTAATCAAACTATTTTAAAAGAGAACTTAAAATGAATTTGTTGTCCAAATTATATCTTAAAACTTTCATAGGGGGAAAGTTTTGCTGTTGTTATTTTCTTAAAGGTTAGTGAATTAAAACAGTTATCTGTAAAATGCAATCTTGAAACCCAGCATTGAAAAGTGGCATTAGGTTGCATCTTTCCAAGTTTGAACCAGCTTATTCTAGTAGAATTCTTGGTGTTTGGGTCACCACCAAGAATCTTGACTTTTCGTCCTAATCGCATGTCTACACCAGGGGCCAGAACTGTGGATTACCAGAGCAAACAAACCCCTGAGTGGGTGGCCCCCAGAGATGATATCAGCAGAAGACTGATTCCAACCCTATGGCTCACAGGATGGAAAGGAGCCAGAAGGAACCCTAGGGAATTTCCATTGCTTAAAAGAAAAAGGGATATGGTGATAAAAATGGAAAACTCTCCAAAGAGGGCTTCACTAATATCTGAACTAATTTCTACAGGGATTAAGTTTTTCCACTTGGCCGTCCAATAAGAGCAATGCAGACACTATACTAATCATATAAAAGCCTGGAAGTAGATTTACACTTCGACATAATCCTTATAGCCTTGAGGTGCATAGAAACCCATTTTCAATATTAGAAAGAAATTTAACTTCATAATAGTGTTAAGGCCAATATTATTAAATCCCTAGCCAAGGCTCTAGAAAGGTTTGCTTTTTTTTTTTTTTTAACTTCAAACACCATTTTATAATTTTTTTAAGCAATGTGTCTTCAAATGCTGGCTTCTCCAAAGCCTCTTTGCATTCATTAGGAAAAAGAAAAATTGTCAAAGCAAAAATTAAAATCATATAATACACATTAATGGATTTTCAGCAGACAAAAACAGCTCCTTAATTCTTAATACCATAAAAAATAAATATATAAGCCATTGTTTTAATAATGGCTATTAAACTGAGGTTACATCAAAGAATTAATTTCTTAAAAATGGTTTAACAGCCGAGTAGCATACATTTATTGCAGCATTATTTATTTTAACACAAAATGGAAAAATCTGATGTCCACCAATGAAAAACTGGCTAAATAAATGATGGTATTTGCTACAGTGAAGTATGAGGCAGCCGGTAAAAGAATGAGGCCGGTTTTTAATGCACTAACTTGAAAAGATATTTATTATAGCTTGTTAATTTTCTAAAGTAAGTTGATCAGCTAAAAAAGGTGATAGTTGTTGCCTCGGGAATCAGAAAATAAGGAGAAAGGATTAAGGGTGGGGAGGGTCACTGTTTTTTGGTAAATCCTTTGGCACGGCACAGCTTTTAAAAACTGATAGCGGATTTTTGAGAGGAGCGATCAGAAAAAGTAATTATGTATCTCAATTTTGAAAGTAAGAAAGTACATAGAAGCTAAGTGAACATTTTAAATGTGGTTACTTTAATATATAAACATAATAGTAAAGAAAACCAGAACGCTAAGATATGGATATTGGAGTTACAAAGAGATAAGCAAGGTAACAAACGGAGATCTCTTTCTAAGGTAAAACTGATTAATTAAGATGTCTGATTCATTACCCATTTCAATTCCTTGCAGGGACAACAATATTTCGTTCAAGTCTCAGCTTATAACATGAAAGGATGGGGACCTGCTCAGATCACGACACCCGCGTGTGCCTCTCCTTCTAGTAGGTGGCGGCTACTCTCCAGCAGGTCCACACACTCCAACTCCAAGCAGTACTGCCATTCGCTTCTCCTGTTCCTTGCAACCCACAAGGCCCCAGGGTGCTTTGTGGCAGCATCTGGGCCACAAAATACATGATCTCTTTGCAAATATGATCACAGGAAGGCAGTTCACTGGAGTGAAAGGAGAGGGAATTTAGAATCAAAAGGATTGAACTTGATGGCCTTTATACTTTTTTTTTAATCAAAGTTACTTCACAAGTTACCTAAACTCACAGAGCTTTGAGTCAACATCTGCAGAACGTATCTAGTCCTGTCCTTCCCCAGGGCTTTAGTGAGGGTAGAGTGGTGACATGGGCGAGTGGCTGGCCCAGGGTTTACTGTTCATTTCCCCTCTCACCTTCCTTTCCTTTCCCTCGGTAGATACGTCACATCAGTTTCCCAGAACAAAATCTAACAAATTTTACTAATCTGACATTCTGCCAGAAAAAAAGCTTTTTTATTAACAGGCACTCTGTAACAAATATAATCTATAACATTTATAGTGCTGGCTGAAAAATTATTTGAAGATTAATAATTCATTCCTGGTATGTTGGGTAACTATTAACCAGAAAATGTAATTAGCTTGAGCAAACGTTTCCAGACAGATAATATGATAGATTTGTCTTTGTCATGAGTCCACTGCTCTGGATTATGTTCTCAACTGTTTCAAAAGTTACTACTATGAAAGTGAAAAATGGTATTATATGCTTCTTGAGAGAGTGAAAACTATCACATCCTTTACGGAACACAGTGTGCCATACCGTATCAACTGCCTTAAGAAAATCTGCTTCCTTCTTCCCCATAATTACACACCTAGGAATCTAACCTAAGGAAAGAGATGCAGACCAGCAGTTTTGCCCAAAGATGTGTACTGCAGCAGTAAACTGATAATAGTGAAATATCACAAGTCAAGGGGAGAACTATCTAATATTAACTTAAAGTTAAGTCTGATGAGAAATTCATATCTACACCGTAGAACTGAACACAGCCACTAAAAATGGCATTTTATAAACCCATGCATTATAATGTGAGAAATTTCTACATACATAGAAATTTACATAAGTCTTATGTAAAAAAGTACAAATGGTGGGGATTTGCCATAGACGTATTGGTTCATACAAGCATATTTAGGAAAGGTATGTCTGTGTGTCTTGATAACTGTCTACAATGCACATTTGGGTTATGAGATTATAGGCTTATTAATATTCTATTTCATAGATTTATATAATTTTTAAGTTTTGTAACAATACCCAGTATTAACTACGAATGGGACAATCTATTGTATGCTTTCACGAGCACAGTCTCTGAGTCCTCACTGCAGTCCTCCATCCTCCCTTCTTTCTTGTGGGTAAATATCACTGCTGTGTTCACATGCATCACTATCAACATTAGAGATAAATGTTTTTTAATACTCATTTCACACAGAGCCCGAATCTAAGTACTATATATGGACTGACCCATTTTATTGACGAGGGAACTATTAACATTAAAATACATTCACAGGGCCCAATCTGTGCGCTGGGATTCAGAGGTCATTACACAAGCTGACTTCAGTGGTGGAGGTCTGAGTCAGAAGTTAAATCTGAATTTGTCGAGGGCCTGCCATGTATCTGTCCTGTGCTGTGATGACTAACAGAGCCCTACTGCATGCAGACAAGCAGACTAAGGGTCTGCCAACCATGCTGACTACCACTTCTGGTGGATTCTGATATCTCTGTTGGATCACACATGGGCTTGGATCACAAATGCCAGGGATCTCCCAGGCCTTTAACTCCCCCTGCATTTGATAACTGAGTGACTCCCATCTTATCTGGAATCTCTACTACTGAAGACCTACCAGAAACACAAATGGATTGCAAGTGTAAGATGCTAAGGGAACCAAGTACGATAGGAGAGGGGAGAGTGTGTGTTCCCGGAGATGCAGAGACAGGAAGTTCACAGAGAAACGCACAAACACCAGCCTCAGCTGAGCTGAAGTTGAAATAGGAGGGAACACATGCAAAATCCTTATCCCACAAAATTTCTGATGTGCACATGGAGGCATTTACTTATGAAGATCGGATTCTCAGGCTCTATAAACTGCAAATTCTACTGGGTATCATCTCACAGCTCATTTGTGAAGGTCTCTCCATAATGCTAAGAACTATTGCTCAGGACATGGAGGAATCATTTATATATTGATAATTAGCACTAAATAGCAATACTATCTCAAACAGTATATTTGATTAGTAGGTGTAACCGACAAAGAAATGAAGTCCTAACATATGGTTATACTTGTTGCAGACATGCCATATCACTTGGAAAGAACAATATAAAAACGCTTCCATTCTATTTATAAACAGGGTATGACATTGTGATGTAACAGATATCAGTATTCAGATATTTACTAGAGGACAATGTATTCTAACATGACAGAGTAATTGGAAGTTTGGTAATATGTTCCAGTAAGCTATAAAACCTTTTTTTTATACATTTTTACAAAAGGCCTTAATGTGTTTTTATAGACTTATGTTATATGGTATGGTACATAATAAGAGAAAAGCACCCAGACAGGCTTGTCTGAGTTACGATCAGGAAAACCCTGATACGGCCAGTGAATGTAAGCTCTGCATTGTGTTGCAACCAAAGTGTCTCATTACCAGAACAGTGAACCGTATTATGTGGCACAGTCTGCTCTTTTCCTACCATGCTAAGTTTACTCCTGTCAGGTTCCTGACTTCTTAATATATTTTCAATTTTCTCCCTCATCCCTAAAGTCTCCTATTTTATATAGTCATCAGAACCTTCCAAACATCTACCAGAAAAAAAACTCATTCTTTCCAAAAACCTTGGCATCACGTCTAGTGTTCACTTGGGCTGCAGTTTAGCGCTGGCAATTTTCTAATGTATCATAAAGTCATCAGATCTAGCATGCCCCTTGATGTATAGGCCTCAGCTGAAACAGCCAAACCCATTTCATCTCCCCTTGCATTGATGCCAGCACTCACTTTCACTCGAGTGTATGAGCATGCCCGTGGGCATGCAGAAATTCAGTCACCCAGGAGTCTTACTCAAGCTCAGGAGTTTGCTCACCTTATGCACCTTTCAGATGCACACGTCCAAGAGAGCAAACCAATAATGGCCTCAGGGAACCCAAGAAGATGTTTTTTATTCTCACTGTCCCCCAGGATCAGGAGTCTAAGGGCAACTAGTCTAAGGGCCACTGGGAGTTATTTCCGCAAACTTTTCCAAATTTCTCAGTAAAAATCCTTCCCCAGTCCAGCCTACTGGACACTATAATACCTCTATTCCCGACGCCTCACCAACAATACAGTAAGTGCCTTCTAAGTTCCAGAATGGTTCTTTACTTAAATTGTTTCTTTAAAGCTCACATAAAGTAAAACGAAATTTTAAATCACACTATTACGGAGAAGAAAAATGAAATAAAGAGAGATTAAGCCATGGTTCTTGCCCAGAAGGAACAAATAGTGTACAAAGGCACCTCTGCCAATTCCCTGTCTCCAGAGTTGACCACAGCTAAGCTCTGCCACTCAAACTCCACCCAAGCTTCTGACCTTCCTTCCCAAAAGGAAAAACAAAATGCCCCGGTATAATGAAATGAGCATAAGCACTCTGGATGGTCACTAGATTATGTTACAGCCCTGGCTATGCCCCCAATAGTCAAGATTGGACTGGAATGCTTGTCTCCGGGGCCTCAGTCTCCCAAAAGTAAAACAGGGAACTCTACATAGAAGAGAATGGGAAGGAAAGATAATTAGAAAAATCTCTGAGGGCCCTATCTTCACTGGTAACCTGGTGAAAGAGTAAAAAATTATGTTTCCATAATGAATTGGCTTTCCTCTAAGTTATTATTTACCAAAGACCTGTCATGCAATAGGCATTGTGTCAGATACCTAGTATACCTCTTATTTAATCCTCATAAAAACCTCACAGGTAGATACTATCCTCATTTCTCCAACTAGGGAGCAGAGGCTCTGTGCGTGTAAGCAGACAACGAGCTAGGACTACAACGAGCCAGGATTCATAACCCAGATGTCTCTTACTCCAGAACCTGTGTTCTTAAATATGCTTTACTCCTGGGCTTTGGATGGACTAAAATAAAATGCTCTTACCTGTCTTTAACTGATATGACATACGCTTAAGTTCCTGGATGGAGAAGACTCCACATTCTAAAATAAATCTGTGCGACGGGGAACTTAAAACCTGTTTAGCTAAAATTTAAATCCAAGATACACTTGTGAACTAACTGGATTTTCTGGAGAAGAGTGACTAACATTTTTAGAGAACACATTTCAGCAAAGCAGCACTTCAAGCTTTTGCTTTTGAAAGGTTTGGAAAGGAAAAGTGGAGGAGGGAAAAATAGAAGGGAAAAAAGGTGGACAGTGGAATGACTGACCTGCTGAAAAAAACTCAAGGAGCTGGAGACAGCAGAATTGCAATCTTGACATTAGTCCCATATGAGTTATTACTCTTGATATCATTATAGCGAAATGGAATGAAAATAGAAGGGGGAGAGAAAATCTCAGTGGGTATTGCAATTTAAATTTGCCATGTAAGCTAATACTGTATATTTAGAGACTGAGCAGACAGGGTGGTTGGTGGCTCAGAGTATGTGCAGAGGCTGCCGTGCCAGCTAACCAAAGCAGACATTCATTAGAGCAAAATGTAGATTTTCATTTCTTGGCATCTGACATAGGCTCTTTCCTTGGAAAGAAATGTCAATTTGGCCAAAAGTGTGAAACCTACAATAAAAGCATTGGGACTGTGGATTTCATCTAGTCTGCACATTCCCACCCTTTTCTTTCCTACTGTAGAAATGCAATTGAGACTTGGGGTGCTGAGCGGAAAGGTGACCAGGGAACTGATGAGGACATGGGGTGCTGACAGGGCGAACAGAGCTAGGAGAGGAGAGCGTGGACTCCCAAATTTTCTATTTTCTTTTGGCTTTTTATTACTATTTTCTCTTGCCCCGAAACTGCCCAACACAAGAAATCAGCCACAATTACTGTTTTGCTCAAGACTCTGAACAATGGCGGCTTCCAAGTATTTGGCGTTGCCTGCCAGCCCTGCGTGTGTTGAGTGCTCATCCACAGAGTCTGTGGGTAGCACGAGCAAAACCCCAACTCCTGAGGCAGGGCAGGGAAGAGGCCTCCTCTGCTTTAAAATTTCCTCTATTTGTTTCTTTTGTTCAATAGACTGGAAAGACTACGACGACAGAGAGCCCAGACACAAGGGACAGAACGAAGTTCTGGAGAGTCTGCTACAGCAGGTCCGGGCCCTTCATCAGCATTACAGTTGCCGGGGTAAGGATAAGAATCTGCGCTGGGCCATCGCTGAGGTCTCTGTGGCGCCAGTAATTTTAGCAGTTTCCTAGCTGGGTCATACCTTCTCATTCATCAGGGGGAGAGAGATATTAATATTTGTACATCTGGAATCACTTTACGCACTATCTTGCTTTAACCCTTCAGCGAAGCCTTCCCTCCCTTCTTTTCTCTTTCTCTCTCCCTCTCTCCATACAAACAGTTTGAAAATAAGCCCAGGAAAAACAGCAGCTGCCCTTTTTCAGTTCCCTTCTGTTTGAACTGTCCCTTCACAGGGCTCTCTGTGGCGCTGGAACCTTGAGGGATATTTACCCTCGACATTTTCATCCTGAAGGAAAATTCTTTGAGCATCCCTGAGGGGGTCCAAACAACTACAACGACAATATTAACAAGGCAGCGCATCTATTTATACTATAGTTTACAAAACAATTTCATATCAAATACCTCTTTTTCAGCTTCAGTTTGCCAGTTTCAGGTAAGGCTAAGTGACTTGTCCAAGGCCACAGTGCAAGGAAAAAAAGAATCTTCACTCTGATCTGTTTCTGGCTACCTCTCCAATCTTCCTGCCATCTCCCATTTCTGACTTGCAAGCATGCATTAAGACTGGACACCGAGCTTTAATCTCTAAATTTTAGACCTCCTCCCTTCCCTGCCCGGGGGAACGTACAGCACACCTCCTGTGCATTTTGGTTCATTGAACCCAGAGAATCTCTGAGATATTTTTAAAAGCTGCTCTGATGCTTAGGCTGCTCAAATGGAATGGGGTCAGATTTCCGATCTGGGTAATGATTCGTGGAAGAGGCACTTCATTTTATTTGGAGAATTAAAACCTCCATAAAGTTTTCATTTTCCATGCTTCCTTCAGATCTTCAAATACATTGCACTGTCTAGATTCACAGCACTGCTAGGCCAGCTGGGTAAGAAATCCATAGCTGAAACTAAGAGATGCTATGCTAGCAGTGTTTGGACTAGGTCTAAATCACGCTCAGCGTTAGCAAAGTGTTCCTAATGACTATATAGCTACAACAACAAGGCCCTTCAGAAATGTTGGCTGTAGCCACAAATGAGGACAAGTGTTTGCAAGACAGTAATGTTTTCCTAATGAGTGGCTCATCAGGAGATGTAAATATGTATGTAAGCACCCTGAGAGGAAAAGTCAAGTGGGATTTTCATTCCCAGATCTCTAGGAAGACTTTACCCAAGCCTGGACTGTCGATGTTCAACTCTGCCTGAAGGACCTGCAGTTCCCGGTTACTTAGGACCCACTTTACTAGGCGGGAACCCTTCCTCTTCTGTCCGTCCATCATTCCCTTGCCCATGGAACCCTGTATGGAAGCAAGGGTAATAAAACAATTAGACAGGTGGTTCTTTGCAATTCAGAAACCACCTTGTACTTGGTCCTTATCTGAGGGAAAAAGGTAAAACTGGACATGAGAAAGGGGGATTTTTAAAAACGTATTTTCTGAGGGTTCAGATGCTCTCACTGTAACTATTGATTACTATATAACCATTAGGAAATGATTGCCTAGCCCATCCAATTATTTCTGTAATTCTCATTCAACTGCTGTCATGTACATGCTTTTCCCCACAGAAATATAAATATACACACAGTGTTAAGAAAGGTTTAAATAAAGCTGACGGTAGAGCTTCCCAAAGAAGGAGGAACATGTTCGTATTGAATTGTACTCTGGACACTTAGAAATACCCCCAGTGTGTTCCAGAGAACAACGCTGTGTAAGATGCTCAGCTGCAAATGGTTCTCTTGTCGGTAAGTTTAGGAAGCACCGCATTCTTCATCTCTCTCTTGGAAATGCAAAACGGAAACTAAAGACTCTACGAAAGAGGCATAGTCCACTTCCCTAGCCATATAAAATTTTCATAGAATTAGTAGTCCAAGCCACATACTTTGGGAAATCCTGATCTATTATATGCCAAGATAACATAAAGTGGCCCGCACACGACAAAGGGATGATTCTAAAATGAATTAATGCAGCTCTAAGTTTTAAAAGATAAAGCCAAGATAATGTATTTCTTATAGAAAACTATAAAATTGTTATTTAAAATATTTAACTACCCTGAGCCAGGCATATTGGTGCATGCCCAAAATCCCAGCTCCTTGAGAAGCTGAGGCAAGAAAATCACAAGTTCAAGGTCAACTTGTGCAATTTAATGACTTAGCAAGACTCTGTCTCAAAATTAAAAATGTCTGAGGACATAGCTCAGTACTCTCTGGGTTCAATATCACCAGTATCGAAAAATTAAATAAATAAGCAACTACATTGAACTGCAGTGTGATTCACTGAAGATATGAGCCTTTATAAACTTTACAATTACAGAAAAATAACCTTTTAAAGTCTCATTTCTACTATTTATTAGCTGTGTGTCTCCAGGGAATGTATTTCATCTCTGTGAGCCACAACTTCATCAAAAAAAAAAAAAAAAAAAAAAAAAAAGGTCAGGTTAATAATATCTAACTTGTTTGGTACCAGGTACCACAGCAGTAACAGAACTTTGCTGTTTTCTGGTTTTTGTTAATTTTCTTTTCTTTCTTTCTTTCAATGGAGTGTGCTGGAGGTCTCTATAATTTTCTTCAGATGACTACAAAACCTGGACAAGCTGTTGCTGCTGTTAATGCATAACATGCTATTATTGGTCTGTAAATGTAAACAAATATAAATATGAATATAAATATAAGTAATTTGAGTTTTTGGGAACTTTAAAGATGCTGTCAAGTTTGGCAAAGTTATCCCCATTTACCGTGTTTGGTTGGTATTGTAGAGAAATTAACAGGCATAACACATTACCTTAAGTATGTGAGGTCTTATCTGTATGGATTTGGTTACTGAAATCAATAAAGTATTCTCTAAATAATGAAAAAAAAATCTAACTTGCAGTGTTATTATGTGCATTAAATTAGATAATGGATTACACTTGCCTGACTCCGTAGAACCCCCTTGAAAATCCTCACCTATTTTTCTCCCATTGTTCGTCTGTCAATGTAATCAGATACATTAGGTGTTGCTTCCATTCCACCATCTTGAGTAACCCTGTCATGGCAGCTCTGCCCTGCTCCGTCTAGAAGGTAACCCTGAGATTCTTTCACCACAATACTGAGGGTTCTTCTAATCATTGCCCCACATTGGTGTTCTTTTTTGCACCTCATGTCTTTTCTCCTCCTTGATTGTGGTGGTCTTTCCTCTAGTAGCTTCCTGAGAGGGTACACAGGAGCTTATTTTCAGTCACATTACATGTCTAAAGAGATATTATTTTACTTAACATTTATTCAGGATCTGGATAAATAAGGAATTCTCAGTGGAAATATTTTTTCTTCAGATTTTGAGGGTGTTACTTGATGTCTTCTAGATTTTACTACAGAGAAGCCAGATACGTTTGGATTCCAGAAGGTCTATTTTTTTTTCTCCCTCTCTCTGGAAGGTTTTCAGTTTTCTTTTTACTACAACAGTCTAAAAATTCTCTGTAGTGTGTTATCTGTTGTCTGTTTCACTGAGAACTTGATAATACTTTTCAACATAGAAATGTAATCCTTTCAATTGTAGAACATCTTTAAAGTTATTTCTTTAATTTTTTTTCCTCTCTTCTCTCATAATAAACCCTTATTATTCAGGTGTTTGAATACCTCCTAGTTCCTTACATTTTTTCTTATTCCTTCCATTTTTTATGTTCATGTCCTTTTACTCCACTTACTTGGAGACTCATCAGCTATATTTTCTAAGTCTTCCACTGGATTTCTAAGTTTTGGTAACATTTTTAACTCTCAATGTTCCCTTTACTTTATGATTGGTTCTTTTGATAGGTGTCTGTGCTTTTTAGAAGGATGAAAAATCTTAACTCTCAGAATATTAGTGATAGGCTTTTCATTTCATTTTGTATTTTTTTTTTCAGTATAGTCTTTCCTGTATGCTCTTCAGCTTATTTGTTTTGGCTTTTGTATTTCATGTTTGGTGTACTTCTCACAGGCCTAGTGACCCTTAGATTTTTTTTTTTTTCAGATTTAAGAGAAATCAACAGCCATTGGGGAGCCCTGTGAACATGGATAAGGCAATGTATAGGCTTCGCTACAGGGTAAACTAGAATTAGCACCTCATCAGGAAATCCCCAATGTTAGAATCTTTGGATATATTCTCTGAGGCGGGGCGAATTCTACATGGAAGATTTTTTCTAGTGTCCTTCTTTGAGTGTGTAAGTTTGCCTATCAGTGTTTGGAAAGTGCAGTGGAAAATGTTATGTATGGAAACGGTCATTTAATCCATACATTTTTGATACAGAACCACCATCACTATTGCCCCATTTCCTACTGCACCTGATATTTACCTGTCTCTGACTCCAGAGACCTCAGGTGATGGTTATTGTTGTTGTGTTCTGTTGTGTTATACTGTTTCACTTTCTTTGGAAAGTCTTGTTTTGTTCTGGATTTGAGTTGGTTTTGGATTGGTTTGTTTGTTTTTGCTTCCTAGAGGATAAGCCATTAACTTTCATCTAGAGTGGGAAAGCAGTACCGTAGGGGAGGAACCTAGAAATAGCACTCCTTTTTAGATAGATTTCAATAAATCTCTCGGATTTTAGCTCCACATACACCTTCCACTTCTAACAGCCCAAGGTGCCCATGGGTGAATCAAATTCTCAGTTTTCTTTACTGCTCGGTTTAGGCTTCATCTTTCTCAAGTCTGCTAAATCCATCTGCCCATCTGCTTTCCAGATACCAAAATTTATGTGCTTTTGCCCTCTTTCCCATCAATTTGTCTTTATATATTTATGTTGTTTCTTCTTTTCCCTTAACCTCTACTCTGGCTTTAGTGAGGTTTATGGAGAAAATGGTATACAGTGAATATGTTTACTGTGTAACATTTAACCAGAAGTCCCACCAGCATAATTTTCAAGCAGCCAAACTCATGTTCAAGTCAGGAAAAAAAAATCGGCTTTTTCTTTTTTCCAGGAATAATCATTACCAGCACAAGTTTGAGGCCGGCATGAATGCTGTGTCTTGTCAGAATTCCAATGAGCCCCAGCCATGCGCCATCTGCCCAGGTTTCTATACCTGACAGCAGTGAGATGAGCCATGTTCTCAGCCTCAGTGGCAAGTCTGTCTGAAGCTTCGTAATGACAACAACTGCAACTTCCCTTCATGACACAGAACTTAAAAGTTGAAATTAGTGATCATCCAGTCCAGTTCCACTGGTTGCAGAGACTATGACAGGAGTCTAGGAATTCTACTATTTTTATTAGCAAAAGTCCTGGTTGTAAACAGAAGAGCTGAACAGAAGCAAGGGAAGACTTGTTTACTACTATGGCTACAGAGGTGTCTACATAGTAGCCCCCTGCCAGAATAAAAACATTCACTGAATGAATGTCTCAGGTTTTCCTGCCTTTGCAAACTTGGACAATCTATTTCATTTCTCAGTCTTAGTTTCTTTTCTAGATAATGAGCATAATAGTCATATTATCCCTACAAGTATATTTGTAAGCCAACACACTTGACACACACAGTTTTCTCAGTCAATACTTGAGAAAACTGCCCCAGAATACTAGTAGTGATAATACAAAGTGATGTGATGCTATTAGGGGATTTTGTTCTTTTTTCCCTCATGCTTCAGACTTTCTATAATGCCCTTATATTAATTTTATAATGAACAGAACTTAACAGAACGTGTGGACTAAGCAGGGGAAGTTGGCACCACTGAGAACTGTGTGACTGTTAAAAGGCAACTGAGGGACAGGAGAGGAAGGCAAAAGAGTTGTTTCCATTTTTTTTATCTTTTGATAAATCATGAACCTAAGAGTATCAGTAAAACATTTCCCTTGGAATTGTTAATATTACTCACCTCCAACTTTTGCAGGGAGTTATTTGTTAATTAAATTACCCACTGGAATCTTAAGGTATGAGAGCTTTTTATAGGAATGAATGAGATGAATCCTACATGAAACTGATGAATGATACTGAAGAGATAGCAATCCTTGGCAGGAAGACAGGAAGGAAGGAAAGGAAGGAAGAAAGGAAGGAAGGAAGGAAAGAAAAGAAGAAGGAATAGAAGCACTGACCTGACAAAAGAAATTTATATTGTATTTTTTTTCTGTTCTAGAAAGTTCAAAATTACAAACCACAGGACGCAAGCAGTCAGTATCAAGAAGCCTGAAACATCTATTCCATTCCTCAAACAAGTTTGTGAAGACCTTAAAGCGGTGGGTCCTATATAGCTTTTTCAGGAAGTGTTAACTTCTCAGGAATTAGTTGGTTTTGATTCTGAGTGGAAACTTGGTATAAATTTCTTTTTTATCAAAGGAATGAATCCTGAGAATCTGGGCAAGACAGTAACTTCTCTGAATTCTAGCCAATGAACTCGTGATACATAGCAGGAATAATGTTCCTAGGTATATTTTAAAATTATATTTTTCCTGTCCAAAAAACTAGTTGTTTTTTTTTTTTTCAGGACTCACTGAAGTTTGGAAGAGGAGAGAGTTGAGGACAATTTTTAAATTCTGCTTTATCTTTGTAGGGGACTCTACATAGCTGTTATATTTTATTACAAAGACAATATGTTAGTCACGAATGAAGATCAAATACCAATCGTTGAAGTAGATGACTCTCACGCCAGTTCCATTACGCAAGATTTTCTGTGGTTCACGAAGGTATACTGAGTTTTGATTTCATTTTTCCCCACTTCACACCAAGCTTACAGCATATAAATCTATAAAATCTTAATTGAGGGGTTTCTAGTGATTAAAGTTTTGGGGTGGAAGTAAATTATCTCAAAGGTCCCTTTAAGCTCTAATGTGCCCTGTCATTACACACACACACACACACACACACACACACACACACACACACGAGAATAATGCCTACACTACATTTTCAAAGAAAGAAACTTGCTTCCTGTCAGATTGTGTCTCCAGTATTCTGAATTATGGGATCATTTGGCAAAGACTAAAATGTGGATCTGACTGTTTCATTAGCATTCAGATCTTTTTCCAATTGGACAGAGATCAAAAAGTTATTTCGCATGTATCTGAAAATGGACTGGAGAACAAACATCAGGGGTCAAGTTTCCTTCTCCTTGCTTTGCTTTGATGCCACGACCTAAATCATGTACTGGCTTGGACCATGATACGACCTTGTGACTTCTTTTGCAGCTGTCTTGTATGTGGGAAGACGTAAGGTGGCTGAGGCAAAGTGTACCTAGCTCCATGTCCTCATCCACAGTGCTGCAGACGAGGCAGAAGATGCTTGCTGCGACAGCCCAGCTACAGGTGAGGGACCAGACACTCGAGTTTTTGTCTGTTTCTGGAAAGTTCTGGTGCCAGTCCTACATGGAAAGGAAAAGGGTGAGCGCTTTCCTTTTTGAGATCTTTAGGCACATGAAAGCTTCCTAAACAATCTGAACTGCACTTCTACTCACGCCCAGAATTTGTGCCTTTGGCGTGAACAAGAGCGAGGTGACTCAAGCTCTAGATTTACTATTAATCAGACATTTTGATTCTCCGTCAGAGCCTCAGTGTCATCACTTGCCAAATAACAGAAGTTTGATTAGGTCACTTGAAGGACCCTCACAGCTGTATGAGCAAGGGAGCATCTGTGAGTGTGTAGAGGCCAGAGACCAGCAGATACCTGAAGGAGCTTCTTGGTGTAGTGCCTCTGATAAAACATGGGAACTTATGCACATTTTTTCTTACTTATAAAAAAAACAAAGAAAGCAACTCTTGAAAGAATACCTGTAATCCTGTATGTATTCGTCTCTCTATTTTATCAATCCAATCAAATCAAGTGTCCAAGCCCTGCAGAAAGCTGTGCAGGTTCCACAGCTCCTCCTAGAAATGGCACTGATTACTAACCGAGCTCTTCTGGGTTTTCCTGTCATTGTTTTTTTGGTGTGACCTTAGCCTATGGATATTAGCACAGAAAAACATCTGCTACATGAAGTTGGGGTCCTTAAGAGATCACTGGGCCTTTGTCAGTGGTGTGTATCTAACTGCACAGCCAGTAGTGATGTCCACCTAGAGGTGTGCAAGAATCAGTGTAAACTGTATTTGGCCAGGGCCATACCAGCCATGGTACAAAAACATCATAATCATATAAATGAAATTCTATGGCTCCACCTTTGCCTACAATTATGAGAAGTTTGTTTCTTGAACTCCCACACCAATAATTCCACACTGTGTGTTAATAATGTGTTATGTTCCTAATATAATTAATTCTGGAAGGTTACTTTTGCTCCTCTGTGTTACATTCCAGTAAAAAGGTAATTCATTGCCTTGTGTCCTAAGTGGTGTCAGAGATTTTAGCACACTGCTCTACCCTGCACTCACTCTTTATTGCAGAATCATCTCCTTCAAGTCAAGAACTTCTTGGAACTGGACCATGATTACTGTTGCTGAATTCAGAACCCTCCTTCCTTTCACTTGATTAGAACTTGCCACTCTCCCTCACACTGCTCTTTCTTTAGGACCAAGTACATTCCCAAAAGGCTTACACCCCTTAGTGGACCCTCCCAGTAGCCCAGTGTACACCTGAAATATGCCAGGATCACAAACGGAACAACCTTGAAATTTCAAGCAAGTCTCTTTAATACATGTTTGCTAGAGACTTCCTACAACACTGTCATCTGACACCAGGAACATAAGAAGGATCAGGCTGTTACGAGCTCATGCAGTCAGATTCTGAGGGATGCCGTGATGGCCAGTATGACCCTACTCCATATTCCCACAGCAACAGTCTAAGATTTTTTTGGCCTTTAAGTCTATTGATCCCACCATTTCTCATAATGCAGTGCCCACCTTATGAAGCTGTTTTCCTTCATGCTATGCTTAGATTCCTTGATTCATCAAATTAACTCCTTGAAAATATCCTACATGTTCTCCCTCCATTATTATTGATTTGGAAAAACCTCAAGTCTGGATGAATATGTCTATGGTGAAGTAGCTGTACCTGGATTGTGCAGAAAAATCACAGAAAAGGGTGACTGGATTCATGTTAAACCTCCTGACTACAATTTTCAAGTGGAATGTTAGCGAGCAGTCCCATTCCATTTCTCTAGCAAATTTTCTTTCTCACACTGCAACTGCCGAAAACCTTCTCCATTCCCCCATACCCCTTCTTCCTTTTCTCCACAGTCTATTCCCAAATCACTGTCTAATTCACAACATAGATAGATAGATAGATAGATAGATAGATAGAAAAGTTTTTCGACCACCAAATTTACAGACGTCCCTGTACTGACTGTGCTTGTTGTCCTCTGCTAGTCCAACAGATTAGTTCTCACTTCTAAGCAAAAGCTCATCTCTCCACACTTGCTCTGAATTCTATCTTTCCCTTCCCATCTTTATTTTAAAATACTCAAGTATCTCCAATTTAACTTCCCCCAAATTCCTCTCTTGGCTCCACATAACCCTTCAACTAACCAAGCAGTCTCTCTCCGCCCCCTTACACCCAAATTCTTCCACTGACATTCACATTTCCCATAAGTTATCAGCCCTCTGGCTTTTCTACTACCATGCCTATAAAACGGTACCCAGAGTCCCCCAGTAATAAGAGGCAGATAGAGCTTCAAGGCTGCCCATTTGCATGAACCCTTGGGAGTATGAGAGTCCTAGAGTATATTAGATAAGGAGGGGAAGTTGTGCTATAATCAAGAGACTTTTCTGGTAAACAGCCTAAAGAAATTTCAGGAAGAACAGAGCAATTCCAAATATGCTAGTAGTGGGGGGAAGGGCCTTTTCTGTTTCTAAATAAACAATTCACTTTTATACCCAATTTTTTAGTTATAATTTTGCATTCTTTATCTTAAATAAGGCCCCCACAAAATTTGCTTCTGTCCCTGCCAATGATCTCAGTGTCATTAAATCCAGGGGACAATGTTAAGTCTTCATTGCAATGGACAGCCCAGCAGCATTGGATACATACGGTCCTATTCCCCTTTTCCCAACCAGTACATTCTTTGCCTTCCATAATTCCACGCTCACCTGGTTTTCTCGCAACTTTCTAGTCTCTTTCTGAATTCCTTTTGCTAGCTCACATGCTATTTTCTTTTTCGTTTGCTTGTTTGTTTGTTTTTATTTTGTCTTTTTGAGACAAGGTCTCATTATGCAGTTAAGGTTAGCTTGATCTCACTTTGTACCCCAGGCTGGCCTTGAACCCAACATCCTCCTGCCTCAGTCTCCTGAGTGCTGGAATTACAGGCATGCACCACCACGCTCCATCTCACGTGCTATGTTAGAACTGTCTTCCACTTCTTTGCCTTGTGAATTCCTACATATCCTTCACCCTCAGCTTAATTCTTATCCCTCCTTAATCTTTCTCTGATTTTCTGATTTGCTGGATCATTCCCATAGCACCTTGTATTCTTAATTCAGGGCAATGACCATAACCCCATTCATTAATAATTTTTATCAACATCTGTATAGTGACCCATGTGGACTATGAGTTCCTGAGTTCAAGAACTATATCTGTCTTCGGTCTCTCTAGATCTCCAGTGTTTGGCATGTGGGAGACCCTCTGTACTTACTGCTTAGCTAAATAAGTATATTTGTCAGTCTAACCCAGAGTACCACGCAAAATCACACTAGAGGAAAATTATCTGACCAAATGGAAAAGTGATCACAGAAATGTGTCTGGCACCATAGCAACAACCTGGATATTTCTCCAGCCCTGCACAGTAACTATATGCTGGTGGACATCACCTCTTACAGGGCCCTCATCAGAACCTTTAGCACCACCAGGCCTTCCCTTCCCTCCTGCATGTTTCCACCTGCCTGATTAACTAATAGGAGGTCCTTTCATTTTCTGCTGGACAATTTAATGCCCAAACTATTTACTGGTCTCTAGAATTAAAATTCCTACAAATGTTGAAGGCACCTGAAGGGTGGGATGATAAGGTACCAAAAAAAAACTTCAGAGAGAAGAAAACTGAATTTGTGAATTGGTATATACTTAACACTTCAGGTCACTTTACTAATCTGAACTTTTTAGAATGTTCTAAAGGTAAAAATGTACCATCTAGAACCTGATTGGCATCAATCATCCACAAATTCTGTTGCTTTGTCTGTGATATCTTTCATTTTACACTCCTCTTCTTTCCAGTCTGACTGCTACTCTCTGATTATTTTAGTTACATTAAAGCCCCCATGTCATCCTCCCATGCCTCCTCTCAACACTCTTCAACCCATACTCCATGCTTCTGCCAGAGGAGCCGACCTAAAACATCACACTATGGCATTCCCTACCTTAGACTCTTTCATGAGTAGCCCAGACATTTTACCATGGCACACAGGACTTTACTCATAATCTTTCCCTCCTTCCTTTGCGTGCACAATGCACTGACTTACCCTTCACCACAGTATGTATCAACAATTCTATCCACTCCTTGTTTTCTGGTTGCTATCCTATACCAAGGTCCTCCTTAAAATAGCAAGGAGTAAATAAAAATAGTGGGATAATCACTTTCATTCACTTAACAGATTAAGTGCGAAGCGCTGTGCTAAAAGATTTCCAAACTTTGTCTCATTTAGTCTTCACTACAATTTAATGTGAATACACTATTACTGATACTCATTTCTATACCTCATAAAACTGAGGCATAGAAAGGTTAGTTTGTGTCCATTCTATAGAAAGTAGCAGAGTATGAAATCGAATCCAGATCTGTATAATTTCTCTTTATAGATCCTGTCGTTCTACATAATTCCCAATACTTTGGCATATTATTATACCTTAATTTACAAAAAGTAGACAAAATTTTTAAATAAATTACCCTTTTGAAAATAGAAATCAATTTTGCAGCATTGGTACTATATTTAAAATTGGCATTTAGATTTATTTTTAAAAAGATAAAGTATTAATTAATTAACTAATTAATTACAATTTGGTAGGCACAGTATCTGTTAGCATTTGGAGCAAAAAAAATCAGATGAGGAAACCTGTGAGTGACCAAGACCCCACCCTATTTTCTTTCTGTCAGGAAAATAGAGGGCTCTTCCTAGGAAGAGAATGTGTATTGCTCTCATAATGAAATGTATCTGAATTTTTTAATCCTCAAAGACGGTAATAATCTGACAGTGTAGATTGTATTGCTTTATACTTCTCTCTTTCATAGTTTTTAGAAATTAGTATTAGTGAATGAGGGCTAGATAACAATCTATGAAGTGTGTCTTCTTTTTTCAAGAAGAAAGCTTTCCTCAAAATTTCACTCTTCCTTTGTAAACCTTCACATCCCAATCCTGGATCTCCTTCAGCTTCTCACAAACTAAATAAAACGCTCAAAAAAAGTGCCTCTATCAAGGCCTTACTTCTAGTTTTATGATTTGTCCTAGGGATAAGCTAAAGACATTCCTATTTACCATCAGGTGGATCTTATTCCTCTCTACTTTGTGGTGTCATCAGCAGGCCCAAACTACCTAACCTGATTACAAACATGACAGGTATTAATCTATTTTTCTTTACCACTTAGAGAACCTTGAATGTGCCCCCTTGGAATAGGACTGCAATTTATTTTCACAAGACTATTCTGCTTTTGCACTGGCCTCCCCCAAAAAACTAGCTGCCCAACCCAATTTGATGTCAATGGAAAATTTCAGGACAATTTTTAGTGCTTTCTTATTCATCCCATTAGAAAAATTATCCAAAGATGACAGTGAACCAATGACAATAACTATTTAATGAGGTGAGCACCTCAATCAAAGTATATCATCAGCCTTGATATAACCATCAGCCTTGTATATAACCGTATACATATGGGTCAAAGTGAATCATATTTTCCAGTGACCTAATGAAAAATAGTACGTCAATCTGGTCAACAAAGAACTGTTCTTACCAAATGGGGCAAGCACCACACAAAGGACTCACAGACATAGATGAAAAAAACTCATGAACTCATGATATGCACATCAATTTTATGCAGCAGAGCCAAAAACTGATAAGATAGAAGTCTGTACAGTGAGCAACAGGGAAGTCAGGAGAGGATGTTAAAGTCTTCCCAGAAGAGGTGAAATCTGGATTGGATCTTTAAAATGAGTAGGGGTAAGCCAAAGAGAGCTTGCAATTATAGCAGAAAGGAAAGTCCCTATGGCCACACTCTAGCAGGCTTAGGAGACTGCAAAAATACATTCTCATGCATTATTTAATTTAAGCCCCCAAACACTAAGTGATGGCGAAACTTCTGGAACTTTCAGTGGCAACAAGCAGCGCACTATGGCAGGCAGGCATGCCATAGATGTGCCACCACTGCCTCTGAAGTAAGGGTTAGCATAAGGGATAACTGAGCTGTAATGGCCTTTAATTTAAGGTGGTGAAACTCAGGACCAGAGAGGGTAAACACTCAGTCCAACAGTTAATGAATGGCAGCCAGCCCTGAAACTCAACACCAGTACAGTAAAGTTGTTATAGCAGTGGTGTGCTGCAGCCAGCTTGTACTGGCTAGGAGAGCCAACTGTTAAATATTCACAAAATCTGAAAGCTTTTGGTCAAAACCTGGGTAGCTTGAATCAGCTATGGCAAGGATATTTACACCACAGAGATTGGTACATTCTACAAGTTCGATATTGTCTCCCTTTCTGTTATGTTTTGTTAGCCAGTCTACCAACACAACACTACTTATTAGCAAACTGCATCTATATAAAATTATAGTACTATGAAAATCTGGACTAAAAACCTTACCCAAACCAATTCTCTATTATTTAGAATCACTTGTTACAAAGGGGGAAATTTGAGTGTTTAGGCCATTTTTTAAAGTAATAATACTGCCAAGCGAATTGTTACAGTATGTCCATAATTATTTGGAAATTCTCTTACTCTTTATGTCTGATTTTTGTGTCAAAGAGTAAAAGGCTTAAAAAATACTTCCCCACCTATAAGAGAGAAGGCCAGTGCTCTGGGACATACTAAAAGGTGAAAGATTTACACAATCTGAAGAGAAACCAGAGTATGGGACATACTAATATTGAGCAGCTGGCTCTATTTCTTGGTCAATCTTGCCACTTTTATAAATTCCAGTTCTACTTTTGCTCTCATGCTAGCAGGTCATCACATCATCATTTATGTGAGCTCAAAAAATAGGATCTCTCGGATGACTTATTATTTCTTTGAAATGCAGATATTCAAAGCAAGTGAAAACTGTAACCTAGTCATCTAGAGCTCTAAGTTAGAATTCTGTAAGGCCTGCATTTGTTGTTAAACTCCTATTTATTTTTTTCATAACACTCATGGGGACTCCTCCACATTTAATGTGACATCCTTCCCTGCCTACTTTTTCAAACTATTATCTATCTCACTTGATCTGCTTTATAAGCAATTGTAGCCAACTTGTAAATAAACAGAAGTCCCTGAAATGCAGATAAGTCAATCCAGGACAATCTCCCAATTAAAGTATCTTGCAGGGAATGGGCAGTCATTTGGGGAAACAATTCTACCTCATACAAGCTTACTCTAGATCTCCTGAAAACTCCCCAAGTAGCATATTTGAAATATCATGCATTTTTCTTTAAAACATCTGGGATTCTCTTCAAGTACTGGTAACAGGTTTATGTGCTAGTGTGTCTATGTGGGTAAGAGATATTTACAGATGTTGAATTTGCTTTGAAAAAAACATGATGTTTGTGCCTTTTGCAATAATCTTCACAGGCTCATGGTGAATTTAAGTTTCTGTTAAGTGCCTTCCTATGATGCCACATGTTCTAGGCTTAAATCTGACAAAACATACAGCTTCTCAGAAGTCGTGATGATTCACAGCATCTTTTGTTGTGGTTACACTGCTTTGCTTTTGCAATATCATCTCAGCTGCCATTAACTATTTGTTTCTAGAATTTACTTGGAACACACAACTTGGGAAGAGTGTACTATGAGCCCATTAAAGACCGGCATGGAAACATTCTCATAGTCACTATCAGAGAAGTGGAGATGCTTTATTCTTTTTTTAATGGCAAGTGGATGCAGATCTCAAAACTGCAAAGCCAGAGGAAGTCTCTATCCACACCTGAGGAACCAACAGCCTTAGACATTTTACTGATAACCATCCAGGTACGTAGTCTGTTTTCTCATATATTTGAAATGCCGATCACAATTATGGAGGCTCTAGTACAATATATCCAGAACTACTTACACGGGCAGCCACAGAACAGAGAGAGTCAGGTCATCATTCGTATTCCACACACAAAAGATGCTGAAGCTTGTTTTTCTGTTTCCCTCTCTAGATCTGAAACTCATCAGCAATACAAATGGTGGTCACCATGCAAATGCTCTGACCAATAAGCCAATAAGAAACATTGAGACAAATAATTGAGTGGGGTATAGGCAGTGTGGACTGTAACAATAATACATTACAGTACAAATAGATGTATACTTCGTGTGCATGATGCTTTGAACAAAAACATTCTTACACATATTTACTCTTGCTTGTTCTTTACCATAGTGTCTTGGAACAAATGGGCATGATTAATTCCATGTTAGGAATGACATAACCGGGGCTCAGAGAGGGTACCTGACATAGAGCTAATACACTGGCAAACTTAGTGAAGCTATGAAAGCTTCCAGGTCTTTCAGCTTTTCGCTGGAACGAGTCCGTTTGAATCCCTGACCGGCACTCCAGCAATTTCTCCCTGATCATTTTGTATTCTTTTTCTTAAACAAGGGACCAGAAATTGTATTTGCTTTGGCCCCTAAAAATATGGAACGTGTCCCATGGCACACAGCTAAGAAGTTGGCAGAGCAGAAATTTCAACTCAGATTTTCTGACTTGAAGCCGGCTTTTCTCTGCTCTGTTACGTCTAGAGTAAGAGTTACTATTTTAGTGAATGAAGGATGAGAGGTAAATAAAGGAAGGAAGATTCACCTGAATACTGAATAGCCACCACCATCCAAATACCAAGCAGCTTAGGTGTAGACTCTTGGCCTGGATGACAGCATGGGGACCCACGCTCATGACTGCTCCCGAGTGCACACTGTCCCAGCCACCACGCTGTCCTATGCATTTCTGTGTAAGCATAGGCTTCAAGGTGTTTCCTTTTCTTTCTTTTTTAAAACCCAGTGAAGGGTAGTTGCATAAAACTATCAGCTTATAATAACTGGCAGAAATATCTACCACATTGAACCCTGGCATGTATCTGCACAACAGCCCATCTGCAATACCAAGCAAGGAAGTGCCCAGTCACAACGAACAAGCCAAACCCCAGCCTCAGTCCCAGGAGCCATTCATGGTCACCCTAAACAGCTCATTTGCTTTCTAACTCACTTTCGCTCCCAAGTGAGGGGTGCCTAGTGCAGCAACCTCACCTGTACATTACTCGCACTGGACCAAATCAGGACAAAGTCCGACACTGCAAAAGTAAGCTAATTGGTCAAAGCCAATACCTGTGGGTCTGGCTTCATTGACTGTGGATTCATAGCAAATTGATAGAGTGTATGTGTATGTGTGAAGGAGGTGGGGGCAGGGAACACAGACACATTTGCAGCTCCCCTCTTCACCTTTTATAACCGAGTGCTAAAAGAAACATTAAAAAATCATAATAAATTGAACTTTTACAGGGTGACTAATACACTAATCCCCTATAGGGATAAACTAGGGTCTGGGCTACCTTTGCTCCTAGAAACACAGCACAAGCCCCAGCATGATATAATACCTGGTTTTTCCTAGACTTATTACATTAAAAATGTGTTACAGGTGCAGAGAAATTCCAATCTGGTGAAAGGTTGTTAGAGAGGGAGACCAAAAATAGAGGCAGGATCAGGTTTCCACACAGATCCAAGTGGAAAATTTACCCCCGCTGACTGGCACATTCCTGCTTGATGTCATTCCCAACTACCCCCTCTCTCCCCTCTTTTTCCCCCACCTTTCTTCTCTCCCTCCCCTTCTATATAGGTCTTATGCCAGAGAGAAAATGAGGACAAAAATTCCTAGAACTAGTATCTAGTCCATCCCAGACTTAGGATTCCATTGTCAGAACTAGACTCCAACAAGTGGACACAAGGGTTGACACCGGTCTTGATGGAGACCCAAAGCGGACTGCATGGTCATTGGAAAGCTGGGATTTTTCTTGCTCTTTCACAACACACTCTGAGCACCACTCTGGAATTAGTCTGACTAGGATATTATTCCTGACCCCATCCTTTCTGTTACATGATCAGAGCAAGGTATTGGAGTTTTCGCCCCTTGTATCCCCTCCTCTATAAAAAAAAAAAAGCCTTATATTAAATGAATTAGTAGATAAAAACTCAGAAAAGTAGCACAGTAAATGATAGGGATTTTTATTATTTCCCCTCAGGATACACCTAGCACATCTCTTCTTCTCTACTCTCCGGCACACCTCTGTTACTGCCCGTCCGCTCCTGGGAACGTTTCATCACTTCATTTACTTGTTCACAGCAGTTAAGAAAAGCTTTATAAAAGCTACATGAGGCACAATGGGTTCTGAGAAGCAGGTTTTCAAAACTTGAACAAAATCTCAGCCGGTAACTACTCTAATAAGCTGCAGGGCCCCAGGGTAGCTTCACTATCCAACTCTCTTAATTTCCTAACGTGCTCAAACCCTAGACCTTCAGAACTGGCCCCCTTAATATATCAAGGAAAGAAAACTCCTTCTCATGCTTTCCTGGAAAGGAAAAGAGAGATAGTAAAGACAAATTAGAATCCCTCTGACCAAACTACTTGTCCATGAAAGTATTTCCATTAAGAAAGCCTCTCTTATGTGCTGGGTTATTCTAAACATGATATGTAAGGGTCACTTCAGGAACTAGATAACTACATGTGAGGTTTCCTCTGAAAATTAATCTCTCACTTGTATACTTATATTCAATTTTGTACACCTTTGTCACATCTATTATATAATTTGATTCAAAATCCAATGAGGTTGAGTGACTTTTTCCTATCCAGTTTGCAGATGAGGCTGAAGATTTCAAGTAGATAAATAGCCAAAATCATCAGCCAAAATGTAGCATACAAGGGACCAGGGTTCACATCTCCTGACACCTGACCTAATGGCCTTCTCACTCTACCGTGTTATTTAATGCATTCCGCCTTCACTCTTTTTGCCCCTTTCTGAGAAGCCTGACGAGAGAGGCTGTGTTGTAGCCTGTTTGTCTTCTGTCATCTTTGTTTTCTTTCTCTTCTCCTCAGCCATTCTTTGCCGTCCCCAGGTACCCTGTACCTTCCTAGTACTCCATGTGCCCAAGACCTCCTATGTCTTCTGAACATTTTTTCTTTTCTTCCTGAACATTTCTACTCTTTCTACCCTCAAGTAGTATCTAATATAGGTCCCAAATGATCAAATCAGAAAGATCAATGGGTATGAGCTAACTGGCCTGCATTTAAGAAACAATTGGGTTCACACAAAAATTTGTTTACCAATATTCAGAAAAGTGTTATGCATAAGAGGCAAAGAACAGAAATGGCCTTAATGTCCAATAGCTGATGGATGGGTAAATGAAATGTAACATAGCCATACAGTGGAATATTGTTAAGCCATAAAAATGAAGAAGCATGACCCATGCTACAGTGTGGATGAACCTTGAAAATATTATCCTAAGTGAAGGAAGCTAGGCACAAGGTATCACATATTACATGATTCCATTTAGACACTATATCCATAGTAAGAAAATCCAAGGAAGGAGAGATTCGAGAGTGCCAACTAACGAATGTGGGGTTTCCAAGCAATGAAAATGTTCTGGAATTAGACAGAGATGGCAGTTGTGTGGTCTTATAAGTATAACAAACACCACTGAATTGCATACTTAGCAGGGTGAGTTTTGTAGTATATAAATCATATTTTAATTTTTTAAAAAAAGAAACAAGCGGAAGACATAGAAACCACATTAATGGGAAAGTTGTCATCTCAGCTAGAGACAGCATACCCTATTCAGCCTCAGCTGTTACGATGGAGGAACATAGCTCCATTGTTGAAATATTTTCCACTTTCAGAAGAGAAGCTGGAGATCCAGCATTTCTGGTAAAAAATCTCCTTAGCTTTAAAAGCAAGAAAATATTCCAGAAAATTTAAATTATTTGTAGTCTGTATAATCTCGGTCCCACAGAAACCACTAGATACCATTCTGTCACAGTGGAACTTCTACATGTCATGCAGCAGAATAAACGCCCTATAGTCATTAACAAGCTCTTTGGATATCAGACCAATGAAAAGACGCCCAACACACCCTTCCTGGTCCCTGCAAGGCTTTTCCTCTCCCAGAGACCCAGCCCCACAGCCCACACCTCTGTACCTTTCATTTTGTGTTTCATGAACATTTTTTTCAATGCCCACTAGGTTCCAGGCACTCTTCTAGGTGATAGAGGAAAATCAAATGAATGAGTGAAGTCCTTGCTCTCAAGGAGCTCAGTCAAGAGAAGGAGACAGTCTTGTAAACAAATCAAGGTAATACAAGGCAGAATTAAACCAGAGCCTGATAGCAGTACAAACAGCGTACTATGGGAATGCTCCAAAGCGGCTATTAATTCTGTCTAGAAATACCAGGGAAGGCATTTCAGAAGAGTTGGCATTTGGCTGAGCCATGAAGATGTTTTATCAGGTGGAGAAAGAAAGAAAGAACAAGAAAAGGGAGTAAGGAAGGAATTCAGCAGAGGCCGTAGTAAAGACACAAAAATTGATCTTGCCCTCCCTTGGGTCCATATAGACCTTTCACACTCTTCCTATGGCCTTCATTATGTTGGGGTTGAAAAACTTGCCTTCCATGTTTCTCCAACACACTGAAATGTTAAGTTCCTTGAGGGAGAGATCATTGTTCATTTTGGTATCATTCATAATCTGTCACAATCCCTGGCATACACTATGTGCTCAGTAATAGTTAAGAGTGAGTGAATTCATGAAACAACAATCACAAAAGGGAGATCAGACCGTGTGTTATGCCAATTCATCATGGCAGGAGACAAGGGACATGAAAGGGCTATAATGGCAGGTAGAAGCTAAAAATGTGGGTGGGTTAGAGATTAAATCAAATACTCAATTGGTTTTAGGACTTTCTTGTGAATTTTAGCTTATAGGAAGAAGACGGCTCCTTCAATTTGCATACATTCTCCAGACTCCAAAAAGCATCCAAATGTAGGATAAATGACAATGTAAAGGCAAGAAAGAATACATAGTAGAGGCTCAGTGATAGTCTTTTTAAGAACTGAATGAAAGAGTGAATTACCCCATCCTAGATGTTGTTTTTTGTATAACCACAGTATGTTCCCGACTCACATTCTATTTGTGGTCAGACCTGACCCCCACGTTTTTCTCTTACACCCTTACCCATCCTATATTTGGACTCTTGGGTTTGAATCTTTACAAGCACATTTTCTTATTAAGTTTCAACCCTAATTATGATAGACTTATTTTTCCAATGTGTTTGGGTCATTCATTGCTTTATTATTATTTTCCAGAAAATCAAAACCACACTAAATTTGAGGCCCACAAACTGGATACACACATTCTTGATTTTCTTTGTCCAAAATGTCAATAAGGAAGCTGAACAGAGCGGCTCTTGGGAATAATCCCTACTGCATCATTACTCAATCTGTCTACTGGTCTCATACCATCTCTGTCACCTACAGATCTTCAACCCACATGTTCTGCTTGTTAAATATGGCCAACCTTCCATTTTTCCTAGGTTATCTAATGAAACATCACTTTGGAGATTTCTCCCTAGTGTGTGAATCCTATTTTACTGCTGTTAGAAATTAAAGATGTTTATATAATTTGCTCTTCATAACTCCTCACTCCCCTTTAATGCCTCAGGATTTCCTGAGTGACCACAAATTGATCATCTGCTTGGTTATTTCTCATTTTTCCCACAGATCAATAAGTTGGAGGTCTTTAATTACAAGGGTCAGCTTGTGTTTCTCCCCTTTCTGTTCCAAAGATGGGCATATTTGTCCTTTTCTAGTCTTCAGGGACTTTCCTAGTTCTCCATGACTTCTAAAAAATAATGACCCCTGGGTGTATGGCCACATCTGCTTGTTCATCAAGTTCCCCGAGGGCACATATCATCAAATTCAGCTGATCTGCATACTTCCATTTTTCCTTCCCACATTAACCATTTATGTCCCTTTCACTAGTTCTTCATTTCCCAAAACACTACCTTAACTTCTCCCAATCAGCTACCACTATGATCTGTTCTAAAGAGACATGATAGAAGATTTTAATAAGTTCAGCCTTCTCATTCCCTGATACTAATAAGAATTCTTTCCTGATTGAGCATAAGAAAGATTGTGTTTGGCAGATATCTTCTAAAAAGTGGTTTAGAGTTTGCTTTTCCGTGCATACAACTTGTTAGTTTTATCTTCCTCCCAGCTGTGACTACTCTTACTTAATTTCTTCCTCTTCTGCTACCCATGTTTTAGAGGCCTGATCTGATTCCCATAGGTTGTGTACTTATGTTACAAACTAGTAATAGTGGGGCTGGAGCTATAGCTCGGTGGCACAAGCAAGCACCTGACTGGCAAGTGCAAAGTCCTGAGTTCAATTTCCGGTACCTAAATAAATAAATAAGCTAATAATAGTATTGGATGTTAAGGGAACAAAACAATAAAAAACCAGCTATATCATTAATCTCACAGTCCAGCTTAAGAAAACGTAGGATCTGGGAGCAGAGTTCAATGACAGAGCATTTGACTAGTACGCACAAGTCAAAAATTTTGCCCTCCCCAAAATTAGAGAGAAAAAGAAGAAAAAAATACAAGTTATGTATTCTTTTCTATTGCATGCCTACATTGTCTCTATTATAAAACTGATTTCAGTATATTGTGATGGTCTGTCTTTCTCAGCTCCCACAACAGTAGAAATCATATCATGTTCGCCTGAAGCTTGTGTTCCTCACAGTGCCCAGCACATCACAGGAACTCACTATGTGTTTAATAAGGGATGGGACAGAGAAAACAATACACAATAGTCTATGTTAGGTGCTGCAGATGCTTAATTCTACAGAGGAGGGATCACTCCTTCAAAGTATCACTCCTTCAGTGGTCAAAAAAGGCCTATAATTTCTGCAGAGAATTCTATACGTTTAAATTTTCAGTTTCGTTTCACTTCTTGCCTTCCCTACAGTGAGTGGTAGATTCTTTTTATTTCATTCTTTACAAATATACACACTATATTTATTCATTTTTATTGATATTATTTTTAATTTTAAAGTATAACTAAATATTTGTGGGTTACAAAATGATGCTGGGTATACATAATACAGTGTAGAATGGTGAGTCAAGTTAATTATTATAGCCAACATGTCACTTACTTGTTTGTACTGATACACTGAAATTTACATATTTAGCCTGTCCAAATACCAAGCTAAACTAGCCTACAGAAAGGCCTCCCTTATAATCAGTGACCTGCCTCCTCACTGCTAACTTCATTTCCCATACTCTTCTGCCCAAAGTTTGGAAAGTCTTACTTCTTGACAGAAGGGTGGGAAGGAACAGAGTGTCTGTGTTTTCCAATGATTCTTTCTCTGAGACCCTGAACTTGTATAGCGAGACAAGAGTCCTAATCCAGATGGTTCACTAGAGAACTGATCAACATGTAAAACAAGATTCCATCAAACATTTCACTGTACTTAGACTTGACTGACAGTTCTACTGTATCAGCAACCTCATTCAGTCTCCACAACAGGTGGAATATTTTGATGTGACAATGTAAATACAAATCTATTATAAGGCATACTTTCAACTGTTGTAAAGATACAGAATTTTGTGACGTTGATGAAAATGAGACACAAGGGCTGGGGATATAGCTCAGTGGAATAAGCGCTTGCCTAGCAAGTGCAGGGTCCTGAGTTCGATCCCCAGTACCGCAAAAAAAAAAAAGAAAAAAAGAAAATGAGACACAAACCCAATTAACTCACATGCAAAGCCACTAAGAACTGAGAATCAAGAAGCAGTAGAACAATTAATGACTGAAGAGCACACAATGAATAACAATTTATAAGAACATTTGAATACAAAACATGTTTAATATCCCAGGGAAAAAATATGAAGCTTCAGAGACTTTTGCAAGTTATTGTCTTCATTTTTTTTTTTTTTTTTTTTTTGCGGTACTGGGGATCAAACTCAGGACCCTGCACTTCCTAGGCAAGCGCTTATTCCACTGAGCTATATCCCCAGCCCCTCTTGTCTTCATTATGGTGAAACTCACATTGTAAAAGTCAAAGATAAAAGAGTATCCCCTTGGCTATCATACAATTTAGTCAAAAAATAAGCCAAAAAATTCAATGTTTGATTCTCTCTTCATTCTCAGATTTGGTGTATAACTATTATTTGCTCATAATATAAAGTGAAACTTCAGGTTACTTTTTTAAGATAAAGAACCAATCAAACCTTTTTTTCCTACTTACCACAGAACTTTGATTCTGTTTTAAATGGCTTCATTTAATAATGGGCTTTCCATCTTACTTATCCTGAAGTCATAACGTTTCCTGTAAGGGCTTTGTTGAGTTTTATACTGGCAAATGATTTTCTGTCCGATTTAACCAGTAAGCCCTCCTGGGAGAGAAATTAAGAATTCTACCTTTATTATCCGCTTCCACCACCACCAGTCTATTCCCAATCACAACCCACACACGTACCCTTGGCACAGAAATCTGGGAAAAATAAGTTTACAGAATATATTAAAGACTGATTGCCTGACTTGAAGGAGACTTCTGCTGAAGGTAAAACTAGCGGTAACACCAATACTTGCCCAGCATTCATGGTGGTACCTGCGGTTTCCCACCTAATTAGACACAGCTCCTTTCATTCTAAACAGGCCCACCTTAGAAAGGAAAATGTTGTAAGACTACCTTTCTAAGGACTTTTTTTTGTTCCATCCTACAGGATATTCTCTCCTACCACAAAAGGAGTCACCAGCGTCTCTCTCCCGGATTGTATCTAGGTTACCTAAAGTTATGTAGCTCTGTGGATCAAATCAAAGTTCTTGTAACACAAAAGTTGCCCAACATTCTGTGCCATGTGAGGATCCGGGAAAACAATAACATTTCCAAGTAAGTGGTCAGGAGTTGAGACTTTCTTTGTGATAACTGTGTGTGGCTCAAGATCTTCTGTGTGGTTTCTATGGTGAGATGTCACAGCACACTGGGGCAGTGGCACCCTGGGATAAGGAGACCTGTTGCTGTTGTCAGGTGGGAGGAATGAGCTATGCCCTTTACAGTGTCCGCAACCCTAATGCTCAACTGGTTAATGTGCATCAGGGGTTGCAATTACTTTTTCCAATATATTTTCTTCACAATTTGAAACAGTCATGTTCTTTTTGCTCTTCATGTTTACTATCACCTGTAGGAATGGAGTGTATTGATTCTCTCTGATTTTAAAGAACCTCTTTTTCTAGGACCTTATTCTCCTTATTCTTAACCCTATGGCCTAAAGATTTCATATGTTTCCTGCACCTCTTATGATCATGGAAGAAAAAAAGTAACAAGGTCTGAGCTTCTGGAAAGTTGCTCCATGCCTTGGCATTTGGTGAATTACCCTGTTAGCTTTGGGAACTTTGCCCAATCATGGCAATCTGGCTCAACTTTACAACTAACCCTAATAGCAGGCCTCAGAAAGTTTACTATAATGAACTGAATTGTGCTCAACAGGACAAAAAAGTAAGAAATATATAATAAAAGAAAAATCTCCAGATTTCTTCAGGCTTCAAAGAGTATAAGCTAGATCCCAAAATTCTATTTAGACCTATAGACTTGCTTAACCAAACAAATCTCCAATTTGGTGGTTTAAAACCTAGTCGCTCAAGTGGCAAAACTTTATGAACTGTAATATCTCACAAGGCTTACTACATTAGTATTACTTGGTGACAGTGGAGGAGATGATGGTGTTGGTGATGGTCCCTTCGAAGAACTCACTGACCACCATAATTCTCTCAAGTACAGAACTACACCTGGGCTTTAAGTCTGCCATCTGGTGGTCACTTTGACAATCAACATCTGAGTTCTTCCCAAAAGGTTACCTGGCTCATTCATGGGTTGACTCAGCAATGGTCATTTTCATTCATATCTAGCTTCTGTCTTTCATTACTTATGCCAATTAATTTTCCTTTGCCAAGGATCCAAGGTTCAGTTTTACCAAAGATTACAATAGCCTCCTCACTCTGCCAATTCCATCTCCCCTGTCCTCCTACCTAAACTGACAAGTTAGTGCTAAGTGTTCCAAGGTGTTCTTACTGGTAATTTATTTTCTGACTTTATTACAGACCTGATTTAGCAATGTGGTCCTTTAGGTTGTGTGTATATGTAGGCTAGTCATAAAACTTTAGCTCAGCATCAGTGATGGGAAATAAAAAGTACTTCTTATAATCGCAAAGATTTCTTTTCTTTTTTGTTTTTTGTTTTTTGTTTTTGTTTTTTTTTTTTTTTTTGAGACAGGATCTCGCTATGCAGTACCAGCTGACCTTGAGCTCACTTTGTAGCCCAGGCTGGTCTTGAACTCTTGACGATCCTCCTGCCTCAGCCTCCCGGATTACAGGGGTGTGCCACCACGCCCAGCTAAGATTTCAGTTATTTATGAGGCCACAAACATGTCCAGGTTGCACAACTTTAATTTTTATCAGTCTTATCACGTGTGAGGCTTGAAATCAAACGCATCTTCAAAACAGAAACTTTTCTGAGGATAGTTAATTAAGAGATTTTATTACTGTTATTTGGCTTTATGCAAAGTCCACACCACAATCAATTTGGTTTTCTAAGACATGATTGGAGCACGGACTGCTGTGACCCTTTGACAACTCTCAGAGGATTTCCACAGGGTGAGAACATGTGCCAATGTCTCTCCTCTTTCCACCCCTGAAGAGGACTTTCCTCTCCTTTCTAGCCTAGAGCACACTGCTGCTCCCTGCAGAGCTGAAGGACCAAGTGGGCCAACTGAATGTGTTTAGAGACTTGTGCTAAAATACCTGTGGAAACAGTGCTGCCCGAAAGGCATTTACCTTGATCCTTTCAAGCTCTTTTTGAAGAACAGCCTTTGGCTGAACAAACCAGATGTTTTCCTCCCGCCGCCATTCCTTCCCCTTCCTTTCCGTATGACATTTGGAAAAGTTCATTAGGAAGGACTCCAGAGCGTGCAGAAAGGAAACACAGATGACTGGTCTGTGCAGAGGATGGGAGCAGTGATGTGTGTCCCCTGGTTCCTCTTATTGGAATTGTCTTCTGTTCTTGTTTGTGATTCTCCTCAAGTTTTTGGAAGGGAAAAGAAACCAAAATAGTCCCCATGATTACAACAGGCCAGGGTTGAAATGTGCCATGTGGTTTGCTGCCTGAGTTGGACCAGAGTCCTGTGGTTACCCAAAGGCAGAATTAACCAGCTGATGCCCCTGCGGTAAGATGTAGCATCTTAGAACTTACAGAGGATCCCAGGGAAAGGAAAAGGAGGACAGTCGAGAAATCATTACAAAATACTGGAAAGCTTCCATCTAAAAAGCTAATACATACAAATTAATATTGTTGTTTTGAGACGTGTGGTCTGATGGGTAAACTAAGTTTAATCTAGAAAGACCTCATTTTAAACTCCCTCTGTGTAGTAGTAAAAAGTTCAAAATTCATGAATTACATGGAATTTTAAACCATCAACAACTGGTTACCCAGGTTCTGGACATGTACACTAAGAAAGTTCTTAGCTGTATTCTGAACTTTTGTTATATTTCTAATTTTAATTTGACTCAACATACAGAGAGGAGTGGGAATGGATCCAAAAGCTTTCTGGCTCTGAATCTATGGAAAGTGTGGATCATACTTCTGACTGCCCCATGCAATTGTTCTTCTATGAGCTCCAGATGGCAGTGAAAGCTCTCCTTAAGCACATCAATATACCTCTACACCAGGTACTAGACTTTACCATTTTGTCTCCTTTTTATAGCTCATAGAAACTAAACTGCAGCATAAAACTTACTCAAGAGGCATGTATATACACACATATGTTTATTTTCATTTTTTTAAACACCACTTTTCGTGTGCATGCATATTTTGAATTTAATGCATACAAGTAGACGTACACTGGACCTCTGTTCTTTTTCCTCAGTTCATCTGTGTCAGTCTTTTGCAATTTTTCTGGACCCCACTGAGTTCTGGTCAAGAAAAGAAAAGACCCTCTAGTCTACCTTAAAAGACATCCAGGTTCACAGGGTAGCCTAAACCAAGACGAATGCATACATACATGCATGCATACACAGCAGTGTAACTATATGGACACATGATTTCTCTGAGAACAGAATAGGAGCAGTGTAATCTATAGGGAGGGCTAAACTGTGACACGCTATCTTTCCACAGAAAATTTAGTCAACTTTGTCTCATCTAAATCAAAAAAAGCACAAGTCTAACCTGCACAAATGCGCAACTGCAAGAAAAACTGATGGTACAGAAGATACTCGTAAAACTTTTCTTGGCTTTGTCTAGAAAAAAGTTTAATATAATGTACCATTAGAATTTTGGGGTTTTTTTATTTGACTTTTTGGGGGTTCTATATTCACCATTACTACCCCCTCCTCAAAGCATGTCACGTGCGTGCACACGTACACATACACACACACGCACGCACGCATGCACGCACACGCGCACGCGCACGCGCAGGCACTCACACAACTTAGCCTATATTAGGAAGACCATTACAGAGTGGCCGGTTCTCTTTTAGTAAGAAAGAACCAAAAATAGGCCTCTGACCCATGGAGGCAGGGGGGTAAATTAGAGATTCCAGGAGTGTCTTTCCATCATAGTACTGCTATGATTTTCAGTCAATACTGCACAGCCAGTCCCAACCAGTCAACAAGGGTAAAGACTAAACTATAAGACATGCCATAAAGATACTAGAGGAGCATGAAATATTCCAGGGGTGGCCATATGCTCGAGAAAAAAAAAAAATACCAGCTCTCCCTGTGACAGTAGATACTATTAAAGGGTTTCTTGGCCTTAGCAGGTTTGAGGCAGCTCGTATTTCATTGGTGACTCTTGGGCTACATATACATGTTGGGAGAAGGCTGCCTAACTGCCTCACCGTGCATACAATTTTTTTGATACTTATAAAATTTTCTCAGTCCTTGGCCAGAAACTACATTTTTCCCCCTTAACCAACTTAAACTGAAACTAGTGGATTTTTAATTCAATCCATTTTTGTTGCTTCATGGAATTATATTCATCATTTTGAAAAGCCCACAGAATGCAATCAGTTTCTGCTTTTATAAGAAGCATAAATGTTGTTTTCAGAGTTTATGTGGAACACGACTGCCTTAAATCTCGACTTTATGTAGCATTATTAAATGGGCTGAACCCTAATATTTATGTTGTATAAAAATTCCAAGCTTGAAGTCGTGTGATTTTGTTAGATGTTTTATGCCAGTTTGGTGTTGTTTATGTAAGTGCCGTGTTGTAACTCTCCTATTTTTCCTCCGCGCGTGTCCCTCTGCAGGCAAGGAACTTCCGCCTCTACACACAGGAGGTGTTGGAAATGGGTCATAATGTGTCCTTTCTTCTCCTGCTCCCTGCCTCAGACGACGTCTGCACAGCCCCAGGACAGAATAATCCTTACACCCCACACTCAGGGTTTCTTAACCTCCCTCTTCAGATGTTTGAACTTGGTATAGTAGCTTGTTTCACCTAGAAATATTAACCCAGCCTCCTTATAATAAAATCACAAAGTTATATCTGTTCCCCCTTGTCCCAGTGGAGGGTCAATAAATCACATGATGGCTTTGGCAACAACCCTTCCTAGAACTGTGTACAAGTCTGAGAAACAGCAAAGCTCCAAGACTATGTGCATGAGCAATAATTATTGAAACCTAGCTAAGGCCCAATGGAGAGGAAGAAATTCTAAACAGAAAGTTCAGTTATCAGGCTGTACTTAATGCCTCTCCTCTGCTTTCTTAAAATATAAACACAAGGACGATGTTTTCATGAAAAGCACTGCCCCTTCTCTTTCCTTCTCCTTACCCTCCCTCCAACTGGGAAAAAATAATAATGAAATTAAAATGTAGGATTTGTATCACTTTGTAGGGAGAAAAAGGTCTGCAGCTATAAGTAGTACTGATTTATTAGACTCTAACTTTCTGACAGATCAAATAAGAAACACACAGGTCTCCCAGGATGCAATATTTTGATTTGAATGTGGGGTTCTAAATGGTGGAAGATCTTGTCCTGACTTTTCAAAAATGAATAGCCAGGGCTCTAGTTTCTGTATTTTTGCTGAGACCCCTGCTGCCCACTGAGAATGTGAATAGGGAGGCTTTGTCTCCCTTCCCATGCTACACCTTGTAACAGGCCAATAAGAGGCAATTAGCAAGGGCTCTGTTAGTTCAAGTGAAATGTGCAACTTGCGGGCAGCTGAGTGGGTGGGAGGGTGGGTGGGTGTAACAGAAGCAGACCCTCCTGCGACTGCACCTTAGCCACCAGATTTAGAAGTAGAAAGAGGTAACTGCCTGGTGCCTTATTTTGAGACCAGGGCAACTGAATCTGAATGTATTCTTTGGGGATATACATCTTCAGCCTCAGTTTCCCTGATTCCAAGCAGTTCAGATGATGTTCAATAGATGGTGACCAAAACGTTTTATTCTCCAGAGAAGGGAAGAGTTCATCAGAGAAGTGTGAGTAAGCTTACCAACTGGGACTTTGAGGGTCCTGGGTCCCACACTGTGTGACGCTGGAAGTAACTTAACCTTTCTACATCACATAATTAATAATATTGGCCATACCACTCCCAAAGGGCCTGGCTATGAGTGAGACCATTTCCTCAGATAAAGAACACTATTAGTTCATGATCTAGTAGCACAGTTATAATGACGTACAGTTTTAGGCAAAGGTTTCATATCAAATCAATAAATATCTCTCTTGGATGCCTACTGGGGAGACTTAGAGGGAGGAGTACAACAAAGGCTTTGCTCTAAAGGGCTTTCATTATGATGGTAAGAGTGAAATAAGAATAAAAATTATTGTAAAATGAGATATAATGTCCCAGAAATATTAAGTATTGTATGATATTCAAAAAGAAAAAAGTATATCCTTCATGAAAAAAGTATATTTGATGTGTGTATAAAAGGCTAGATAGGATGTTTAAAAACAAAATGTTTCTTCAGCAGAGGAACAGAATGAATATTAAGTATTGTATGATATTCAAAAAGAAAAAAGTATATCCTTCATGAAAAAAGTATATTTGATGTGTGTATAAAAGGCTAGATAGGATGTTTAAAAACAAAATGTTTCTTCAGCAGAGGAACAGAATGAGTAAAGAGAAGAGAGTAGAAGAACAGAGGCAGGAAAAAAACAAGTGGTCCACTCTGGCCAGATCTGGGACATGTGAAGAAATCAGGAAGAATAAGGCTCTATGACAAGAGGGGGCCATACTGACTCTTGAGAATCAGGCTGAGGAACCTGCTTAAGATGGATTAAAAGCAAGGTTCAGAAATTTCTGAGACTATTATGCCAGTGTTATGGTAGTAATGAAAAGAGGAGAGGAGAGGAGAGGAGAGGAGAGAGGGGAGGGGAGGGGAAGGGATGGGAGAAGAAAGGGAAACACAAATATTACTGGGAGTAAGCAACAAGCGTGGGCAACTGTTTCAAAGAAGAGAGAAGTGTAGGATTGCCCTTATGGTTTTTAGCATCAGTGATTATGAGGATATCGGCGCCTTTACCAAAAATATAAAAATCAGGAACATGGTTTGGCGAATAAATTGAGGCTTTTAGCTTCGAATATGTTAAGGCTGAAGGTGTTACACTGACATTCAAGTCGGCCTGTCACATTGGCGATAGAAATGCAGGAGAGAAAATTGGATACTAAACAGAAATGTAGCCTCAGTGTCTACTAATAACAGCTGAAGCCATGACAGTGAATGACTTCTATGGGATATTTGACAGAAAAAAAGAACTAAGGAAAACATACCACTTGAGAGCTAACAAGTATTCTATTCTGTATAAAACTCATTGTGACTCCATGATTACAGGCAAAAATACACTAAGTTCATTTTCCTATGCCTTCATGGCCTTGATGAGAATGGTCAATGATACCACATCATCCTAGCGTACAGTACCTCGGGCCCTATAGGTCCTAGACATGAAAGGACGCTGTCTGTCCTGCTTTCTATGAGGCTTACACACTCTTCTTAGGCAACCACTCTCTGTCCCACTACTGTTACTTTCCACTCTACAATTTAGGTAAATTCTGTTAGTTTTCATCTTCTTTCTCCATTCCCTTGTACATTTATTCATCCATAAATATTATTGAGCAGTCTACTAAGTTCTAAACATTACTCCAGAGACTGGAGTTACTGAAGAATCCGTAACTCCTCCTCCAGCCTACTTCTACTGAGGGAGACAAATAATAAACTGATCAACAAGTAGCAATATAATAAATATCAGAGACATAAGGCCCATGAGGAAGAATAAAAGACAAAAGTGAAGGGGTATGTGAAGATATGTGAAAGCCTCTCTGAAGAAGTTAGACTTGAGAAGGAACCTGAGATTTCTAGGGCATAGGAACACCAAGTACAACGGACTTAGAGTAAGATGATGCGTGGCTAAGAGATCAGTGTACCTACATGTTGTGAGAAAGAACAACAAAGATAGATGAGATCAGAGTTTAAAGAGTCAAATTATGCAGGCCCTCAAAAGCCACAATAAAGAATTTAGATGTTACTTTATGTTGAGACTTCAATGGATGACTTTGAGCAGTGGAGTAACCTATTAAAAGATTTATGAAATCCAGTAGAACTACTCTTTCCCCAACAACAACAAAAAAAACTAACTTTATTTAACCCAGCATTTTCCAAATCATTTGACCAAACTGGAACCATTTTTTAGCAGATCACCTATTAAAAACCCACATGTCTGGGACACAGTGCACCAGAATAATGCTTCTCAAGTTTAATGTGCATAAGAATCACACAGACAGCTTATTAAATACAGATTCCTGCAGCCCAACTCCAGCTATGATAAGTCCACTAGGCCTGGGAAGGTGCTGGAAAATGTACATTTCTAAAAGGCTCTCGGGTGATAGTGATGTCAGAAAGCCATGGAAGACGCTTGAAGTTTGCACATGACACAGATATAGAGAACTAGTGAAGTAGTCAGCACAGTAGTACAGTAAAATCCAACTGTATGTGTGTCTGATCCGTCCTACAGTTTCTTACCTTCTTGGTCTTCCCTTATTGCAATATCACGAGTGATAAGCCTTCATCAATTAGTAAGGAATATGTAAGTTTCCAGAAAGGACCACTTGGTCAGGTTCTGTCGGCACAAGCATTCTATTAGCTTTTCTTTAGGGAGCAGGGAAAAGTGTTGTCAGTAGCTGAGGATTAATACACTTGCTAATAAAATGTTTATTGCATTTCAACACCACCAGCCAACAATATTAAAAATATTACTCGGTCTTAGTCAGATCATGACAAACTCTATCTTATCCCCCCAGTAATCCAAGTTTTTCAAGAGGCAGATTATCATCGTTACTCCCTCAGTTAGGCAAAAGCCCATTAAGCAATTAATAACATCTTATATAGGAACTTTTTAAGGATTTGTAATAATGGATGTATGCTACTGTAAGAAATATGCTAACCATTTAATAGGGATTTCTGTTCTCCATAGGTAGTTCCATAATAAAGGTCAAAATACACTAAATATTTCTGAGAAAGGAGAGAATGTTTTTGGAAATTCAGTCAAAACTCAGGAAAGCTTTAATAACCACATGGGAATACTAATGAAAATTGAAAAGGTGTGCATCATGGAAATATGTAAATTATAACAGAACAAAGAGTTGCAGTACATTTTAGTTAGACTTATATAAGTCACCTCCTTTCCCATGAAAGGATTTGAGATTTGGCAACTGACCACATTCCGGCCAGTGGCCTAAGTGAATCATAAATAACTTGCTAACCAGCTATGGAAAACTGCATCTGTGTCTATTCCAGCACTAAACAAATCTAGTGAGGATAAAATGATAAAAAGGAGCCTAGCCATCTGTCCCCTGGCGTAACGACCCCTGGAACAAACCTGTAAGGTATTCCTTCAGAGGACTGCTTGTAGAGTTGAAAGGGCCCATCCTACAGGAGGATCTTATAAGATCTGGGTAGGCACGCTGAGCTGAGGCAATGTGGTACAATTACACCCACCCCTCCCTGCACAGCCTCAGGGCTGACACTCCACCATCCCATGGATCCCATAGGTAGAAGCAGAAACAGGATCCCTGAACAGTGCCAAGCATGTGCCTGGAGGCCACCAAGCACCACTCTTGACGCTGTTCCCAAAATAAAAAGAAAAGCCCTATCATAAGCCCTTAGAAACTCCATCCAGTGATGTGGCCTCTTGAGGGTTTGCCTAACCTACACTGAGGGGGTCACCCTGCCCTGATCCTGTAAGCAGTCACTATTAACAGCAGACATGTGATGGGGAAAAAACTGATTTTTATTGATTTCCTTGGCTCTATGATTCATACTAATTGGACTAGAAAGACAAAAATACTGGAGAACTTTTAAAACATAATCTGAGGCCTGATATATATTTCATGCTTCTGTGCTTGGCTGCGTCCTTCATTCAACAAACATTTACTGAGCTTACATTGTATGCCAGGTACTGTGCTGGAGCTAGACCGACAGACATTAATAAGGCACAGGCTACCATCAGAAACACAAAATCTAGTACAGGATACAAACCCTGACATCCACAGACCTCCTAGAATGAAAACACTGCTATAAAACATAGGCTGTTGAATTTCAGAGGAAAGACACTCCAGCCTTCCTTACAGAGCCACCATTTAGCTGGATAAATAAAAATTCAGAAAAGTGAAAGAATAGGAACAGCGTAAAAGGAAACCATTTTAAATGCACAAAATCTTAGAGACACAGGAAAATTAGGCCCAATTAGATACACGTTTTGGTAGCTCCTTGCAACAAATGCTTAGGGCATTCCAGGAATCTAAAGGTCAAACTCAGGAAGGGCTACTTGTATTATCCTAAGGAGGTGAGACGATCTGACAGGCAAAGGGGAGCAATGAAGAAAAATGTTAAGGAAAAGCAATGATATGATCTCACTGGATTTTCACAGTTCTGTGGGGATGGACTGCAGGAAAGTAACGGCGGGGACCGGGAGGCAAGGAGACAGTGAAGAGACCACCACACTAGTGCGGGTGGGCAATAGGAGCCCGAGCAAAGGCAGCCACGGGGCGCCACAGAGGAGAACGCAGAGGCAAGAGGATTTTAGAATTAAAATCAATGAGACTGTGATTGATTTGGGGTGGGCGAAGAGTAAAACGGAGGAGCCAGAGAGTCTGAATCCGGTGCTGAGATGGACAATGCTGCCATCGACCAAAACAGGAAATAGGAGCGGCGGGGCAGGTTCCGGGGGAGGGGAGAGAGGATGAGTTCAGTTTGACAAATGATGAGTTTTGAGGTGCCTGTGGGAGATCCAGGCAAGGAGCCTAATGGAATCCAGGCCACAGGCTTGCAAAAAATGGCACCGTCTCAACCTTCCTTCCTAATGCCCATTTTTCATGATTTAGGGTGCCATTCCTGTGTTCCAACTGCCAGCTTACTCATTAGCAGCCATCTAGAGAGGCACCTTAGGCGCTCAGGTTCCTTTTGACGCTTTGGCACGGAATCACCTCTAACCCTACAAAGTTGTCTAGCGGATTCCTTAGCTTCCAGATGAGGCCATATGACCCAACCTGACTGCACTTAGTGAGTTAGAGATCCTGAGGAAGAATGTTCTAATCCCAGTCCTGCGCTGATATTCTAACCACGAAATGTCTCATCTTTCCTGGGGGTGAAAGATTTAGGGTAGGAACAGTTACTTTGTATCTATGTCATTCACTATTCAGGGTACTTTATAAACACTTACTAGTTAATCCTAGGTAAGCATTTCTATCCCCCTTGTAGGAATAGTACCGAGACTCCCAAAGGTTGCCTGCTCACACTCACACAGGTAGAACTGTGATTCAAACCTAGTCTGGTGCAGTATCTAAGCCCACGTACTTCCTATTCCACTACACTGTCAGTACTCATGTCAAATGTATTTATCACTATCTTATAAAGAAGAGGGAGAAACACCACCACCGAAAATTAGTCTTAGTTTGTGAATTACTGACAAATCATGTGCTCCAGATGACAGTATTGTAGCCTTATACCAGCTTATCTATCAAATGCATGTGAGTCACATTTTTAAAAATTAGAAGCTTCCAGTCTATGCTCCCCTCCTTGGTGATGGCTACCAAATGTATCATTGCTAAACCACAAAAGACTATGTTAAAGTAATATTTGTTAAAGTGACATTAAAGACTCTGGATTAAAACCACTAGAGCAGGAAACCGAAACGTTGCAGTTGAAACTTCCTCATAACTCACTTGTGGTTCACGGCCATGGATGGCATGGGTGCTATGAGACCACCCACCGGTCCATGGCTTCTGCCACAAAGACACAACAAGGGAAAGCTGTGAACACCCTGGTGTTTAAGAGTTTAGATGGGACTGATCGTGTTTCTTTTAAAGCAATTATTCACTATCTTTCTATAGTCAATTTTCCTTAGACATATTTTAGAAAAGGAAAAAAAGTTGAGCTGTTTATTTTCTTTACAACTTGGTTTGCAAAAGCAGGCTGTTGAGACACTTCACTCTCTTCCTCCTGCAGCCTACAGAGGACATCTGTCAAGTGGTAACAGGATGTAATCTCTCCTTGAAAGGCATAAAGACACATCTGGGGAGCTACAAGGGTCAAGAATAAGCTATAAAGTAATAGTGACTCTTTTCCTCTGGGCTGCTAGTAAACACTACAGACCTGAGATATACCTTTCAGAATACAAAAATCTACCACACAATGGGAAAAGTGAGAACAGACGGAAGGAGGTGCGTTCAAGAGAGCAGGGTCTTCCCTCTTCAGATCAACTCTTGCATTTATTTCTTTATTCATAAAGCTCAATAAGCATTAGTTGAGAAGCTACAATGTTCCAGGTTTTGGGGAAATAAAAATTAATCCAAGACATAATTCCTGCCCTCAAGTAAGGCACAATCCAATACCAAAACAATTAGGCACACATGCGTCACAATGCACTTAGAAACAAGTGCTCTAGAAGCACAAGAGGAGGAGAATGTCTTTGCTTTGAAGACACTTCAGTGGGATCTTCCATTACCAGAGTAAGGAGTGGTGAAAGTGTTGGTACAGACTGGTATTTGAGGATAAGGAAAGGCATATGTAAACGCAGAGAAGTATTTGAGAAGCCTAGAAAAAGTAAATAAATGAACAAAGTAAAGGAGAGACAATGGGAAACTAGAAGGGAAACTTTTAAGACTTGGGAAAGAGGACAGGGTGGGGGAGAGGAGTGGAGAACAAGGTAAAGGGATTCAAAATTATCAAGATATGTTGTATGTATATACCAACTCCCCAAAGCAAATATCACCATCCATATTAGAAACATGCAGTGATTATTCTTTAAAATTGATAGAAGTATAAAAGTGTTTGCAGGAAGTTCATTCTGACCAAATCTTAGGATTGACGCAGAGCTAGTGGTAGTTGAAGGTGGTTGTACAATGAAAGCTACGATTGTCGATCTACTCAAATCTTAGATCCTTATGAGGAGGATCCTTTTCTTTATGCAGAGATGACTGAGTTTTATCCTGAAGTTAAGGGGATGCTGGCGGAGGTCATTAAGTGAGGAAATTGCATGAGAATTCTATCATCTGAGAAAAGTGAAATAGTTTGACATTTACCAAAAGTGTATATGAAATCAGCTCTTCCTGTGTCAGACAAAGAAGTGCTAAAAGAGTGAAAGGACAGGAAGGAGGATCTGATACCAGCGAAAAAACTCAACTCCAGGCCTGAGTCTACCTGAGTTGAGAAACACCTCCTTCGCATGAAACAGGAAGCCACTGCTAAGGGGTACAGATGAAATCACTTCAGCCTTCTCCAGATTTTTCTCCCCCACTCCATAAGACGAAAGCAAAGAGAGCAAATCTCTTGATTGCCCTAAGAGAAAATCAAGAAAGGGAGCAGGCAATGCTGAGAATAACGGGGTGCACAAAAATCTCTCAGTGTGCACTGAATAAGGCTTCGTGACAGAGGTATGGAGCTGACCAGATGCCCCATTCTGAGACACTGTGATTCAGCCTCCCTCAATAGCCTAAATCTTGGTGATGGGAATTGACAGCATAGAGGTAAAGGGTGGCAATTGTATCTTCTTTCCAGAATTCCTCCCATAAGACACAAATATAAATGTTCCAACAGAGATATTGTGCAGATGCTTCTATTTCCAAAGTATGGAACACAGTGGTAAAAGTGAGAAATAAAAAATATAAATAAGGTTTCTGAAGAGTAGGTCTCTGTATTCAACAATGGGCCAGGAAAAGACTGGAACAATACCAGTCTGAATGAGGATGTTTTCTTCATCCTTTTGGAATCTAAAGCCTTGATTGATTAAAGGTGGGCAGAGAAGTATAAAAAAATCTGAGCACCTCATGATGCCTGCACAAAGCTCAATCCTGCATTGCTCTGTCCCTCCTGGGAAGGGACAAATGATGGAGATAAGGCTAGACTGTTTCCTGTGGCTTTGGACAAAAATGGTCTGTCTAGCTAGCAACTCCCATCACAAATTGCAAAAGAGCTGAGAAGGTGAGAGGAAGAAGGAGAATCAAAGCCTATATTAGACAACAGTTTTTGGTCAGACAAAAAATACACTGAGAAATGCATATCTTATATCTTTTTGAGGGTTTGGGCCTTAGAAAGGAAAAAGCAACCTACACAGTAGGAAATCAGACAGGAAAACCAAAACTAGGTTTCAAATTGATACTGTTCTTTTTTTCTTTAAAATAGTAAGTTTGTTTTCTCAGACACACACACACGAGTCATGTGTGGCTTAACAATGGGGATAAATTCGGAAATTTGTGCTGTTAGGCAGTATCACTATTGTGTATGGTTATTATGTCACTAGATGATACAATCTTATTGGACCATCATTACATAGGCAGCCCATGGCCGGTTGAAACATCACCATGTGGCACGTGACTATCCATTAAACTAAAATCCCCTGCTTTAAGAAACAGTCCACATAAACCGCAGCTCAAACTAATACCATTCCCCCATACCCTACCAGGAGTTGGTAAACCTAAAAGGGAATATTGTCTGACTAAAACCAGACAACTGGCCCCTTAAGAGCATATTTGTAATTTACTTATGGCTTAATATTTTCCACTGATAGGATTAATAAATCACGTTTTCATTCAACTGGTTTTCTCTGAGGTATGCAGTTTTCTATTCTGATACCAGACCTTAACTTCTTCTCCTTTGCTTGTCCATTTTCCAGTTCATTTTTGCAGCTACAGAGAGAAATTTATTAGTCTGTATTGCCGCCTTTCTGCTGTTGTGGAGCTGGATTCTCTGAATACCCAACAGTCCCTGAGGGAAGCGATCTCAGACAGCGAGGTTGCAGCTGCCAAACAAAGACATCAGCAAGTTTTAGATTTCATTCAGGTAACAGTTTGCTTCTTCTCAGCTAACAGCACGAAGCAAGAGGCAGGGAGGGAGGGCTGGGAACCAAGCAAGGGAGAGAGCAGGAATCTGGGCTGATTCAAAAACCACAGCACGCAAGCAGCCTGGTAATTTGGCCAAAATGTGGAGTTCAAGTAGATGTGAGTTTTCAGAGGTGTAAGAAAAAGTTACAAGAAAAAGAAAAGGAAAAGGTTTCAGATAAATCACACTATTCCCAAGAAGTGTATCATCCACCGTAAGTAGGTAGCAATAGCTTACCGCATTGCAGAAAGAAAAAAAAAATCACCCTCAGAAGTAATAATCAGAGTATTAATCTTATTTGGTAACCTACTGAAAATTCCAACAGAAAGAAAAATATATATTAATTTACTCAATATCTCAGAGAAAGAGAAAATTACCAGTTTATGTTAACCCAAATCCAGTTAGACCTAAGACTCCTCAGTTTTAGACTTCTCTCTGGCAGAGTTAACACTTTAATGTGTGACTATTGAGGGGTACAAAAAATGTGTTCACTGACTTTGATCTTATGTGGAGAAGCTTTCTGGTGACATCTGAGGGTCTTGGGAAAGGGGTACTAACTAGTAGTGAGTATGAGAATTTGGATTTGGCCTAAAATTGCATCTAAATGACTCATCCAAATCTTATAATATGATAGAATAGCAGGAGGTCCATGATTAATCCCACCATGAGACACATTCAGTCCAATTTAATAAACACCGCAAGCATCCCGGTGTCAGACACTGTCTGGGTATATGGGAGATACGCGTGGGAGAGTCAAAGTTGAGACAGCTATGGTCCCTGAACTTAAGGAGTTTGAAATGCTTTGTGGTAGACAAGACGTATACATAAATACTACTTGTCAAATTTGTTAAGTGCCAGAAAAAGAAATACAAAAAAAAAAAAAAAGTGCTATATCAACACAAAGAACTAAAAGCTTACTTTCACTGTAGCAATCAGAATACTTGCCATGGAAGATACCATTGACATCCGAGCTGGGCCTGTAGGAGTATGATAAGAAACACAGGATGTGGAGCATTCAGACTGAAAGTATACACAGGCAAGGCAAGAAGAGCAGAAAACCAGTATTGGGGGAATGATATATCAAGCCCAGATGGAGTATAAAATAAATGTTGAACAGTAATGAGAAATTAGGTAAGATCTTGAAAAATAGCAATGAGGTCAGATCACAAAGATTTTATTAAAGCCCCTTCTAAGGAATTTGCACTTAATTTTGTAGGTAAGAAGGTGCTAGCCAAAGTTTTGGAGAAAGTAAATTACAGGCTTTCACAACTCTGTGTAGGGTAATGCAAGCAGCAGGGCTCCTTGTCTCCTGGGTGCTGTTAGGGCCATACTGGTTGCTGATTATGAGCATACACTCTGGTTGGTCCTGCTCACCACCTAATTTGCATCCACCTCGTGGATTTAAAAAGATGATTAAAAAGCAGAGAGACCAGATAAGAAACTCTTACAGCTATCCAGACAAGGGGCAATGTGAATTTAAAATCAGGAAATGCTTTCAACTTTGGGCCAATAAATCACTCTTAGCCCAAATCTCATCTGAAAAATAGGGATCATAATATCACTACCTCACAGTGTTGAGTAAGAGTGTTCAAGGAGAGAATGCTTGTAAAGCACTCAGAACAGTGCCTGGCACATAATAGCTATGTAATAAATTGTATATTCATTCTTTCACTCATTAGTAAAAATGAAAACTCCTCTGAAATATGACTATACAAGAACAGAGGCTTTGCAGCATTCATGAAGAAAATATTATAATACACTTGCAAGTAGTGAAAAGACAAATCTTTAAGACTACCCTGCTTTCCTCCTCCTGTAAATGAAGTATCTTAGGTGACCTCTCAGAATAAAGAAATAACTTTTACTACATTTTTTTGTACAAGGAATCAAACTCAGAACCTTGCACTTGCCAGGCAAGTGCTTGTGCCACTGAGTTATATCTCCGGGTCTAAGAAATAACTTTTTATAAAGTTTCTTGCTCTCTTGACCTGAGAATATAGGATTTAAAAATTCGCACTAGAAATGGTGATAGTCAAACACTTGTAGTCCCAGCTACCTGGGAGGCTGAGTAGGGAGGATCACAAGTTCAAAGTCAATCTGGAAAACTTAGCAAAACCACTCTGTCTCAGGTATTAAACAAAAAATGGTTTGAAGTATGGCTCCGCACTAGAGTGCTTGCTTAGCGTGTGTGAGGACCTGGGCTCAATATACAGTATCATCTGAAAAACTTCAGAGACAATGGAGCCCAGAAAGAATCATGATGAGCCAGAAGTCAAGGAGCACACATCAGTCCTGAATCTTCCGCGGATAAACTCTGAAGTCGTGGACAATTCAGCTCATACCCTGAGGCCTCATTTTCTCTTGTATGACTGGAATGAAAGGATTGGATCAGATTAATCCTAAAGACCTAGTCATCGCTAACAACCAGAACTACGTTTAGAGAAACACTTCTCTAGCCAGGCTTTAGGTTGTTTCTGCCTTAGTCCACTTAGGCCTTCCCGGGTCCAGTATGTTCATCCAATGAGGAAGCTGATTTTCCTTAGTCCACTGAAGTCTTGAACTCCTCCCAGATTTCCTGACCCCATTCTTACTTCCTTGCCACTGCCCTTGCTCTTCTCTTTCTCACTTAACCTTTTTCTCTTTCCTTTTCATCACACTGTTAAAGTGCTGGATAAAGGCAAGCCAGCCCAGGGGTTTTTCGAAGTACTCGCCTGTTCTGGTCTCCCAGAGCAGGTAACTTGAGAACCCCTGTACATGCCCTTCTTCCAGCCAGCTAGGTACACACAGACTTGGATAAAAGCCAATTCCCAAAGGGTTCAACAAATAACTTGCTGGGCAGGGTAAAAGCAGACCATCTCACTGTACCCACAGCCTTCCGTGTACCACCCTGCTCCGCCTAATGCGGATAAACTTCACTGAGTGGAGATACTTTCAGTATTATCTGTCCTGTGCTGACTTCTCGGTCTCTCTCAAAATGAAAACCAGCTGCAGCCACTCGCCCATTGGTGTTCAGAGCTCAGCCGATCACACACCATAACCTGCAGAGGCGACCGCCAGTCGCAAGAACATTTGTATGATTCCAGATCTAAGACAGTGTTGAAGTCACTACACAAACCAAACATTGTAAAGAGCAAGGGAGTCTATATAAATACAGTTAGGAAAAGAAGCCAAGAAGCGCAGCCAGAACGGGGGAGGGCTGGACCAGGGGTGGTGCAGAAAACCATAGATAAGGTATACTGGCTTTATAGACAGCACGTACGGCAGAAATGTCAAAGTGAACGAAAAAAAGCAAGAGAAGAGAGTAATGTCAAAGTGTGGAGACCTGGAGCATGGCAATTTTGAGCTGCTACAGCCTAAAGGGCAATTGGGCCATAATTTATATACTGTAATGCTTCAAATGCTTCTAAGCTGTAATAAAAACATAGCTCATTAAATATAGCCCATCTATCATCCCCTCAAGCACCTTGTAGCTGTGCTGTGAGAAAACCAATCACCTTCACCTTTTAATAAAAATATTATCTTGCCTGAGTACAGAGAAAGGGATATAATTTATGGGATGAGAACTGAAATTTTTAAAGAGCAGGGTGAGAAACAGATACAGAACTTTTAATCAGCAGACCCTGTGAGTTTGTAGCCTTTCTTTTCAAAAACGTGTCAGCAAGTCTTTAGAGGCTGAATTTGGACCTTAAAATCAGGGGGGATTATGTTGTCAGTTACTTTCAGATCAACAGTATACAGGAAAATGGGTGAAAATCGTGCTTCTTCTGGAGCTACTTAGTTAAGTCCTTTTAGACTCCATATACAGGTCTCCCTGTACCAATGGGTTTTTACTTTTCTTTAGTTAAGACCTCTCCACCTCATCACTGAAAAAAAAGATTAAGAAGTAAACATTGCTTCTAGACAGTGTTTTTTCTAATTTCCACACTGTGCATCCTAAGCAACAGACTAAACCATTGCACCAGAAGTAGATTATTAATAACTATATTAATTTCCTAAGACTTCCACAACAAATTACCTCAAACAGAAATGTATTCTTTCATAGCTCTGGAGACCAGAAATGTGATTAACATACTGGCCATAAGAGAGAAATCATTCTCTGCCTCTTCCAGCTTCGGGTGGCCATTGGCGTTCCTTGATTCATAGCTATAATGACGCTGCTCCTTGCTTCTGTGGTCACACTGCTTCCTTCTTTTATACCTTCTCAATCTTCCCCTGCCTCACTCTTATAGGAGTGTCCTTATGAGGACATTTGTCATTAGAACTGGGGTCACCACAAATAAACTCTTCTCCAAATCCTTAATCACATCTTTTGTATATAAATTAATATCTACTTCTTTATCATATAAGGTAACAGTCATAGGTTCTGGAGGTTAGAATATAAAGATATTCTTTAGCAGCCACACTGTTATGCCTCATATGTAGATGTCCTCCCAAAGCTCCATGCAGTCACGGATGGGGCTTTTTCAGAGGTGGCTGCTGAATCTAGAATGTGTGACTGATTCATGGTGCAATGCTAAGATTAAGGGTGCGTGATTACTAAATCAATCCACTGATTGGTTTGACACCATCCTGATCCCAGTAGCCGAGATACAATATGAGGAACAGAAAGCAGCCTGTGTCCTCCCTTCCTTGTTTTGCTACCTTCTGCCCACCATGCACTGTGTCTCCCCTGCAATGCCCGTCTGCTGTGTCGCTCTGCCTTGGAGCCAGCTGATTATGGACCGAAACCCCTACAAACTGCAAGCGAAGTAAACCTTTTCTCCTTTATCTTTGGCTGTTGGATATTCTGTCTCAGCAATGAGAGATAAGTAACTAAGGCACACATTTAACCCACCGTAATAATCATGAAGGTCATGACCATTGAAACTCCATGACAGTGCATAATTTATAGAGCACTAATCTACATTCTCTTAATCCTTATAACTGTGTAAAAAGAGAGATCCAGAAAATTATGTATATATCCCATTTATTTATTCATCCATTCAATAAACAATCATTTTGGGGGGAACCTACTCGATATGGTCGAAAGGAAAAAGATACAAAACCATAGTCCCTGTCCTTGACGGACACTCTAAGAGCCGTGCAGTGCCTCTAAAATAACTTTGAGCAAGAGTATGCTGCATGTGATAGAGCCAATCAAAGCCAATTGAGAAAGCAAGGGTTTCATCATGAAAATTCACTCTCATCCAGGAATCCCAATTGTCTTAGCTCTAAACTTTGGATTTCCCCTTTCAAAATGGCTTAGTGCCCACACATGGGCCTGCCTACTGCCAAACTTCCTCCTCAACTCACCAAGCTAACAAATCCCGGAGTTCAACATCATACTATCATCAACCAGCCCTGAATACTCTGCCAATTCCTACTACTTCAGTACAAGGCAGATTTGAAAATCAAGGGAAAGTGGCTATCAACCACACCATGCCATTCATTGGTTTATTCTGGCTTGCCTGTCACTCTCAACCTAACAGACTGAAAGTCACTGTTTCAGACTCTGCTTTGTTTGGGGAGCACCAGGCTTGTGAATATTCTTAAAGAGTAGGCTTGAGTACTGATTAAAGACCTAAGAAGGAATTTTGAAACTATAATACTGGATAATACCTCATCTTTAAAATCTCTATAATCAGGTAGATCTTAATCTTGTATTACTCATACAATGAATACCTTCTACCTTGAAGTGGAATGACAACTTTTAAATGTTCTTTAAGAAAATAATCACAAAGTATCAGAGCTGGAAGTCACCTTAATTATCATCTAGTCCAATGAAGGCGAACCTTTTAGAGCTTTCATGATAAACAGCCTGCCGCTGCCCATGTGCCATAGGTTCACTGACTAGTTCAGTGTCCTCCTCTGACAGTTAAGTGAGTGGCCTACAGAAGTTAATGCCTTGCTTAAGCCATCTAACAAAAGAGATGCAAAGCACACCACAGGCTCCAGAGTCCTCTGAAGCACTGTGTAACTAACAGACCTTCCTTGGAAATAGAATAACCAGATGAGACTATGGCTGGCATCTGTCAAGATCTGGCAGGACATCTGTCATGTACAGAAGGAGACAAAACAAATCTGAGTGACTTTTATACCAATGTATTTCAGAAAACCTACTATTGTATTTTATAATGAAAATGTAATTAAAATAATTTTGGTAATCCAGAAATCAAAATGGCAACAACCTAAAGTGTACTACTCTACAACTTTAAGAATGCCTAAATTACTTAAGAATAAGGTGTTTTTATTGTTTGTAGGAATGCAAACACCATCACTACTGTAGAAATCAATGCAGAGATTCCTTAAAAAAAAAAACTAGAAATTCCATTCGACCTAGCTTTCCCCTTTCTAGAGTTGAAGACATCATACCACAGTGATACATACATATCCATGTTTATAGCAGCATAACTTATGACAGCTAAATCTTGGAAGGAGTTTACATACCTATTAAGAGGTGAATGCCTAATGAAAATGTGATATTTATATGCCACATATAAGTATGGAGTGCTACTGTCATAAAGAAGGAGACATTTCAGCCATTGTAGAAAAATGGATACGCCTTGAGACCATACTTTCAAGTAAATACAAAATCAGATACACAAGTTTAAATAACATTTGACTTTTCTTACATGAGGCCCAAAGTATAACTAATTCCAAAAAAGACACAGGATACAGGGAGATAGATCTTTTGCAAATGGGAAGGGGATCTACAAACCAAGGAAGAAGAGGGAAAAGGGAATAAAAAGAATTAAGATATGTTAAATCCACACATTTGCTCCCTAAAAGGAATGTAAATCTGTACTGAAAACACAAACTAATAAAAAAATAGGCATAAAAAGGTTAAGGTGTTTTGTACTTTAGAAGTATTTACTCTTTATATAAGAAATATTTAATAGGTAATTTTCTCTTCTCCTAGAAATTCTGAAATTCATTCTCTGTTATATTCCATCCCCACAACGCTCTAATGAGAATTATCTTATTATTTCCTAAAGGTTAGCAACGCTTTATATGTGTGAGCAATGTACCCTACAGCATCACAAAGCACCTTCAAATTTACCATTTCACTGCATCACTGTAATAACCCTGTGAGATATAAGAGGAAGATATTTTGTCCACAGTTTAAAAATAAGGGCAACTAAGGTGCAAAAATATCAAATGACTTGCTAAAGGTAATTACAGTGCTAAATAGAATCTGGGTCTTCCACTAGTTCTACTGTATGACAAACTTCTATGCTAAAAAAAAATAATATGCAAAACACAAAGATTATGAAGAGGCATTTTCTGGCTAAGCAAACATGTTTAGAAAATATTTTACACTTCCTTACAGTCAGTACTGTAGAAAGTGGATTACCTCAGGCTCTCAAGAAAACATTTCTTTTTAATAGCTGTTTCATGGCTTAATGTATTTTACCATTTTATTCCCAAGCAAACAGATGAAGTCTGGCGTGAAATGAGATGGATCATGGATGCTCTACAATATGCAAGATACAAACAACCAGTTTCTGGATTGCTTATCACTAAGCTGATAGATCCTTCAGATGAACAGGACCTAAAGAAAATTAACTCTACATCCTCACATATAGACTGTCTTCCATCACCATCTCCATCTCCTGAGATGCGCAGAAGAAAGGCAGTGAGCGGTAAGCAATACAAATCAGTTCTTTGGTTCACTCACCAGATTTCAGATCTTCTCTCTGCTGGTAAGGTTCATTGTGCTGAGGCATTTATTTGGGCAAGTGGCTGGAAACACTGATCAGAACTTACAGGCATCAAAGAAACAAAATCAGAACAGCAGACAGGTCAGAAACTACAGCAATAACTTTAAATCAACTCCATTCAGAGATAGGAAAGATTCAGTTCAGTGCTAGCCCATGCTTCCAAGATATGAAAGGACACAGATCAAAGAAAATGATTTGGAAAAGCAGAATGGAGACTGCTCTGGTGCTAGATGAAGGCAATGTTAGTCAAGAGAATAAACCAAAACCAGGAGAGGGAAAAAGCAGGCCCAGATTCTGATAAAGAGGAACTGACAAGAATAAGGTAAGACATGGTACACATCCGAAGTAGAAGTTGAGGACAGACTTCCCATCCACATGGCACTAATGCTCTAGGATAGAAGATGGGGAAGATAGAAATGTTGGGTAAACGGGTATCGTGAAACAGAGACCAAAGAAGTAGCTCAGCCTCATTATGGATATAATGAACTTTTGGACAAGTTGAAGGAGGTCCTAGAAAGGTACCTCCTCCCTCAGGGTTAACCCCAACTTTACCTAGCAAATGCCATCAGCAACAACATGATTTGGTTAACACAAATTTCTGTAAAATGCCTTTAGACTTATAAGCAGAGAAAAAACAAACTAAGCAAAGGCAATTCTGTATAGTGTTCTTCCCTAGTTTTAAGACTAGCGTCATTTTCCCACCAGTTAAAATAATGGCCATTCAAAGCATCTTTCGTGATGCTATAGCCTAGAAGAACTCCAATTTTATAATCTCCATAATATTTTTAATAAACAGTTCTGATTTGCAGGCTTGTCCCATAGGGGGCAGCAAGATGTAACAGAAAGAGATTGGGTTTAGAAATCAAGAGACCTGGATTCAAATCCCAGCTTTACTACTCATATGTTTGAACAGATTCCTACCTCTGAGTCTCTTCCCATGCATGTGAAATGGATGTAGTAATATCTACATCTGGCAGAACTACTCGTGAATAAGACAATCTACATAAGAGAGGCACAGAATATAATATACAACACAGATACCATATATATTATTGTTCTTATGAACACTTTAGTAGGAAGATGAGCTTTTTCTACAAGCAAGTTTGCATATGTTCTTAAGTTTAAAAGCATCTCAATATATAAAAATCAAAACTTGGCAAGTAGAAGAACTTGGAAGACAGTTAATGTACATTAGCAAGGAACTCTATGACTTAATCTCACAAAAGAATTATTTAAATAAGAGTTTCCAGAGTGTATTTTATAAAGTCTCAACTGCTCTGGAGATACAAATCAACTATCATCTCTGCCAGAAGCTAGTCTAATGGGAGAGATGGATACATTAATTAAAAACTATGCATTAACTGTTTATGAGTTGTGGAAGGTATTAACCTTTAAACTTAGAAGATCAAAGTGAGACTCCTGGATGGGGTGATAGAATCCACTACTAAGAATAATCAGAAGTTGAGCAGGAAAAGAGAAGAGGATTATAAAGCAAAAAAGCAGACTCTACAACTATGCTGTAGTTCAGAGAACTGGGATTAATCGGTTGAGACTCAAGATCTAAAGACGCTGTTTTGTTTTGTTTTGTTTTTCATTTAAAAAACTTATTGGTTACCCACTTTGTGCCAGGCATTCTTCAAAGTAGCAGAGATATAGCAAGAAAGCAAAGTCTGTACTCCTATAAAAGTTACATCGAGAAAGAATGACAAACAATGAAGGGAACAAAGAAATGGCAGGGTACAGAGAAGAAGGCCAGAATAGGCCCTGCCAAGAAGCTTTTATTTTATCCTACTCGAGACAGAAAGCCATCAGAAACTTCTAAGAAAGATTTGGTGAGATTTGAATTACTCTTTAAAATCAAATCTTCTTATTACATGACAAGGCCACAGAGGGGGGAAAACATTAAAAGCAGGGAGATCCATTAACAAGATACTAACAAAGGACACCAAGTTTTCTAATTTGAGGGTCTCAGGGTATCATGATGCCATTTGCCAAAATAGGTACACACCCACCCATGTACATAAGAAAGGAGCAACAAGCTTGCGTGGCTGGGAATGTTGAATGAGTTAGCTTTGGAATATTCCATATAAAAAGCAATACTCAAGGTGAAAAAACAAGGTACATAGAGTCTAGAGCTCAGGAAAGAGAACTGGGCCAATGGTATAGATTTAAGAAATTGTCATGTGATTCATGTTTGAAATTATGAAAATGCTTAAGAGTCCCTAAAAAGAGTAGGCAAAAATAAGAAGAGACCGTTGATGGATTGCTATGAAATAGGGTAGCAAGCCTTCTTAGACTAAAGAGGAACAGAAGAGAAAGAACAAATAAGAGTAGTGTCACAGAACATAAAGCATTGTCAAACGATACAAGTTAAATAAAACAACTGTTTGTCTTCTGTTGTTTTGCTTTTTTCAACAAGGAATCCTGTTGAGGGCAATTTGTAAAAGGAAAGAGACAGAAGCTGAACATAAGATTAGGGAGTAAAAGAGAGGTGAAGAAATGGGACCAGTAAGGTGCATTTTTAAAATCTTGGCTGTGAAAGGAAAAGTGGAGGGGTGGCAGTAGCCAGAGAAGTGTACAATTGACAGGCATTTTTTAAAGTGGGAAAGATATGACCTGTGATGTTCCACAGTTCATATAATTCCACAAACAACTTTTCAATTCTATTTCCACCTTCACAGTTTGTCTGCCCTTTCTGTTCACAGAACTTTCCCAGTGTTTAATCTTGTCTTGGCCACAGGGTCCCAAATGGGCTCCTCCCTGGCTGTATGAGGGTGGCCTCCTCTATGCCTAGAAATGCCAAACTCTCACATTGGCCTGAGGACAGATTACACACACTCCCTCCTGGGAGGATCTGGCCAATTACATTTGGATTTTATTATTAACTTAAAATGTGAGTGATCCTCATTCCATTTCTTAAAATACAACTCTCTCCTGGGTCCATTTATTTCTCTGAAGCCAAGATTCCACAGGCTGTGAAACAAAGATGTGGAGGGCAGCAAGTGACAAATGGAACCCAGTGACAAGGAAGCACTGTGAAAGCTGGGGAGAAACGCTTGATGTCCTACCCTCTCTCAAAAGCAGAAGCCTTTCGGAGCAATGAAATCTGTCCTCTCCATAAGGGCGACCACCTTGAATTGTTTGGAAACTATTTAGGAAAAAGGAAAATCCAATTTAGAGGAATATCCCCACTGGGTTACTCTCAGGGCAAAGTTAGCAACACAACTCCATTCTTTCTGAGTATGGTTAACTTAATTTCTAAGATTTCTGGACATTGAAAGTCTATTGCAGACCTAGCCTCTGGTACCGGCCCAAGATTCTGTTTTAAGGTTGTTGAGCATCTTGGATTTGTCATTTCGGGATGAGGAAGCAGGGAGTGGAACTCTTTAACTTACTTCCCATTTCTATGTGGTTCTGAAAACACAAAGTAGAACTCCCTGATTGAAATCAAGCATCTCCCAAGGACCCAAGAGGGAAAGTTGGCTCCTAGAAAAGGCAGCTCAAGGCAGGGTGTGGAAGGATTTGATCCATCACACAGGCAGGGGTGGAAGGATTTGATCCATCACATGGGTTATTTTCTCACCCACTCCTTTTTTGTGGGCATAGCAGTCACAGGCAACAGCAAATTTTTTTCCTATACTGCACTGATGTTTCTCCTAGTGACACATGGGTGAGGCAACAGAGGGGAGCGTGGTTTTGTTTTCTTCAGATGCATTTGAAGATCATCCTGGTCTTCCAAATGTAAATCTTTCAGCTAACCTTTACTCAGATGATGTTAAGAACTTTATAGCACAAACCAAACAGTTAAAAAACATCTACAAGAAACTGGAGAAATTATTTCTCTTGGGAAGTTAGAAGGTGAACCAACCCAAGGAAAGGGTCACTAAAGTTTTTCATTTATAAATGAAATACTTACTCCCCAAACATAACAAATATAAACTCAATAAAACTCAAATATATATATACTGGATAGTGATACATTAAAAATGTGAAGACAGAACCAGGTATGGTGGCACACGCCTGTAGTCCCAGTACTTTGGAAGGCTGAGACAGCAGGATCACAAGTTCAAACCCAGCCAGGACAACTTAGTGATCTAACAATCTGCCTCAAAATTCTAAAACAAAACATGGAGTTGGGGTTGCAGCACAGGGCAGAGGCTCTAGGTTCCATTCCAAGGATCAGAAAAAAAAGTGAAGATAAATTTTAGGAAAAATATGATGTATAATTCCTCTCTTTCTGTCATGCCATACCTCCTACCTTTATGGAGGAAAAAAGCAGAAACATTAAGTCAATTACTCTTTCCTAAAATACCACCTCCCCCTAACGCCCTCGAACACAACTGTACTCTGCTGTTGTTGGCCTAACCCAGAGACCGGGAGTTGCAACACCAATTACAAAGGCAAGAAAGCCAAGCTTCCTAAGCCAGTACTAATACTATGGGCAGAAATCTCATCTAACAGGTCCCAGGTCAGCCAGAGGAGAAACTCAAGGTTCTCCCAGTGGTGGCCTTCCCAGTGAGCCCTCTAAGGGCAATTAGGAGAACCACCACAGTTATTGAAATAACAACTGGGCAAGGTGCCTACGATGGTTAATGGAGCATATGGCCTGGATCTAGGGATGGAAGTTGCTCTTCACATTCTTTCCCAAAGGAGAAGCACTGGCCTAAGTCCTTGGAAACTCTCCCCGGTGCCCTGCCTGGCATCCTGGAGATTTTCCCAACCTGTTTGGGAGTGGTATCCCACTCTAAGCAATAAGTTCCACTAAGTCTTCTAATAAATACTATAACCCCAAACAAATCAAATATTTAGGTTCCCACTAGAGCTATGTTTCCCAAGTGTGGGTCTATGAATAAAGAGAATATTTACCATTCCATACATAAGCCCTTTTGTACCCCTTCCTAGGTTACTAAAGTTACAACTAGTATCTTGATTTACCTTGATTCTCATGCTCCTAACAGTTATGGTACGTAATATCACTTAACTAATTCTCAGTAAGTATAATTAGGAAGTAAAGTACTGGATTTGATCAGCAGAAGACACCATATAATAAATTACTGTTCTTACTGTTCTTCTTTATTAACAATGGCATTCTCACAGCAAAATTTTTAAGTATAAATGATTACTAATTTATATTCTAATGATCTTCATATTCTCCAGTTATTCTCTATCAAGGGTGGAAAAGATCTCAATATTAATATTTTCTGTTTGTAAAGCACTTAAAGTATATTTAGCGCATAAATTTAATCTTCATGGTACCTATGGAAGATAAGCAATAGAAAGAACCACATGCTGCTGGTGAAGAAAGGTTCAGAAAAGCTAAATGATATGTTCAAAATCATATACACAGAAGCAATATAGAATTTTAGCCCAGGTTTGTCTAATTTTAAGACATTTGTTCTTTCTGCTACACCTGGGCTGACTCTTGAGTCAAATGTCACCAAAACAAAGCAAAATTACTTGAGTGATTGTTTTAAGGAATTTCTATGGCCAATTAAGTAAAGTAGAACTTTTCAAAATACTCTCAGTATTGTTTTTAAGGGACAATCAAATCTCACTAACCTTACGCTCCCAAATTTCAATATCTGTTGCAATTTCATTTCAACTTACTTTGCACCTCAGTACAAGAGGTTAAGGATACAAGGAGGATCAAGACACAGTCTAACTGGCAGGTCCTCCTGGTCTGCTCATAAAACCCCCTGCCCAGATTAGATAATGTGAAAATTACAGGAGATTCTACACATCCCTTTGCCTGATTTATTCCTCAGTCTATTTCCTCCACTGGCTGACTTATTCAAAATTTACTACACAGAAATGAATAAGATGTAATGCATACTCTTCAGAGTTCTCAGTGCAATGAGACAAATGGAAATGAGTACTTTATAATAACGCTTGATAAGTATAGTAACACAGGTATAAATAAAATTCTGTAAGAGGTAAGAGAACTGAGCAACTAACCCCACCTGCAGAAATGAGGATAGGCTCTCCCCAAGAGACTGGGCCTTAAAATATGACGCCCAACTGAAATATCAGAACGGCAGCTCCTCTAAAGTACACAGTCTTGTACACCTTAGTCTTCTCCACACAGTAAGTGTTCGTTGTCCACATATTGAAAAGGAAAAATACAAACTGCTTTTACAAAGTTCTGGGCCTGACAAAGAACTGGGAAGATGGAGAAAGTGACACAAACTCTTCAGTGGTTACCTCTACTTACTGTCACTCTTACTATCCGTCCTCTAGTGGGCTGAATGGTGGCCCCCCAAAACGGTATGTCCATCAGCTAACCCTTGTAACCTGTCAGTGAAACCTTATGTAGAAAGCAGGTTTTTGCAAACATAATTAATTAATACATAATTAATTAATTATGGTTTGCAAACATAATTATTAATTATAAATAAATTAATAACGAGATGAGCTCATCCTGGATTACCTGGGTGGGCCCTAAATCCAATGACAAATATCCTTGCAAGAAAAAGGACAGAAGATGTAGACACAGAAGAGAGGCTATGAGACAACACAAGCAGAAATTGGAGTGACGCATCCACAAGGAACGCCAATAGCTGGAAGAAACGAAAAAGAATTCTCCCTGTACAACCTCCAGAGGGAATGTGGCCGTACGGACTGCTTCATTTTGGACTCAGGCTTCCAGAGTAAGAAAGAATTCGTTTCTCTTATTTTGAACCATCCAGTATTCTATTTGCTACAGCAGTCACAGGAAACTAAATGCAAGATCTATATTTACAGGTTTCTTAGGCAGTACCAATGTCAAGAAGTCCTTAAGGGAGCTTAAATATCATAATTCTGTTTAAGTGAATTGTATGAACCAGGTCCTAGCCCTCAGGGAGTTTCCAGAGATCCAACGGGAATGCTAAAGAGACAGCAAGTTTTTGGAGTGAAACAAATCTTCATTTGGGTATCTACTGGGCTGTTTATCAGCTCAACTACAAAGTTTAATAAGCCTGTTCTCTCATCTACAAAACAGAAATTGTAAACATTAAATAAATTACTCATTTAGGCATTTAATAGTCTCCTCTGGCTTCACGCTTTTTTTTACATGAAATTCTGTTTTAATAACTTGTTTTGAATTAATGATAGACACGACAGGTCACGAAGAAATGCACAGGGTTTTTCCTTCACCCCACCCCAGGATCAACTCTATACATCCGGTACAACATCAAAAGTGGGAGGTGGGTACAATCCATAGCACTTGTCCAGATCTCAACAGTTAAACATACTGTGTGTGTATGTGTGTGTGTGTGTGTGTACACATGTACTTGGGCTCACCTGTGTGCCTTTACGCTATTTTATCCCATATAAAGCCTGTGTAACCACTGCCATAAACTCAACTGTGACATCACCACAAAACTCTCTCTGTAACCATTTTATAGCCTTACCTTCCCCCATTCCTATCCTGGCCACTAATAATCTGTTCTTTGTCTCCATAATTACGTTACTTCTTGAACGTATAATAGAAAACTTTCTCCATACTGATGAGTAGTATTCTGTGGTATGGATGCACCAGTTTAGCCAATCATCTACTGACAGATATTAGACATATAGGTAATTTCCTGATTGAAGCTATTACCCGTAAAGTTGCTATGAATATTCACGTATAAAGGTCTCCCGTGAAAATAAGCCTTAATTTTGTTAAGATAAATTTCCAAGAGTGCAACTGCAGGCACTCTCCCTCTGTAGCCTCATTTTCCCAGTATTCCATTCCTGTTCCCCGTATTCTAGTCAAATAGGAGTATTGGTACTGTTATCTCTTCCTTTCTCATTCCTCTATCCTCATTTCATTATTTGCCTCTTATTAATACCTGCTTTCAATCACTGTTTGAAAGTGGATGAATATAAATAGAGGTGAATGGAGAGAAAAATAAGGAAGAGATGATAGGGTATTTTGTTAATCCTATTCCAATAGAATGTTTGTTATTACATCTTTTGTATAAACCTACCTCTTCTCTTATAAAATCTATGTTCTGTCAGTCTCTCATAGGCATACTTACACTTAAAGTAGTAAACTCTCTGAGTCTAGTTTCTTACAAATTTTGTATCCACTCAAGAATCAATCCGATGCTCTCTGACTCACATTCACATAAGTCTGCCATACACTGAAAATACAGTAAGTGAAAAATGAATTTAATATATCTCATCTATCACACATCATAGCTTAGCATCATTGTGTACTATAGAATATCTGTTGCTGACAGGACGATCACATGGCTGACTGAAGAGACACAGCTCCATGTCACTGCCCAGTATCATAAGAGAAACTATTGGCCCACCTATGGCTACCCTGAGAAAAAAGTAAACTTCAAAATTTGAAATAAGTTTTCAACTGCTTTTGTACCGCTATGAAGCTGAAATATTTTAAGTTGAACCATCATCAGATTGAGGACCATTTGTAACCTGTTTCTGTTAGAATAGCAAGTCAATACCAAATCTTCATTGTTGAATGAATGGATGAGTCAAGTGTCTCTGCTCTAAGACAGTTCATGGTCTAATGAAGAAACCAAGGTGCTACATTTACATAAAAAGATAACTAATAATACAAGCTTATACAACCTAAGTGCCAAAGAACAAACAATGTTACAGATGTAAAGAGAAATGAAAAATCCTTCTGAGACTTTTAGAAGATCTTCTCCAAGGAGGTTGTCTGAACAAAACTATGAACACAAGAGTAGAACGCAAAACAGAAAAAGGACTCCTTTATTGGTAGCCATTACTTAGACATGTGGGTTTATTTTATCCTTTATAGCTACTGGATGATATTCCACAGCACAGATAAGCCACAACTTATTTAACTATTCTATTGATGGACATTTAGGTTTGTAGCATTTACGATTAAATTTGGATCCAAGTTACAGAAAACCCAAATATAAGTGTCATAAACACAAGATACTGTATTTTTCTCTTACATGGACAAGTCCAGAGTTCTAGAAAGTTAAGAGTCAGTATGAATGGCATGGTCCTCTACGACTAAGTTCAATTTTTCAGTTAAACCATCATACCACATGGCTTCTATTTCAAATGGTGCCTCAGCACATATTGTTATAGACGAGTGGAAGAAAAGAACAAAACAGCCTATATCCCAGCTAAATCGGCTCTCTTTATGTAGCATTCTAGAAATTTCATACAGTACTTTCAGCCTGATCTCAGTGGCCAGAACTCAATTATATGACCATGCCTAGCTGCAAGAAAAGCTGAAAAACAGTGGAGTTTACAGGAGTGTGCTGCTGTCCCAAATAAAAGTAAAATTTTGTAACTAAGAAAGAATAGATACTGGGTTTCAACAAGCAGTGAGAGAGCCATGTAAGCATACACATCATCTCTGAGGGTCGGGGGGGAGAAACTTTATACCCTGACCTTGAAATAAATGAACAAACAAAAAAGAAGCAGCACCTCATCTAGCTCTAGTACCTAAAATAGAACCCTGATATCACCTCCCTACATCTATCTCTGAACTTTGCATTCTCATAATCTTGTCTCATTTTCTACCATGAATAGCCTGTAACGTACTAATAACCTTTCTTAATTATGTCGTATTTTTTAATCCTTTTAATTCAGAAGCCAGTCTTTCTGAATATGAATTCCCTTGGAGAACTCTGCAACTAAACTTTATTTTGCCTTAGAGCTTCTGTGCCTATGTCTTCCTTTCACAGATTTTCAACCACGAGATGTCTCGTTTTCCACCATTATAAACAACGTTGCTGTAAACAACTTGTAAATGCCTAAATGTGCACATGGGGACAATCTCTCATAGCTAGGACCTGCTAGGGAAAGGATGTGCATGTTTTTAATATAGCCTGACAAATCACTGTTCAAAGAGTTGTGCCAATTTATTCTCCCCATCATTGTATGTATGGGTAACTGATTTCCAAAATACTAGTAACACCTGAGATTATCACTTATTTTTTTGCAAACTTGATGGGTTAAAAAAAAAATCATTGTTTCAGTTTCATTTCCTTAGTTATTATCTGGCTTGAATGTGTTTATGTTATGAATTATTGTTTCAAACAACGCTTCTTATATTTGTTCATCTGCTATGTCTTCTGATTTATAGTTCTTTACATATTCTGGATTTTAATCTTTTACTATATATATATTGTATTACTCTTTCTTCCCAATCTATTACCTTTGTACTTTGCTTATGAGTCATTTGTTTTACAAAGTGTTAAAACGACATAGTCAAATTTATCAGCCATATCTTTTATGATTTTTTTGGATTTTTTTTTTAGAAAGGCTTTCCCACCCAAAATTATAAGCATATTGTTCCCTGATATTTGGAGGTTTGTTATATTTAACCTATATGGAGTTTATTGTCATATATGATATGAAGTAGGACTTTGTCTAATTATTTTGCTAAAAGGATAGCCAACTGTCCCAACACTAATATTGAGTAATTTTATTTCAGTCCCCTACTTTGAAATGTTCTTTATCATATTAAATTATTGCAGAATTACAAGCTGTTGCTGGATTTTTCTATTTTACAGATCTATTGGCCATTTCTACATAACAATGCAAAGTTTTAATGCCCAAAATTCTACAGGATGTAGTAGGGAAAAGTCTTCCTACTTTATCTTAAAAACAGAAAGTTTACTAGTCCCACAAATTTTCTTCTCCAGATAAGTTTTTACACCAACTTACTACATTCCCTTTAAAAACCCTGGGGGGGACCGAAATTGCCTCAAATTTTAGTAGAGATTCCTTACTGAAGACCACTGCACATTTGTTAGCATGTTCTTAGCGCATCAAAGACTATGTGCTAAGTTCCATGGAAAATTCAAAGATTTTTAGTAGGTGGAAGGCAGGCAGAAATCAGATTTCTCATCTTCAGCCACCAGTACCTCTTCTTCCTTCCCCTTTTTAAATTGCCGCTACTTTCTCAAACACAAAATTCATCTCTGACATAAGTACAGGGTATAAATAAATGTGTAACATCCAGTTTCGTTTTCTGCTTCATCCTCTCCAGAGAATAAACGCGGGTGTGAGGAATAAAGGGAACGCTCCTTTCCAGTCTGGCTTGGACCTGTCTCTTTCTTTACCCTAATCAAAGACCAAAGCTTACTACATAATTTGCGGTGACATTTTCAATATTAAAAATTTCAAGAAGTACTGAACCAAGACCCTACTCCTGGGAGACAGGCCCTAGCTGACAGTATCTTTTTCTAAAATCTGCCTCTGGCTTTGCAGAATCGCAGCCTGGCTCGGATGAAGAAGCTTGCTCGGAAGTCTTCCTCCCCACGGACAGCGACTACGACTCCAGTGACGCCTTGAGCCCCCGGGATCTGGACCTGGTCTACCTGTCTTCACATGATATTGCCCAGCAGGCCCTCAGCGGCCTCAGCGGCAGCGCCCCCGACGTCCTGCAAGTGCACGACATGAAGAGTCCCACCGGGTCAGGTCCAGATTCCCTGGGACGAGCTGCAGGCCAAGATCCGGACCACGCGTGCGCAGAGCTCCTCCACAGCCTGACACTCACGGGACTCACGCCCAAGAACCACGCCAAGACGGCTCTAGGCGCGCGGCCGCCCATGGGCTTTCTGGGAAAGCGGAAGTCGGGCAGGCACCAGCACTACGGCGGCTTCAGCCGCCACCACCGCTGGCTGCGCATGCACAGCGAGACACAGTCCTTGTCGCTTTCTGAGGGTGTCTACACGCCGCACCTGTCACGGGCTTGCGGCCTGGACCAGGACCCCAGGGAAGCCGAGCGTCCGGGTCCTTCCCTCGATGGGCCCCGGAGCCTGGCCCTGGCTCATGCCACCAGCCTCCCAGAAGAGCGGAAGGTTTACCTTCAGGACCCCAGGCCTTCTGTCCACCGCATCTACGTGAAGCCCTACGCCAGCACCCTTGTGGGCCAGGACACGAAGCCATGGGCCGGCTTGAGCCCGACACCCGTGGGCCGCACCCGCCTGCCTAGCCCATCAGGTGCGGAGATAAACCCAGAACGCCCCACCTCACCGGTGTCAGAAATACTCAGCAGCATGCTTTAGGGAGCCGTAGGCTGGCTGTCCACTGCCCCATCCCCCTCCCTGCATTTCCCTTCTCCCTACCCCTGGCCTGCCCACTGCCTCCCCAGCCCATTTTCAAATGCTTTGAACGTTATAAATCCAAAGGTCATGGGTTCAAGGCCCTCTCTATGGAAAGTAGAGTGGGGGTGGAGGTCAGACTGGCCTGTGCCATTCCCATTTCAACCTAGAAAAGACATGGAGTTTTTGTGTCAACATGAAGCCTGAGACAAGTCACCCCGTTCATGTTGGCTGTGGCTGAGGCAGAACAACCCAAAGAGACACCCATGGCTCTGCAGCTGGCTCTGTAATCTGACCCCTGTGCTTAGCCTCTTTCATGAATTTCGATTAAGCGAAATTCTATAGATGGAAATAAGATTGGCATTGGTTTTCCTTCTGATCCGAACCTTGGGAAAAGTTTGGGGGAAAGAGGCCCAGGTTGTATCTTCAGGCCATGGGATCAAGAAGGCTTATGCTAGGCTCCCTAGCAGCTAAACCAGTCACGCCAAAATGTAGGGTTGTCCAAATCCAATTTATCATCAGCACTTAACTAATTAAGAAGGCCTTGCATAAGCCCTTTGTACTGTGTGGTGATCACCAGACACAAAAGTGGAGGATACTTCTAGCTATGTCTTGCAAAGATAGAATAAGGCAAGAAGAAACCCTTCTAGCACACTCAGCTCCTATTTAAACCTGAAAGTGAACAGCAGATTGTGCCAGAGTGCAAGGAGATGGATGAATTAAGTGAAAGCCTAATCCATAGATAAGAGGAGGGAGAGAAACGCGAACAAAAGGATATTTGCTTTACAATTCCAAAACAAGCAAACTAAGTCTGTAAGTCTGTCAATGAAAATCACATTGGATCTTCTCCAGATTCTGAAGTGATGAAATAGTTGTGGAACAAGAAAGTGCCCTGCACAAATAGCCGGGCAATGGTAGACTCCTCACAGCCGTACAAGCACATTGCTAACTCCACATCACAGGTGCAGGGACAAATTGCCTGGGGCTACAGTGGCTACCTTCCTCTTTGGGCCACTCCTGTCAACATTAGTCTTGCCCCCAAGATCATCTGCCCAGGTGGCAACAAGGAAAATCTTTCCTTCAAAGCCCCCACCAGTGGTTTGTTTCAAAAATATGCTCAAAAACAGCTGGAAATCCTGCTTTGGTCACATTGTGTACTACCTGAATTTCTCACAAATGAGAAACCCAAATCAAAGAGAAATCACACTGCATGTTCAGGAAAGGCATAAGTCTTCTCAGCTCCTGAAGTGAAGAGCCATTCAGTCCACTGACATTCTAAAATGCTCCTTTTCTGTTTCCCAGACATTATGCTTTCTATGGTCCTATCCCAGTCCTCATAGTCCTTCCATTTCTTCTCAAGGAAGTTCATAAAAAGTCCCCTGTTCTCAATGTCTTTCTGATCCCTTCCATTTTTAAAACATTTGATTTAAACATAAATAATTACCCTACTGGAAAGGTACAGGTTTGACCCGTGGCCTATGGTCCTTAGAAAACTAATGCCCAGAGTTCAGTCTTTATTTTTTAAGATTTTTATACTCCATGAACCTCCCAAAGAATCTTGATGAGCATCACTACAGCACATTTTCCATGCCAGGGGAGGATTTTTAAAATATAGTTTTCTTCTGTCTGAGTGAATTCTATGCATATGGAAGGAGTAAAGGTTAAAACTAGAAGGGATCACAAAATGTATCTTAAATCCTTTACAAGTAGGGCAGTTAGGGCCCAAGGAGGTTAAGTGACTTGCTCAAAGTCACAGCTTATTTAGTCGCGGAGTTAGTATCAGAAGAACCCACAAACATTCCCTTTATAGCAGGCTGTCCCATTGGGAATTGGTACACAGCTAGTCAAGTCTTTTCTACAGGCAATTTACCCTTTATCCAGACTATCTACTTCTTATTCCAAATTCAAGTCCTTTGCTCAACCTTTACCAGACAAATTTCCAGTATCACAGAGCTCCTTGTTGCTAGGGAATACACGTCAGATAATGGACATCTAAGCTGTTTCCTAATTAAGAAGCTAATTTGGGAGATATTTCAAGTCATGACTCTTAGTTAATAACAGATTTATCTGTGCTCAGTTTCTACTTATTTCTAACTAGAAGACAGTCTGTATATGTTGAATGAGTTTGTGAAATGAGATCATGGGACTGTCAAAAGCTAACGAGCCAAGCAAGCCTCTGATCCTGATGCTTCTGCTGACTGAGGAAGGAGGCAGTGACTGGGAATTAGATGGGAGGCATTCAGTAAGTACCCAAGGCAGAGGCTCCCTACCCTTCTGAGGCCTCATTTGATAAGAACTCAATAAGTTCTTGATTTCTGGGCTCAAACTACATTAATTTTTAGACTCACTAGTTTATATAGAGGGCACAAAGTTTTATTTCCATTTTCCACGAGAAAAAGAGACATTCTCATGAAATGAATAGTGCATAATGCATTTCAATAGGCATACTTAATCCACTTGAGAGTACATTTCCCTAACAAGATTCCCATGAAAAGTATATACGTTATATTTGCAATAATCAGCTACTTATTCAGGTAGCATCACCCTACAATTCCACAACACTTGTGAACCCAGTCAAAATTAATACATTCTTATGACAAAAGGTGTGTTCCATAGTTCAGTTTTTTATTTATTCTTACTAATGATAGACTTCACCGAGTCTAGGGATTTTTGATTGCATTATTAGTTTTGTTCTGTTTTGTTTTGTTTTAGATATAATGGGTTTGCTCTTTTATTCTTCTGAAATCCAATCTCAGAAGTTTTATTGGAAACTTTCCTGTCCCAGTCCCCATAGGTCTTCTTTTCTGGAAATTTTCTAATATACTTTCACCTGCATTACCCAGCTCTCATCCCTTGTGGAAATCTTTAAAAATTATTGACTGAGACCCTGTCAGATCTATGTCTATTCTAAGCACCACAGAGAACCAAAGAATCAAGTGTAAAACACATTCCTGAGCCAGAAGAAGCTCACAAATCTGATATAAGAATGCAGCCATACACTGACCGTTCATCTTGTCACTGATGTCTTAGAAAAGACAGAAGCCTGTCACCATGGCCACACAGACACAACTCATGTTCGGCTAGACTTCTTGGATTGCACTCCTGTCTATTCATGAAGGAGGCCAGCCAGAAAATGCAAGTTGGAGATGTACACTCTGGACAACCATTGACAAGGCTGTCACACCTTCTTAACTGGTGAGGGTACCTAGGGGACAGTAATTAAAAACATTCACCCTGGGGAAGGATATTTTGAGAAGTGGGTACTTAAAGATGAGATCCATTCTGTTTTAAGAACATTCACTAATGCTCGAAGCAATAATTACACCAGAGAAAATGGTTCCATTTGGTTTGAAAATTGAAGCCACTTAGGAATAATATTCTTCCAGTCTCCTTTCCTGAAGGATCCCAAAGCAATGACTGAAGCCTTGTTGTACTTCCCTAAAGAAACCTTGTCTGGGAGCCACCTGGCAAACACCTTCCCCATCCACGCCAGGAGATCATGCCAGACAAGTGGAAAGGAGGACTGACCTCTCATTCATTGTTATCCCACCACACAGACATGCACCCTGCTGAGGGCTGAGCTCTTCCCTGGGAGATAGCTCTGTTAGAAAGGAGGCCTACTACAAAACCTCCGTTCTGTGACCTTCTCTTGTTCTTTTCACTTTCTCTTAGAGAACTATCAACTAAACTGTCCAGGGGTCTGTGGTGCATTTTAGTTCCCTAGTTATATTAACAGCACACAGAATTCACTGGCTTCTGAAAATGTATACATATTAGGAAAAGGATGCCAGTAGTCTGCAGCTTCTCAGCTTTATGGGTAGCAGAGCTATGGCAGAGAGTACACTTCTTTGTATATTTGTTTATTAAACTAACATACCAATTAGAGAGGGTAGTTCTAGCTTAGCAAGAGAATATTCTTCTTGAATTCAGTGTTACATTGTTATTTCATAAAGTATAAATATTTTTCCAGATGATTCAATGAAGCAAATCTGGAATTTTTTAAGGTTCTATCTTTCAAGGAAAAAAAAACGTAAGGAGCTTTTTGGAAAGCAGTGGTATCTCTATATGGGTAGTAGGATGAACAAGGAAAAAATTTGTTTCTTTGCTGGTCATCTCTCATAAGATGTTCAAACACATGGCTTATGACTGTTAAGCTCAACTTTAATGCAGCCTTACAAACAACAAGGGTAGTGTATTTGAAAGTATGTTGTGCAGCTTGGAAACTTATTCTAAGATCCTAATTCAGAGTTTTTCTGAGGTGTTGAACTTTGCCATTAGCAAAAAGTATTTTTAGAAAAAAAATCCATTGACTGTTTATGAAGCACTGATTTTGCCATTTTTCAGGTCTCTGGTTTTTCCACTGCATCTGCACACAGTAGTTATGTTTGCTTTTTCAATCATTTCTTCTACTTTCATTAATAATAAATGTTAAATGGTTATTCAAAAGGACAGTAGGTTTTGTTTAACAATGGGTAAATGGACTCTGTAGATGTTCTATTTTGATAAAGTAGGTTTATTGTTGTTACTGTTTTCTTATGTGTTATCTTAGGGTCTTTCCCCTCCTGATACACACATTTTTAATTTCAGCAAAAGCCAATATATATTTAACTTAGTGGCAAATGTTATGAAGTTACTAGTTAATGCCCTTTGCTTCCCTTCTTTCAGTCCATGACATGAAAGTCTGAATATACTTTCACAGTAAACACCATCAAATAACTGATTTACAAAAGTCAAGTCTGGCAAACTGTAAGTCAGTCTGAATTTCTGTGTTGCCTCTTGCTTGTGACCAACCAGATGACTGGAGGTATTTAATGTATGTGATAGTCAAACGTGTGTGTGTGTGTGTGTGTGTGTGTGTGTGTGTGTCTGGTGGAGAAGAGATGTTTCATAGGAAAAATAATTTAAGTGACATTCTATTAAGCAGTGTTTAATTGCTTCCTGCCTAATGTGTACATAGTAATATGGCTGATTATTGGTTGTTATTTGTTCAGAATTTATTATATCTTGTTGCTATGTATGCAACTGAGTGTATGTTAAAGTTTAGACTGCAGTACATTATCTGCACAATTCTGTGTGCTTTACACCTCTGTAAATATACAGATGAATCATGTATGGTGTGTTCAAGGTGACCTCCAATCTTGAAACAATAATATTTTGTAGTATATATATTTGGAAACTATGTGAAAGTTTTAAATGGATATTGTAAATGACCAATACCTTCCATCAAAAACAGCACGGGTTACATGCATGGCTCTTTAACCTGCTAATTTAGAAGAGGAGGTCAGGGGTTAACAAGAATTAAGATAATTTTCTAATGGCAAGTATTTTTGATAATTTCCTACCTGCCTAATTGTATTTTCAAGACAAATTTTCAACAGAAGAAATCTTAGGTATCAGAGGGAATGACTTTGTTTCATAAATCTTAAATATACTTTGTATCCTACCCAAAATTGTTGAAGTCTAGGTCAAGGGTGAAGAAGTCAAAAATATTTTTGATTCTTCATGACATTGTTTGTTGTTTAAAGAAGTTTGCGGAGCCTTTTGTCTGCAGTGTGAAGAAATGTCAATTAAGTAATAAACTTTGTTTTCAGTTTGGAGAAATATCAGTTAAAAAATAAACAGAATTCTCAGTACTTGGCTTACCTAGTGCTCTTTCCATGTCTCAATAAAGATAAAAATTGTTCAGCCTGAGTTTTTAGAATCTTCTCACTAAAACCTTGGAAGAACCATTATTTGGGGCATTGTTTTGACAGTTAGCATAAGTCTGACCAGTTGGCTCTTTCTAACCAGTAGCTTTGGTGTTATTTCTCTTTCCTAATTGTTTATAGCCAAGTATTGAAAATGTAGCAGCAGATTGCCAAGGTAAATACCCTCACCAGGTTGTACCCTTCCCAGGTGATATCCTTGGCTGTCTTAACCTTGCTTCTTCCACCACTGTGGGCATGTTTGAACATCTAGAGTGCATTCTGCATTGCTGTCCTATCTTGATTTCTCTACCTTATTTCCACACCACAAAGGTCCTTCCCTCCCTACTCCATCTGGCTGAGATTTCAGATTTCTTTGGAGTTTGAGAACATTACAAAGAGAGTACTTCAATCCCAGGAACCTGCAAAAGCTTTCTCCCAAATTCCCAAGGACAGGAAATGTGCTGCTTTGGACCATGTATTTGTCTTACGTTGTCTTGCTGAATTCTTTTACACACACACACACACACACACACACACACACACACACACACAAATTCAGCTATCAGCATGTTTGTGGTAGGCTCTCCTGACAGCCTCAGAGGGCTATGTTGTTGTACTGGTCAAATATGCTGTTTTTCCTAAGTAAATTGTCATCTTCCTAAGCAAACCATGACTTTCTTTTCCTAATTCTGTCTTTAAATAAAAGTTTACCTTCTTTTTCAAACCAAACAAATGCTATTTCTCTTTAATAGCTCCTTTTCCCTGTGAACAGTCTTGGGGAAGTATTCGGGGAGGGACAGAAGGAGATAGAGGGTAAGAGGAGGCCTTTTGCATTTAACCTCCTAAAGTGAGAAATATGCTTCCCTTGAACACTTAGCCCTTTAGATAAGACGTGCCAAGAGATACAGTGTTTCCACCAGCCAACAAGACATAATTGCTTCTTCTCTAGACTTTCTTATCTACTTAGAGTGTCTACTAGGTAGGAGAGAAAACCTGCAAGGAAATGTTCTTGCCTGAAACTATCATAATGCCAAACAAGTTAGATCTTTGCAATAACATTTTTATTATGAAAATGCATTTTCTCTTCAGACAATGTATGGAATTTTCTCCTGTCCTATCAACCAATACATTATGTTATTTCCCCTAAGAACGCATTAGTGTTAGATATTGATTAAAGGAACTTAAGCACCAGGTGGATACTAAACTAAATCAGAGGCTCTAAGTCTAAAGCAACTGGCTATCTTGTTAGTCATCATCTCCCCACCGTAGTCCTAGCTCAAATACCTGTTACATTAGTGATAAATTGATGACTAACACAAAGTGTAGAGAGATCACTTATGATCAAGTTAATTGCTCCACAGAGAAAGGATGGGAAGGTCTTTCCAAATGTCTACCAACTTGGGGCTCTCTAAAGTGGCTAGGATAAAACTCAGCTGTTTGTCCAGTCAGTGAGCCTGGACAGAGATGCTGCAGGACAGTGTGAAAAGTGCTACCACCCACCTCACATACCATCTCCAGAGTACTGTGTGGGGGTTGGGCCCCAGGAAGAAGTAAAAGGCCTGGGGAGAAGTTGGTCCTTTCTTATGGTACAGGATGCACTCCAGACAGCCAACAGTTGTCTAAGTGTCACTTCCTGCCCAGCCATTGGGCACAAGTATTGAGAGACAGACCACCTATTCCCCCTTTATCCTCTGAGTACCCACAAAACCTGCAAGAGCCTTGTCCCAGTGACCAGTAAGGCTGTTTGTGCACCTACCATTTTCCTCACCAAGCTTTGCACAGCCTCAATTTCCTACATGTTTATGAAACACTCTCACAAGCACCATCTACATGATATTGATGAACAGCTCTAGGAGGTGAAGGAGACTAAAATTTTTACCTCTGTCTTACATATAAGAGGACCAAGGCTCAGTAAAGTGAAAACCTGGGCCAAGCACTCCTGACTTTCCAGGTTGTATTGAGACATTGATTTAGGTCCTTTGAGAAAGGAGAAAAATTGACCCCCAGAATCTCTCTCTGGAACAGATACCCTACACAAGCAGAGACACACAGACAAGAGAGAGAGAGAGAGAGAGAGAGAGAGAGGGAGAGAGAGAGAATGACCCTAGATGAAGGCAAACAGGACCACTCAGCACATACACCCTTTCCCACAAGACCCAGGGATCTAGCTCAGCATCAGGTTCTCTGTGGGTACAGGCAAGATGTCTTTCCTCTCTGAAGTTACTGATGACAACAGCTATGAAATGAGTAAGCTCTTCTTCAGCTCTGAAATTCCATGAATTTACAATACTCATATTGAGTACCTATCAAGGGTAAGCAGGAATTCTCAGGACATGTCTACTTTCATGACATGTTTTATGCTGTTGTTGCCCTAGGTGGGGAGCACAGGTCTCGGAAGGTAAGTAGGGAGGATGTGAGTTTATTATGGAGCACAAAAGGAGCAATAAGAAACTCATGCTCACCATCCCTTCCCAATATTCCCCACTTCTGCCAAAGAAGTCCTTGATTGCAGAAAGATTTCAGTCAGTCTTCTGCCTCACCTGACCTCAATCTCTTAAAAAGCAGTTCTACCTGTTTTAGCTCCCCAGTTGCTGGCTGTCCTGGCCAATTTAGAGTCACAGAGGATGTGCTCCAGAATGTCCCTTGGATCTCCCTCAGCATCTGACTTGGCACTGCCACCATCTGCCAGCTGTTCTCTTAGGCCTTGCCGAATGACTGCCATCAGATCCCTTCTCTGGAGTGTCCTGGAAAGGGTCAAAGCATTGCACAACTACAGGGGGCATTATTATTAAGTGTGGAATGGGCCCCACTGGCCATTTCCCAGAAACCAAGCATGAAGCAAGCAGGCCCCTTTGCCAGGAAGCAAGGCTGCAGTGGGCACAGCCTTTGGGGTGGAAGGGAAGACTAGAGGCTGTCATGGAACACAGTACCAGGTGCTTCTTTATGTATGATGTTTGTCATTCCACAGTAGGACCTGCTTTGAGGCACGATGCTGGACACACATCTGACGCTTTCAAGCTCACACTAGCTTGAGCACCAACTTGGACCTTGCATGGGCCATTTTGGCTTGGATGGAACCAAATGCCAGGCATTGTTCTTCCTCTGCCCTCCTCAGAGTCTGTGAAGTCAGGACAACATCATTCCTTGACAAACACATTCAGTGCATTTCCTTGGGTCCCGGGAGGCCTAATGCTGAAATGCTTTCCTCCCCATAGTTATATTTTCCTTGGTTGAAAAAGTTTTGTTTTGGAAGTTGCTACCCTGTCGAGGTAATGAGTCAGTTTGGGAAGCTGGTGCAGAGAGGAAAATGCACATCATTGGCAGAGGCCAGAGGATGGGGGTGAGAAAAGATGGGAGGTTCCGGGTAGGAGAGAAAGGACCACACCCTCTGCACCCTTCTGCCCTTTCAGGAAGAACATGGCCCCTCCTAACTAGCTGGGGACCAGGCTCAATTGCTTCCTTAACACTTGTTCTAAAGGACCTGATATTTATGGGTCACTTTTTCAGTGCCATTGAATCTTCCACTTTCTACTTTCTGCAGAAGTGAAGAGCATTCTCCTCCGCACTTTATACAGTAGGAATGTGGGGCTTAAGAAGAGAAATCGCATGCCCAACATGACCCAGAAAGCAAGTGGCAGAGCTACTATTGGAATTCAAGTTCAGAGTAGGAGTCCACAGCCCATTATGTCATGTGTCCTTTCTACAAGATTCATTCATACCCAGAGAAACAGATCCAACAGGCTTAGGGGGAGAGTAAGACCCAGTTGGAAGGACAGCTGAATTGGTCTGACTTGGGCAGGGGAAGTATAATTGGCAGAGGGAAAATAAAATGTTTATGGATTTCAACCACCCTTTTCTTTTCCCTCTATTCTCTCCTCCCCTCACTTTTTCCACCCCACGTATTTTCTTCACATAGAGAGAAAAGTTACAGAGATACAAAAAATACACATAAAGACACAAACACACATAGATTCTCTTACTCTCTCTCACACACACACACAAAACACAAACACACATGTCCACACAAGCACAGAGGCATACACATCTGGAGGTAAATCTCAGGATTCAAGGGTTGGCCACGTGCCAGCTCTGAGCCCCAAGTAGCCCACTGAGGAGCCCTGGTCTGCAACACTTTGGGAGGTCAAATCCATGAAAGAGCCCTGGTAGTTTAAAAAAGAGAAAGGGAGAAAGAAAGAACACCAGAACCTCTCATGTTGGGAGGTCAGGGCAAATGAAACCAGGAGGAGGGGGTGGGGTGGGGTGGGGTGGGGTGAGGGCATGGGGGTGGGGAGCCTGGTGCTGGCAGCTGAATTCCTACCCTGGCCCAGCTCCAAAAGATTAAAATAGAGCTCTTAGAGTGTCCCCTCCATAGACCAGCCTGCCAGGGGCCAGACAATACGTGGGTTTGTGCTCCAGCACAGGCCTCCAGAGAGGTGATGTTTTTACCCGGACAGCAAAAGGCACAGAGGCAGGTCTAAGCAATTCCAAGGCTCCTTTGGCCCACAGTCCCAGACCAGGCCACAGCAGAGGGAGAGCTGCCTGCTGCTAGGATGCATACAGATCTGCTCTTTTCTCTTTTCACCCCAGGGCAGACTGCTAGACTCATATTTCTTCATTTTATCTACCCCCAAACACCCAACTGGCAGGGCTGTGTGGGACCTGGTCTTAGCAGATTCGTTATACTTTAATTGGAAAAAATTAAAAAGTTCAGCATGCCTGTAAACAGGCAGCTGTAGTGATGAGGCACAGACAGGGTGTCCCTCTGGAGCATCTCAAATCCTCAGATGAGTACAAACAACCCATTTTCTCCACCCAAGGCACACAGCTTCCCCAAGAGGAAGCCCCACCGGCCCCATGAGGTTACATCTGTTTCCTTGGGATTCTTGAGGATTTTAGGCAGCTGGGACTCAAGTCCAACCTCTAAGGCCACTTGCTAACACAGACGGATGAAGGCAAGAATATATCAACTCAGACAGGCTTTGGAGTTTGCCAGATGTGGGTTCTACTCCTGACTCTGCCACTTAATAGCTTCTTGAATGTGAGCAAATCACTTAACCTTTCTGGGCCTTGGGTTCATTATCTCGAATAGCTCCTACTTATACTCTTAAGGGTCAAATGAAGAAAAACAATTGAGTAGAAAGTGACCAAGCCACTGTTAGCTTTTTAAGAAAAAATCCTTCCTACCAGATCCCTCATAACTAAGGAAAATATAATTTATCATTCAAACTACAGTCCTTCTGATAGTGACAGTTGGCACTAACTACACGGGACCTTGGGACATTGGTTTACTAGGAATTACCTGGGCAAACTAGGACATATAAAGGCCCACCTCTAAACTATTCTGAAGAGTCTCTATTTAACATTCCATCAAAGAAATCCTTTTAAAATGGCTTTCAAATCTATTCTGTAGCATAGAGGCCACTTGGAATCACTGACTTCTACAGCATATTCTGATATCTTATTAAATTTTCATTTAAAGTTGTAGGAAATGATAGGAGGTAAGTCATGCTATAGAAGGAAGACTGAATATTACTATGATACATTCCACCATCTTTATTTTTTCTCTTCTGTTAATTTGATTTTAATACAAAAAAAACCTCCTTCCAGTTCATAGCACATGAATATACCACAAAAGCAAAGTTAATGAAAATAAAAATCCCCAGAGAGATAAGGAATAGGAGGCAACTTTCATGGCATGACATATTTTCTTTAAATAATTTTAGCCATTCAGATACGATGTCAAGGTATACAAGATACATCATAAGATGGCAAACAATCCCATGTGGCCAGGACTGAGGACAACTGACTTTCACTTTTAAAACCAGGGCAGTGCTGGATGCCTTAATCAAATAAGGAAACACTTGAAAAATATCCAAGGGCTCCTCAGCACAAGACTGCATAAAACAGCCTCCGTCCATAAGAATTAACTGCATCACAAAACCAAAGAGCTCTCCAAAGGAAGGTAATCACTGACATAATGAATCCTCAAATGCAGAAAATGTTGGAGCAGCCTTTTGTATGACTGTTTTGGAATACACTCTTGAGCTTCCTTCCACTCTACCTAGCCAGCCCCTGTGCAGTCCCTGGATGTCACTGGGGTTTGCCTTCCTGGATGTCTGGAAGACCCTATCAGCATAAGGTTTGGGTGGCCTCATTCTGACTTTATGAACCTGTCTATCTGCTTCTCTGTCTGCTTGTTGTAGAAGAACAGCATCTTCCTCTTGATGCGGTTTTACTTACATTAAATGAATTTAAAACACATGTGGAAGGCTGCACAGTTTACAATATGATCTCTCCTCATTCTCACAACCTGTAAGATAGGCACTAAAATCATGCTCTTTTTAAAATGGAGATATCAGCTCTAAAGGAATATAGCCATTAGCGAAAAAAATCAGAAAATTCAGATCTTCTGACATTTAACTATGCACTCTGCACCACATTATGGCTCCATCTTGAAATTCATTTATTTAACATGGATGGATGTTTATATATGGTTAGTCCTTGCATCTCTGCTCATTTAAAACAAACACATATAGGGTAGTCTCAAAGCTTGGGCCATACAAATGAATACACCCAGCATCCCCGCAAGGCAAACAGGTACATTTTCCTGGGTGTTTCTTCAGCCAAATTAGCACACTTGGAAGTCAGTCACTGCATGAACAAAATAGAAAAATACCTTAGAGAACTTAAAGGGAAAGAGGCTGAATATACCACAATGTACGAGTCTTATCGTAGCATTAGCCTGCATACAAGGATGTGACCCATGCTGTCAAGTAAAACAAAATTTCCACTTTGGGAAATGTATCAGTAGAGATAGAAAAGCACCAGCAGATGAAAGTGTTTGTGTAGCATGCATACTGCAGATGTGCTAGCGGCAGCAAAACCAGCAGGGAACAAGTCAAGTGCCCAAGTATAGAACAGCAGAGTAAATTACGAACTTCTAGGATACTATTATAAGGAATGAGTAAAACACCGTTTATATTGACCTGGAATTATATCTATGATGCACTGGAAAGAAGAAAGAAAAGAAAGGAGGTAGCAGGATAAAATATTTTTTATGATACAACCTTTAAGAGCGATTGTTCTAAATCTTATCCATGTGTATTCATGTGTTTTATATACATATATATATATATATATATATATTTATGGATGAACCATAAACTGCTATTCTCAGAGTCTTCACTAAGAAAGGAAAGGGGAAATTACTAACATTTTCAATTCAGAATTACCTGACCTTTAAGAACACACATTATTTCTGTAATTTAAAACAGTAATAAAGTAGATCAAGATGAAAATAAATTAAGCCCAGAATTTGGACATGTCTGATTTGAAAGAAGAAAACTTAGATCCCTCCCTTTATATCCCTAAGCTCATCCAGTCGAACTCTCTTAATTGACCCCAGACGCTGACGTCTGTATGAGATTGGTCTTCCCTTCACTCTACATTTGTTTTCAAAATGGCCACCTCACTGGATGCTAAGACTGGTTGTGACCCATTCTCCCCAATCCCACTTCTCTCTCTGCCCACTCACCCCAAAAAAGACTGGTTCCTGCTCAGAAGAATGCATTCTTTCCACCCCAATTATTCTGCCAATACATCCTCCTCACTCTTTTCTCTCTAGCTTCCAGATGTTGGATTCTGGAAACGGTAGATGTGGGAGAGAGTGGGATCTCTGTTCAGAGAGGAGACGACGGGAGGGGAGGGGAGGGGAGAGGAGGGGAGGGGAGGGGGCGTGCACTGTTAAGGGTGTCTTGGATTTAAGTGCACTTAGAATAAATTACTTATGGAAGGTTTGCCTTATTTCTTTTTAATTTTTTTTCATTTTATTTGGCTGCTGATTGCATGTAAAGCCCAGTGAGAGGGATGAGCAGGTAATTAGGAGGCAGAGCAAATATGTATAGATGAAATAACTTGTAGCTCAAAGAAATAATATTTAAATAATGACATATGGACAGCCCCTGGATTATATTTTTGGGTCATATAAATTTAAAAGAGATGGCTTGTTCACAAATAGATTTGTGATTTGTGATTCCAGGAGGTTATTTGGTAGAAATTAAAGAGATGATTTTAAAAAGCCAAGAATGGGAAAATCTGAGCTGGGAAAGGGGCTGGGGAAAAAAGAGATGGATTTAGGTGTTTTAGTTAACAAGCTCAAATTAAGCAACAGTGTATAAAGCTGTGTTTTAAAAGTGTACTGGCATATTCTTTTGGTAGAAATAGGTCCATTCATACAGTAACTTATTTTCCATTCATACAATGACAAAATTTAATTGAATATTTACTATATGCCAGATGCTGTGCTTAGCATGGGTTAATAAGCTCTAACAATTACATAATTTCTGTATTCACTGAATCTTATATTCAATTCAGGATACCATGTTTTAGATTCACTGTCACTTTATACAAGGAGAATAGAGAGATATATATCAAGTCATGTACAGAATAGTCAAGGATATTGAAGATATTTAACCGGAAGTATTAAAGAAAGAAAGCTGCCATCAAATAGCTGAAGAACTATTGCAGCAATTGTTAAACAGATTTGTACATGTAGTGCCATTTAGGAGAACTATGAGTGTGGTTATTTAAAAATATGTCTGTTGTGGTTTGGGGTTTTGCAAGGGGAATAATATAATACAGGACACATATTTTATAAGATTATTTTTAATAGTCTCCCATAGAATCGTACACAAAAAGAGTTCAGGAAATCTGTCCACACACTAAAGACCAGAGAATCCAGCTGAGAGCCTGAATCCCACAGTAATGTCCTGCAAGAATCCAAATGAAGACCTACAGCCCATAACAATGCCTCCCACAAGGCCAACTAAAGGCCTGGAGCCCATGACAATGTCTCATGCAGGCCCATTTCATGAATGGGAAGGCCCAAAGGTCAGTGGTGGAAGCTAGAAAGTCTGTGCCAGCGGGATGAGGGATCTGTGCCAGCAGGCTGAGGGATCTGCACTGGAGCCTGGAAGCGATGCTCAAAGTAAGAACCAGATCTTCCCCAAAAGGTACCACAGCCATCCCCAGCAACAGTGAGGTGACACACTCCTCCTACAGTGAGGAAAGCCAACGTAACAGGCTTCTCCAGGAGACTGAACAGTGCACCATCTTCCCCCCTGGAGCCAGGAAGTGATGTTAAAAGTAAGGACCACAGCTCCCCTAAAGTGAACCATAGCCATTCTCAGCAACAACGAGGTCCCAAGCTTCTCTTCCAATGAGAATAGCCAAGTTCATCAGGAAAGCCAGCCTGCCAAACTCCTCTGGGAAAACCAACAGCTCCCTACAGATTCTCAACAGTTTCCAACAGGCTCCCAAAAGCTTCTACCAGCTCCCAACAGCCTCTCTTCTCTACTTTTGTCTCTTATACTGCGGGCAATAGTCCTCAGGTGGGCCTCCCACACCCAGCACCACACTGCTTCAATTCATCTGGGTGTTAAAAGTTGACCACCAGACGTGAATTCACCACAAGGTCCAGTTGTCAATTCTTTGCCACTCCTTCCTTCAGAATATAGAATCTCATTCTTCTGCCTTGAATGTAGGCTAGATTTGACCTCTGTTGACAAGCATATGGCAGAACTGACCATGTGTGACTTCGTGACTAAGTCATAAAAGGCATTGTGGATTCATCCTTGCTCACTCTCTCAGATCACCTGCACTAGGGGAAGCCAGTTCCTATGTTAGGACCAAGCTCCAGCAGCTCTATGGAGAGGCCAGTTGTTGAAAAACAGGCCTCTTGCCACGAACTAGCAATGAAGTGAAGCCTTCTACCAACAAGCCTAGGAGGGAACCACCTTGGAAGTAGGTCTCCCAACCACCTGTCAACCCTCAGGTGACCAATGGCCCTCACCAATATAACTTTGTGAGATACTATAAACCAAAACCACTCAACAAAGTTGCTCCTGAATCTCTAATAATGTGTTTATTATTTATAAGCTGCTCAGTTCAGGAAGTAATTCATTACATAATAATAGTTAAATAAAGGATATTTTCGAAGAAACCAATTTAACCTTCACTGCAAAAATTCAAATGATCACAATTGTGTAACAGTGGAATGTTTATTAGTTTTTCCTCACTGGGACTAAATATTTATCAGTTTCTCCTCACTGGGATTAAATATATAACATACACAATTTAAAGGATCAAAAGTTTATGTTGGTTCTTGGTTTCAGAGAGTTCAGTCCCTGGTTGGCTGGCTCCAGAGCAGAAGCAGAAAAGAAAAAGGGCCTGGCAGGGGAAAGCTGCTCACCCCATAGCAGCCAGAATGCAAACTGAGTAAGAAGAGCAAAGAGAGATACATACCATCCAAAGGCATGACCCCAGTGACCCACCTCCTGCAGTTGGGCCTCACCTCTGAACAGCACATATTACTCTGAATTCCTCGGCTAGTTAATCCTTTGATAGTATAACACCCTGCGACCCAATCACCTTCCGAGAAACTCACTACACATGAGAGTTTGGGAGGACATTTTAGGTCTAAACCATAACAGGTACCATTTGAAGCTGAAGCAAGACCACCAACTCAGGAATATTGTGAAGATACTGTCTGTTTGGGGCGCCTGAAGATGCGCTGAACATTCAAATTCTTCATTTCTTACCTCATTCTTCATATTCTAACTCACCACCATGGGTTTCCTAATCTTCCCTCCTCTTCCTGGTTAAGGAAAGTAAGAACACCTTTATTCTAGCCCAGGGTACCTTGAGATGATTTTACTCTTATTTAGGGTCTTATTTAGGTCTCAGTTGGCTTGCCTCCACCAGGGAAAAGTCACCGCCTAATTTGGCAGTACTGTCTCTGCCATGATTTAGACATTCATTGGATTAAAAATACCATTGGCTATGTATTGCCCCAAAAGCAGAGAAATCCCTCATAAGCCCAAGTTGTAACAGTGAACATTCCCCCTGCTGCTATTGGTAATCTGTACTATATTGGACTAGGTCATTTAATGTTTGCAAATAGGATTGCATAGCAACTAGACCTCAAACACATGAAATAGCTCTTCATCAACCTATAGCCTAAGGGTTACCCCCACATAATCTTTAGCCACCAGAATGTTGGGCAGCTCACGCTGTCCTTACCACCCACATATCCAGCCCACTGCCCTACACCTGCAAAGGGCAAGACCCCAATCTCATCATATCTGCAGCTCCTGGGGGAGGGAGAGTAACTGATAGGGACATTGGAGTCCCAGAGAACAAACCCAAGGCGGGTGAAACATGCCCAGGAACATAAAGAATGCAATTAAGCCCAATTCACCAGGATCCAGAGTTTTTCTACCAAATTCCTGAGGAAACCAAATTGCATAATGTGTGACTTATTCAGAAACACACATCTCCGTGTTGTTGGCTGAGGCAGGGGTGATGTGGAGGGGTCTTAAGCAAAGGGTGCAGGTGCACAGAAATGAAAACAACAGACTAAAACAACAAGCTCTCTGGCCTATAAAGAACAGGCCCATGTTTTGCTGGATTCCTTGGCGGGAGTGTGTGTGCATGTATATGTGAGTTCCTGTATGCATGTGCAGCTGGAGCTGGGGGTGGGGAGGGATAAAAACCATGTCTCCATATTTTAAATGGCAACCTCAAAGAAAACTATGAGATGTGTTCTCCCACGCATTTGGCATTATCTTTTCCCAGCTTTTGCAATAACTTCTGAATCTCCCTCCTTCTTGTTTCATATTTTATGTACTTTTTAAAGTAGGAATATTTCTGCTCATTTGGGAAGAGTATGCCTTTACATAATTGAATCAGCCTGATTTGAGCTTCACATGTTCTTCAAGGGTTGGAAACAGGCAGCAATGAATGTTGTGGGGTATAGGAGGGGTGGCTGGAGACAAGAGGGAGTTGGGGAAGAGCAAGAGGAAGACCATTCAGTAAAAAAGAAAATTTCATCATTGTCCTGTTTTAGGTCTGTTCCACACCTTTCCAGTGGAAAACCTGTTTAACCTGCTTTAAAAAAAAAAAAAAAAACTTGCAGCAATTGGAAGTTATGAGTAAGGGTTGTGTTGCTTTCCTGTTAGACCTTCACTCCTACAGGACTGAACAATTCCATCTCTCTTTCCCCAGCTTACCTGTGGCATGTGGAGCCTGCTCAACTTGAATAAATGGCTGTTTATGGATGATAGCGTCTGGTATGCCCCTGATGAGGTCACTGTGTTATGTTAAATATTTCTACCTCCTGGTGGAGAAACCAAGCTGACAGCTCCCAAGACCACCATGGCCCTGCACTGATAGCACAGCACCCAAACAGGAGCCCCCCCTTTGGCAGGCCGTTCAGGCTCTCTGGCAGCCAGCAGTATCCTTTAGGGCCCCAGGATGACACAAAGGATCACAGCCTTGGCTTAATAATGCCACTATTCATCCGCCGCATGGAAAAGCTATTCCTACAGGGCTCTGAACACCTTGTGTGGTTTTATTCTCACTATAACCCTGCAAAGTTGCTACTGTTGCTCTGATTCACATTGTACAGATGAACAAACGGAGGCTTGAAGATGTTAAGAGACTTGTCCAAAGCCTCGTGGAAAGTCAATAGACGACATAGGAACTGAGCTCAGGTCTTTTCCTAGGTTTAAAACTATCCCACTACAGGTTCTAGAGAAAGCAGCCATGCGACCCAATTCCTCAACCTCACTGTACCTCAGTTTCCTCAGCCATAAAAAGCAGAAGATGACCACCTTTCACAGGATTGCTGGGGATCAGCTGAGGCTTCAGTATGCTTTGCAAATGTACTGTCTCATGCCCAGTATGCAGACTGAAAGAATGAGCCAATGAATCAGTAAATGGGGAAACTACCATTTCTTCAGGGCTGAAGTTCTCAAAAGGCATTGCTTTGCTGGCACTCAGAGAAAGAGCTGCAGAGGTCCCAGCGCTGGCTCCAGGCTTCCTGAGGAGACATGGGAGGTTAGGAGTGTTAAGTTCAGAGCTCCCTGCATGAAGCGAGGAACAGAAACCCTCCTCTTCCCTGTACGGCTGGCCAACGTAACTGCAAAAGGACATGTTTTTCCAATGTTCTCTCAGTGGTGATTCTCGGATGTGGAGGAACATGTGCACAAAACAAGCAGATTCGTTTTTTAATAAGGGCAGAAAGGCATAGCAAATATTTCGGTTCTCCAAGGTGCCTGCTTTCCCCCAGCTGTCCAGGGCTTCAGCTGGGTCTCAGAAACAGAGTTCAGGACACCCAGACAAGTAATTCTCACCAGCAGCGCCAGGAAAATATTACTGTTAAAAAACAATAAAGCAGAGATTCATTTATTTTGAAATGTATGCATGCATATCTTTCTATAATTCCCTTCACCTCAAAGATTCCTGAAGAGGATTCTGCCTTCACCTGATCAGGATTAGCAATCTCAGAGCCACATCTACTCACATCTTGTGGAAACTCAACCTTGGGAGCGTCACCTCCAACCTCTTTTCTTTTTCCCTTCTTGACGCTGACTTTCAAGCGTTCCCTCCCCTGTGGGATGAATTGGTTCTATTCTGAAGATGGTGGGGGCGTTTCGCTCTGATGACGCTATTGTGGCCAGCGAAGACTCCAAAACTATGGGCCCTGAAATGCTCTCCAACTCTGGCCCCAAGACAACCAGCTCACCAGATGGGGCTGCTGAGGCCTGCTGCCTCCTGCCTTGGGAAGCAGCCTCAGGGATCGCACAAGAGACCCGCAGAGAGCTATAGAGTTAACCAACCAGCCATAAACATTACCTCCTTTGAGGCTCTTCAAAGGCTTGGGGGAAAGAAAACAAACCACACAAATCTTGGTCGGGACTCCTTACAACTGACCTGGGAGGTGGCTCCCAGAAGAGCTGGGTGATAACTCTGTGCAGAGGATTTAAAAATTATTTCAGTTAGCAGCACCAGAGCCAGACATGAACAGCTTTTGATTTCCCTTGTTTTGTCTTTTTCTTTAAACCTCTCCCCACCCTCCGCCCCCACCACTGGAATGACTTTGTTTTGCCCCTCCTCATCATCCAGCAGCACGTAGTAAGAATCCCTGGTCCTCTGTTAGCTCCAGAGTTCTCTCGGTAGAAAGTGCCTGATAATTCATAAAGAAAGGGAGACTTAAGAACAGTATTTGGAAACTGAGGGAGGAAATGAACCATGGCTATTTTAGAGGATGGCCAGGCAAAACTAGCATGAATGGGGACACAAAAGAGAGTAGGCATTGTGAGGTGGCCACACCTGCTAAAAAGCTTCTGGTACTACATACACCTTCGCATCCAGGAAAACTCTCAAACACTTTCTACACTCCTAGGCAGACATGCAAGCCACATAGATAGTGGCTAAGAACCCAGAGACCAAATCTCACTTTGATGGTTTGTTTCTACCTGCTACAGCTTCTCTGCTTCCTCAGCAGGGTAACAGGAAGTAACACTGAGGAGCCATTCAGTTACTCCAACTTAGCTTGGTCCTAAATACCTCAAACACATTTTCACTGTGTAATCCCCACCATGACCTTCTGAGATTTTACAGATCCCATTTTACAGATGAGGAAACTGAGGTTTAGAGGGGTGAAGTCATTCATCCAAGGTCACACAAAAGCAGGGATAATAGCACTTACCTCATAGAGTGAGGAGGGAATGAGATAATGTCTGTAACGTGCTGAGCATGATCCCTGGCGCCTTTGGGGCTTTCCTTCAGAGTTCACCGCCTCTGGAATCATCCCTGAACCCCTGACCCTCAATTGGCCTGAGCTTTCCTCTTGGGCCCCGGCCCATCTCCTCCCACTAGGAGCTTGTGAAGGGCGAAGATGGCTCTTACTTCTTACTGCCAGCTGCTACAAAGTTGATGAGGGTCAGAATGGTGACTGAAATCTTTTAAATAAATACCTTATGAGGAGATAGAAAAGTAAAATAAGACAGAAAAAAGAAAAGTAAAAACAAGTAGTAATCACAAAGTGACTTGTACAGAAGGTGGTTGAAGATCCAATATTTCCTGGAGGAGCCTATGTGCTAGTGGAAAGATGTACAAAAGGGAACGAGAAGCGAAGTCATCCTCTTTTTTTAAATACCGGCTTTCACCACAGCTTAGAGTCTTCGCAGACTTCTCCAGAATGCCCGTGAATCATAGAAAAGGACGCAGAGTGCCGAGACCCAACCGCTCTGACTAACTTCAGCAAACATCCTCCAGGCTCACGCAAGGCAGGCTAGTATGGAAACCACACCCGCGTCCACCTGTACCCACCCACACACACCTGCGCATGCGCGTGCGCATGCTGCACCAACAAACTAATCTCTGAGCATTAACCAAGCACCGATTTCATACAGTGCTCTGCACAAGACTCGAAAAGAAGGCACGACAATCCCACAGGACGCTGACTCCAAAGAACGGATGGCCTAGCTGTTGAACTTGAGCCGAGGGAAACAGGGTTGAAGAAATGAGCAAATTTATTGTCACAATAATAAGGTTAGCTACCATTTTCTCAGTACATGCCAGGGCCCTACCAAGTTCCCTGGGAGGTCTGTGTGGTTTGAAACACTCAGTTCTTCCACAAATGTTTATTGAGCCCCTGCTTTGTGGTTGCACTGTCGTCGGTAAAGAGGGCAAATCAATGAGCCAAGGAAACAAAGCCTGCACGTGGAAATGGTGACTGAAATCTTATAAATAAATGCCTTCTAGGACATTGAAAACTCAGTGTTATACATTTTCTGGTAATGACAATAAAATATAAAACAAACTCCAGAGAATGGGTTGACACCAAGCTTCTTGACTAATGGGAATGCATAGAAGGTGATCCCACGGAGGGGAAGAACTTGGGCGCTAGGGCAGACCCCTGGGGAGTAGCATAAAGGGAGGCTTATGTTTTTCTGAAAAGGTAGAAGGAGCAAAAAGAGACCTCCAGGGAAGGGCACTTCATCGTATCCCCAAATCACAGTCTGGGAATGTTTCCGCCAGTGGAGCTTCTTATGTTTTCACCACCTGAACCATTTCTGCAAGGAGCAGCTGAGGGTAGTGGTGCACACCTGTAATCCCAGGACTCTGCAAGGCTGAGGCAGAAAGATCGCAAGTTTGCATCCAGCCTGAGTAACTTAATGACTTAGTGAAAGCCTGCCTCAAAATCTAAGAGATAAAATACAAATGGGCTAGAAATATAGCTGCGTACCAAGACCCTAGCGTCAATCTGCAGTACGGCCAAAAATAATTTTTAATTTTTCTAAAAGATATGGTAGGGGAAAGAAAGCACACTGTCCTGGAAATCGGACTCTATGCACTTGAACACAGCCCCAGCCTCACTCCTATGCAATGGTGAGATAACCACTGTCTTTCCTCAGCTACCATTTCACAAGGAGCCCGAGTGAGTATAACACCCAATATGTATCAGAATTTGTTCTAGCTGCAGGGATTGCCGTGGCCTTCAAATCTGTCCCCCGCTCAGCGTCTCTCCTCCCCAGTTCATCTTCCACCTTGTGTGTGGCTTCAGGTAGTGAAGACAGTTGACACCATTTCCTGTGGTGTGTTAGGCACCATCTACACACTCTCTCACTGAAACTGAGACATGTTTAGGGATAGTGATGGTGACTGCTCAAGGCCTCACAACTGAAAAATAGATAGCCAAGAGTCAACCCCAAGCCTCCAACTGGGCCCCCAGGATCTTGAAAATATGGCACTTTTTCTTCCCCTACCCTAGCTCAAGGATGTCCACCAAACCAGGTAATGGATGGTTGAACCCATAGTAAGAATCTACTATGGTTCCAGTTGTCCCTCTTGGTGTCTGAGTGCCCACTCTTGTCAGTTTTCCCATGTCCCGTCGTTCCAATGAGCACCTTTTCCTCTGTTCTCTATCTCCCTAAACACTGAAGATCAATCTTACCTCCCATCTCCTCCCAACACCCTTCTCCAACCTCTCCAGCCCTCGCCAATCTCCATCTTCTGGGAAATGTGTAGTTCATATTGACAGCCACCATCTCCCAGTTCCCATCTACTTGTTTCCAACGTGCAAGATTTTATGGAGCTCCAAGATAGAGCCGGGTGCAGTGTTCAGGCTGGAGGGGACACAGAACACTTTGGAAAGATCTTCAAGGGACCTAAATCCCTTAGGAGAGAACAAAACAAGCAGGCCAATAACCAAAATTTACCCAGGGCCACATAGTGTCAGGTCCATGAGAGATCCATACACATGTCCGCATCACTCTTCATTGTCTGGCTCAGTGCATGCAGTTGCACTAACAGCATGTGTATAGATTCACTAGCATCTCATCACATGAGGCAAAAGAAGACAGGAAGTAGAGTGTGGCCTCTGAGGCCACAACGCTAAGGCTAAAATCACCAACCCTGTCACTTTGGGTAGGTTAATCAACTGTTCTGTACCTCAGTTTCCTCATCTGTAAAAGCAAGAATAAAAAGAGCACCTCCATCTAGGGGTGGTTGTGAGGGTTAAATGAGTTTTTATATATGTCCTATCTCCAACTTGTTCCATGCCTGGTACATAAAAAGTGCTCAGTAGATGTCTTCTTTAATAATAAGATTGACATTATTATCACTCAGGCGAAGGGAAGTTCCTGGGCTTCGCTATAGCTTTTAGGATTTTGTGCGAAGTCACGTCCACGTACCATTTTTAGCCTGTATCATCTGACCTGCCTGCAGTCCCCAAAGAATTCTCTTGCTTGGCAGCTGAATGAGCCTCTCATTGATTTCCACGTACAGCAGTAGTTGCTTTCCTGCCCTCCGGCATCTTAACAGATTGCTATTGTTTTCCTTGTCTGCAGAGGGAAGAAGGGGAGCGCAAGTTTCCAAATGAAATCAACTCAGAAAGCAGGCACTGGGCTTCTTGCAGTGGACAAAGCCCTGCCGCCTGCGGCTCCTTCCACAAGCAGCCCTTCCAGTCCATGCCTCCCAGTGGGACAGTAATTTTCAGTTCAAGCCCAAAGGCTTTGTTTAAATGTGACGCTTATGTGGTAATAGAGCGAATCGCAGGGGCTGTTTCTTCAGAGGGTCAATGTTGAATTTACTTTCAAAATAAACAACACTAGCCCTTTCCATCTTGTCAACTCGGTGGGTGGGATTGGAAACAGTGGAAGACAACAGAGTCTCAGCAAAAAGAAAGGAAAAGAAAAAGACAGGAAAGAGTGCAGGGCGGCTCAGAGAAGGAGAAGACTTGGTCTTAGCATTCTCCAGAAATATGACAAAGCCACTTCCTGTCTCCCTGAATGATTTCAAAATTAGCCATGACAACCAGGTAGTGAGGGCCAGACAGTGCCCTGAGTGTGTTACTGGCATGATCTTGTTTCATTTTCATGAAGAGCCCCCTGGACTACGTATGGTCTTGCCATTTTTTCCGTGAGGACACTGAGGATGAGGAAGGTGGAGTGACCTGCCCGAAAGCGTACAGCTAGTCAGCTGGTTCTCTTGGGGTGGGAAGCTAAGTCTCACTGAGCTCATGCTGCTTCTACTGCCCCATGTGGCAGCAACTGATGACTGATCGGTAGTAACATAGTTGATGGGAGAAGAACCACGTAATTAATTATGTGTATTCCAAACCAAGAATGGGTAGAGAGCTTGACATATGACAAAGCCTGGTAACATTTCATACTGAGTCTGCCCAGGATATGTAAAATACGTGATTGTCTTACGGGAGGAGAAGGCAGAGGTGGGAGGCAACAGGACAGCCAGGGGATGAGATCTGCCATTTAGAGTGGATGTGGGATGCATGACCTACTGGAGAGTGGGAAGTGGGAGAAGAGGGGCTCTTCATGACTGTGAGCCTCTAGCAGTGAGTCTACAGGTGCAGAACGCTCCACAAAGAGGTCAAAGGAAACCTTGACTTTTGCCATATGCAAGCAGAGGCAAGGGTGCGTTACAGGAGTTGTATGGCTGTAGGTTGCCACACCCTGGTGTCCCCAAGCAGTGGGGCTGCGCTATTACCACACAGGGGTCTGAAGATTTCCAAGCCCTCTTTTAAGAAATGTTTTTAAAAGCTTTGTTTTCATTCCAGTAATCTAGCTCAAAACCACTCCTCTGCCAGAAGTGTGCTTTCCAGGAATTTTGGCTCGTTTCACTGATTTGATGGTGTGAGCACCCCCCACACACACACACACACATACCCCTTAAAACAGATTAAATTAGGCAACATGGAAAGTCTGGGCCATCTTTTCAATCTATATCCAGAGAAACAAGAAGAATGATGGAGACGTGGAAACCCAGGACAAAATTAGACCATGTGGACCCTGTGCTTCCCCCAGCAGAATTGTGTAAAGATTTTAAAACCAGTCCTATGCCAGGCATAGTGGTGCATGCCTGTAATCCCAGCACTCAGGAGGCTGAGGGAGGAGGACCTCTGTGAGTAGGAGGCCAGCAAGTTCAAGACCAGCCTGCACTACATAGTGAGACCCTATCTCAAAACAAACAAACAAACAAACAAAACACCACACAATTCTTTGTCACTTCAGGCCATCAATATACCCTAGGGCTTGTTGACAAATTATACATTTTCTTGCTCACCCCATAGAAATCATGAACAAGGAATAGATATCAATTTACAAGAAGAATAGTGATTATCGAGTTGTGTATGAGCATCCAAGTGACCATGATGAGCAGCCCAAGAAATCAGAAGTCAACTCTTTATAAAAGCAGGATAATCCACACGAATAGGAGACAAAACTAACTCTGAAGGAGCCATTAAGGTCCATTATGAAAACAACGCTCATGTGCAAAATGAGGACTACCCAAAAGCAAGTTGTTCCAGTTCTTTCAGCTAAATCATACATTAAGTATGCCTACTTCCTCTTCCAACATTGTGAAATGCTTTAATATGCGCATGGGCTGGGCAGAACATGGGTATTCTAAGACGGACCCAAAGGTGAAGCCTAGAGAAATAAGGACTGATTGCCATGGAGGACATTCTGCCCTGCTGGGGTGTTGATCAGTTGGGCAGAGTTACACTTTGGAACTTCTCCAAGGGGGCCAGGACTGACATGAAGAGGCGCTGGTTTCATTATATAGTTTATTGGCTGTTCACCTCCAGTGGTTGGTGGTTGGTTGGTTGGTTAGAAGCTGAGGATGAAATGTAATGGATGTTTGTTGCTTTTGCCTTTGGAGCATTCATTCATACCCTCTTCGGGTAAGAGTCTCCGGAGTTTCCTGAGGAAACCCTGCTTTTCCTGTTCTCAGTCTATGCCATAATAGCTAAGAATGGTAACTAATGTGCATTAAGCTCTTACCATGTGGGAAACACTGGTCTAAGCCTCTTGCATACACTAACTCATTTAGTTCTTATACCAACTCTATATGTTGGAGGTCAGGGGTCATACCCTTTTAAGAGATGTCTTAGCTAAAACAGAGATAGACCTGTATGTCATTCACTCTGAAGTGACAGAACCAAATGAGATTCACAAATCCCAGCAGTGTGCCTCCACTGCCCATGGCCCTAACCACTAGTAGCTAGAACAGGGCTGCCCTCTTCCCCTGCTCCAGGGCTAGGCCACAAACTAGGTCTGGCCAACTTGAGAATCTTATATATTCCCCCCTGTTTATCTCAGACAGGGCATGTTGCTCAAGCTAGGGCACACTTGGGCAATCAACGCAAACCCAAAGATTTATGTTGGCACAACCAAAAACAGTTTCTTGTTTGTTTGTTTCTTCTGAGCCCAAACCTGAGACCAGGAAGTCTTCGATCTTTAGGAACCAGCATTTAGAGTGATCTTAAGAATGAAGCCAGTGCATTTAAGATCAAAGCTGAGAAGGTCTTGATAATAATGCTTAAAAATCTGAAGTTATTATAGTCTATGGACTTTTTTGTTATATGAGCCCACAAATACTCTTTTTACCTAAGCCAGTTTGACTTGGGTTTTCTGATATTTGTAACAGAAATAACCCCAACAAATGCAGAAATCAAGTGTTAGTCTAAGAATACTACTTTTTATGTAGGCAACACTCTACAAATGACAAAACTTTTCATATACAGTGTTTCAACATTATAGTATTTACCCATCCAGTCAATCAACAAATAAACAATCACAAATATCAGTCAAGGATACACCCTCTCCATTTTCTAGGTAGAGTATTGTTAGTTCTCATAATTTTGTGCCTGTTGCTCTTAAAAGCACTTACCTATAGTTACAGAATGTGGTTATACATAACAGTACCCTGTGAGCCCTTCTGAATTAGAGATGTGTTACTCCTGGAGTCCCAGCTGTATAACAGGTCTCTGAAACATATTTATCCATTCCTTTGAAAATATTTGTTAAATACCTTTCATGTCTTAGTTACCATGCTAGAAATTGTATAACTAGTTAGATCCTTGGTAACATACAATTGAATGCAACTCAGGCTGACTTACACAGAAATGAAATTTCTGGGGAGGTAAAAAGCAGCCCAGAATGCCACCAGCAAGTCTGGAGAACCAACAAGTGAAAATATGCGCAGCCTTGTGAGGAAGTCAGGCAACCTGAACATGGCCAGTGACACTTTGGAAGTGTTGGTTAGACTGTCAGTGCTGCTGCCACTGGGTACTAGAGGCTGGTACCAGCGACAGTGGGGTGAGTCTTAAGGCCCTTCTATTCCTTTGTATCACTGCTCCCAGATTCCAAGACCTAAGCTGGAGCACCCACTTGACCAAACCTGGGGGATGGACCATGCCCTGTCCATCAGGAAGCAAATGAGAAATATCTGACTTTCTGACTTCCTTGGTGGGAGGAAAAAATGTTAAGTTTTGGGTCAGGAATGTCCCACAAGGGCTCGCGTGTTAAAATTTGGTCCCAGTTGATGGCAATATTGGAAGGTAGTAGAAACTCTAGGAGGTAGGGCCTAGTTGAAGGAAGTAGATCATTGGGTACATATCCTTGGAAGGGATAGTTTGTCCCCAGCCCTTGCTTGGTCATTCCCTCTCTCTCTCTCTCTCTCTCCTCTCTCTCTCTCTCTCTCTCTCTCTCTCTCTCTCTCTCTCTCTCTCTCTCTCTCTCTCCTCTCCGCCTACAGGAAGGTGAGCAACTTTCCTGCAGTACAGCCTTCCACCATGATATTTCTGCTTTGCCACAAACCTGAAAGCAGTGAACACAGCTGACCATGGAGTAATATCTCTGAAAGTGTGAGCCTACATAAGCCTTCCATCCTTTAAGTTGTTTATCTCAGGTACTGTTTCATAGTGATAGAAAGCTGATCTGCACAAAAACCATGCCTGTCCTGAAAATCACACTATAGCCAGTTCCTCAAACATTTCTTGGTCGTCAGGAAGTGACAGCTGTTCCAGATGAAAAAGATAAATGAATTCAATTCAATAGAAAGACATGGTCAACCCAGCCTTTGTCCTCATAAAGCTGTAGACTGATAAGAAGAGAATCACAAACTAAATAAGCAGGAAAGAAACCCACATTCACAGCTGTGTGACCCAAGGGGAAAAAAAAAGGAGAGACCTGCTTTAGGAACAGAATGTTGTATGGCTCAGGTATCCTGCAACTTGGTAGCTTAGCACAAATGTTTATGTCGCCTGTTGTGGCTTAGACTGACTCGGCTTGGCCTGGACAGTCTAGACTTGGACATAGGGTGGCTGGAGAGATCAGCGTGACTGACAGTGGATGCTGGATGCTGGCTAGGATTCCAGCTAGGGCTTTTAATCAGAGCCCCTGCCATGGCCTGTCCACATAACCTGGTCTTCTCTCTCGTGGTGGTTCTGGTGATTCTGACAGGGTTCTGGATTCTGGATTTAGAGTCCCAAAGCAAACACTTCCAGAGACCAGAAGATGCAAGATTTTCAACGACCTCATCTCAGAAACTGCACAAATTTCTACTGGTCAAAATTTTATCAGAGTAGATGCAAGAGGGGGAACCACAAAACGTAGGAATGCTACGTGAGATCATTTTGGAGGATCACCTTTGGAAACTGGCTCCTACAAACAGTAGGTGGGAACCTAACCTCATATGATAGTTGAAGGAAGTGCCATTGATCTGTGATCTGACATATGAGTAGCAATTAATAAGGTAATGACAAGAAATTTGTACTAGACAGAGGGAACAGCATGTGTAAAGGCCCTGAGGCAGTAAAAAGCATGGCACATTCATGTACAGAGAACAACTAAGCCTGGTTGATGGGCAGAGACAGACAGGATGTGAGTCAAAGTAAGATAGAAAAGGTTACCTACAGACCACTTCTGAAAGACCTTCTATAGGCTATTTTAATCACTTTACTTTTATTGTAAGAGTAATGGGATTATTTTAAAGTAGCATTCAGAAAAGATTTGTACATTAAATGAATGATTAAAGAACTTGACTAACTGTACAAGTGTCTATTGAACATTGACCGTGTGTGAGTAAAATCAATTTGATAGAAGTATCTCGAGGGAGAGGGTGATAAGAAAACAAGTCCTGAAAGAAAGAACAATGCCAGTAAAGGAAGACAGCAGGTGCAAAGGCCCTGGGGTCAAAATGAGGTTGGTGTGCTCTAGGAAGGGGATAAAGTAGGCCAGTGTGTCTGGAGTACTACTGTCCTTGTAGGGAAGAATTCAAAGCTGGCTTTCTAAAAACGGCAGGGACACCCGAACTGCTTCTCTATCAGGACAGCACATCACCAGGGCTGTGGCTGCAGTGACTCTGGAATGTATCTTCCTACTAGAATGTTTGGAATGCTCTTTCTCCCTGGCCTGGCCCTGCCTGTCCTCAGCTATGAGACTCATCTTTCATCATGTACTTCCAAGCTCAACAACCCTCAAGGAAGCAATTTGGCAGAATGTTCAAAGAACCTTAAAGATGTGCATGCCCTTTGATTCAGTGATTCCCCATCGAGGGATCTCGCCAAAGGAAATAATCATAAATATGGGAGAAGATTATCACATGAAGAAGTTCACCCCAGCATAATTTACAATAATGAAAAAGTACTAATAAATCAAACATGCAACCATAGGGGAAAGATTAAATAAATTAACATGCATCTCCTTGACATTCGCATTAGAAACTCTGTCCCTGAGAGATTGAAATAAGATCAGGAAATGCCAGGGTTACACACGTAAGATTAAAAAGCAGGATATAAAACCGTACATATGTGATCTCTGCAACTATTTAAAACTTACTTGCCAATACATACAGCGATCCTTTCTTTAAGGAGAAATTATAGGTGATTTATTTTTTTATTTTCCATTATTACTTTTAGGATGGAAAATGAACTTTTTTCTTTTTAAAGAAAAATAAAGCAAGCAACGGCTCACCACTGCCTTTAAGGTCACATACAAACCCCTTGACTCCCAAGATCTCTACCATCTGGTCACAGATTGCATTCTAGTATTTAAAAGTGTTTGTCCTTTGTCTCCTAAGATTTTTTTTTTGTTGTTACCAAAATTTAATATTCCAACCAACAAGAGCTTCATCCTCCTTCCTCAGAGGACAAACTCATCCCTCACTCCTTACGGAAGGGAGAGAGGAGAAGGGAAGGCTATTCAGCATCCATCTGTGTTCGTCTAAATCCCGCCCCTCTCTCAACGCCCCCCTCCTTCATTCCCAGAGAGCCTCCCAGACTTCCCTTTTCTGACCACATCATCTATAGCACACACATTTGGCACTAAGCATGCCTGGCCTGTCGTTGCTCAGCAAAGTGAAGATCCGGGTCTCACCATCAGGACTAATTGGCTCACGAGAGTTTTCTTGCCTTCCGGTACCATCCTTGGCCACCCCTAGCACTGTGTTACCTTTTTAATCTCATGAAAGCAAAGCAAGTCAGTGAGTGGTCTATCAGTGAATAAATGAGTGACTACTGGAATAAGTCTCAGGGACAAAACCTCAGCTTTGGGAAATTTCACTCTGCTCCAGCTCAGGCTCAGATCTTGGTGGGGATGCTTCTGCTCTGGTGGAACACACTCTCCCTTCTCTGCCTTAGTGTCCCCATCCAACCACCGCCACCACCTCCAGCTCACAAGGATTGAAAGCCAGGGTTAAGGAACCCTGCACACATCAGCTTACCCAAAAAAAGACCCTTTTGTTTCCTTCCCCATGGGACCCCATAAATTAGAAGCTATAGCTTTTCTTTCTTTTCTTTTTTCTAAATACAGCCTAAAGTTGAGGTAGAGAAACCGCAGCTCTCCCCATGGAAGTGTGCTCTGTGAAGGCAAATTTTCCCTTGTGTCAAGTACATCTACACTCTGGGGTATGCCACTCTAGTTTAGAAAATCTACTCACCTCTGCCCTCCTAGGATCCCCTGTGCTCCACAGCACTAGCTGTGGGTCCCTCTCTCTCTCTATCTCTGTCCACTAGCTACTGTTCTGCTTCCAACCAGGAGCGCCTGAGAGCCAAGTTGAGTCCTTCAGGTCTTTGTTCACTCAGCACCAAGATCAGTGCCAGCCCTCGTGGCCCTGAGTTGTGCACTCCTGAGGGAAGGGAATCAATGAATTGCAAAGAACACAAAAGCTCTGAAGGAGGCAGCTTCCAACAATGGGCTCCAGATAAAATTACTAGCTTCTGCTCCGAGCTCGTTTCCTAGGGCTAACATAACAAATTACCACAAATTTCGTGGCTTAAAACAACAGAAATTTATTTTCTCACAGTTCTGGAGGCCAGAAGTTTAACATCAAGGCATCAGCAGGGTAACTTTCTCTCTGAAGGCTCCTGGGGAAATATCCTGTCAATTCTTGTAGCTTCTGGCGGTTCCGGGTGTTCCTTGTCTTGTGGCTGCTTCTCTCTAGTCTCTGCCTCCATCTCCCCATGAGCCCTTTTTTCTGTCTCTCCTCTGTAGGTTTCTCTTCTTGTCACTGAATTTAGGATTCACCTGGGTAACCCAGAATCATTTCAGGATCCTTACCTTCACTGGCTATGCAACCAATTTTTTTCCAAAAGCAGTCACATCCACATGCTCCAGAGCGTAGGACATGTATGGCTCTTCGGGAAGGGCAGGCAGGTTACAATTCAATCAGGTAAATGCCTTTGTTATAGCAGAGATATATCTTAATATCATGCATGACAACACCCAACATAGTCAAATTTTCAAACACAATGGATGGATGGATGGATGGATTCTCTGCCACTAATCTCAATCCCTATTACATTTAATTAGCGCTTATTAAAATGTGGTGGGAACTATTTTTCTCACACTCTAATGCCATCTCTTTGGCGATGTTCTCCCACTACCTAGGATCAATGGTCCTAGGATCTCATGCATACTACCCCTCCATCATGCTAGCAGAAAACACAGAAGCAGCCAATCAAAAAGACAGCAGATTATTTTACACAGATATCTCGGTGTGCTGACTACACCAGTGGGTTTAATCAATGTTGGTTGAATTGAGTTAAATCAGTTTAACTGAATTCCAGGAGCTTTGATTATGCACCTTAATTTTCCCCAAAGAATTTTGCTAACTGAAATGTCCTTTCTCCTGGGCAAACAACTTTCAATCAGCAATCCTAAATTGTCAGCTAAGAAATCTTAAATTAAGAAGTCAACCCTACAGCATAGCACAACATCCATCCATGCACACCTTCTTGATCTTGGCTGGTCCCTCAGGTGAAGAGCTACACAAACAACACATAATCAAAATCACACCCCAATTGAATTGTTGACCAAGAGCAAATGGGATGATTTTTAGAGCATGGAGAAAAGGATGAGTGTTATGCAGTTTTTACAAAGAGCCGGATTTTGGAGCAGATATTCCACTGAGGAACACTTCGTGAGGACAAAGGTACTAGCCAAGCCTGTGCACCACTCCCAACTGTGTGAGTGCTGGGTGTTTGGGGCTCAGTGTGATGCGCCTTGTGAATGCATCTATTCTGGCAGCTGGAACCCCAGTGTCCGCAGAGGACAGAACAATCGCAAGTTAACCCTGGGGACTTTCTCAGGCTCTGCTCTTTGGGAAGGAGTCAGCTAGGCAGACAGCTGCCACTTCAAATTCCGCTCCTTGAGAACAATGCACTTTATTTTTGGAAAGAAGGAAAAACAAAGGGGAAGAAACCAATGCCAACAAATAGACATTTGCTTCACGTTTTATGCAAAGCCCCGCCCCTTCAGCACCTCAGTTGCCAGTTGTTTAGAGCAGCCATAGAAGGCAGACTTGTGAATTGTCACTGGCCTGCAACCACGCAGAGAGCAACACAGGTCAGCTTCCGGGACAGCGCATCCCATTACTGTAAAGAGCTACACAAATAAAAGGATTATTTCCACCGCAGCCTGCAGCCCACACGGTTGTAATTAATGCTGCTATCCGATAAATACTCTCCCGGGACCCTTTCTTTGTAAGAGTCACTCTCTATAGCAGGAGTATCCTAATTATGGGGTCCTCAGCATATAAGAAAAAAGAGACAGAGAGAGAAATTGCCTTTCCATTACCATGTCATCACTTTCTGTGTCTCAGTTTGCTACGTTCTGTGTAAATTCCAAACATCCTTTTAACAATGCCGTCTAAAACATGATCCCACATGAAAAGGGAGGAAAAGGAGGGAGAGGTAGAGAAAAGAGGGGAGGAAGAAAGGAAGGAAAGATGGAAAGAATCAAAGAAGGGCTGGGGGTATAGCTAAGCGGCACAGTGCCTGCCTGGCAAGTGTAAAATACTGAATTCAATTCTCAATACCAAAAACACTCAAAGAAAAAGAAAAACTGTGAAACAGCTCCACAGGATAAGTACTGTGTCCTGCTTACCAGTGTGCCCTCAGGACTTAGCTTACCTAGTAGTCCTGGCACAAAGAAAGGCTTGTTTATAATGAGCTTAGATGTAGCTCAGTGGTGCAGCATTTGACTAGCGTGTGTGATGCTCTGGTTTGGATCTCTGGTACCACCAAAAACATTATTTAATGACTAGCTGGAATGAATTTTTAAATTATCTAATAATTAAATGATTTAGTTTTTAAAAAACTAACATTTTCTTCATACTAATTAGTATTCAGACCATTTTGTGACTTGCTAATTCACTCTTAAGGACAGGCTTGAAAATTATGTTTGATGAACACCTATGTACAAAGTTTTCAATTTATTATTTTGCTGTATAATAATATATAGCAAATCTATATACCATTCACATTTGATTACCTACATTCATACATACACACAAATGCCCATGTGCATACACTGAGAGGGTAAATTACTTGCCCACGCTTATACCTGACAAGTAGAAGATTGGGAATTTCAATACAGGCCTGACTAACTACAGAACCAAGTAAATTTCACTCTATTCTGGTACCTCTCAGGAAATTATCAGGTATATCAGTTTCAACAGAGCCTCAGCTCCAAAGATGGGACTTTGATTTTTCTAGGTTCACTCAACTTGAATTTTACTATGACCAAAACCGTTGGGATATTTGGAGGAATCGTTTACAGTGAGATCTTATTTCCAGCACATAGCATAAAGAGGCACTTCTTCAATAAGATGCTAGTACCATGTGATTTACTCTCACGGGGTCTCTAAAGGAGAGCTGCCTGCGCAATTAGAACCATGTATTTGCCCCTTGTTTATTGATTGTTTTCTCCTTCAAATTGTGAGCAATCTGAGAGAGAGGTCCTGTTTGTTTTACTCGCTATTGCAAGCCTAGGACTAAGAACTACACCAAGGCACTCAATATTTAGTGAATGGAAGAGGGGGCAGAGGACTCCCATGGTGTAGGCTTCTGCACTAGAGGCAGACGGGGACTCCAAACCGGTGAGGATGATGTGTGTGTAACTGTGGGGCCTGGTGAATCCAAGGGCATGGTCTCAGGAAACAGCTGGAGAAAATGAATTCAGACTATGGAGAATTATCCTCTCCCACTCAGCTGTGTTCACATTCCTCCTACGCGAAAGACCCTGAATCAGATGGAAAGTAGTGTTCGTTCAAAATCCACGCCCATTTGAGGGGCCACCCAGCCTCTCCCAGTTTCCCAGACACTGCGAAATATGGCTTCAGACAGCAGGACGCTATGAAACAGCCTTGACACCACCTCGAGGTGAAGGGCTGAGCTCAGAGGCTTCAGAGGGTCAGTATCCAGACTCAAAGCTAAGGCGCCTTCAGGAGTAGAGAGAAGCTCCTTCATTTTGGGCTATGGCATATTGAGACTCAAAGAAACTTTAAAATCCTCTTCGTTTATCACTGAAAAAAAACTGGCCAAAGGTCACCTGGCTTACTGGTAGCAGAGACAAGACTTGAACTCGGGACTTCTGACACTAATCCAACATGACTTTTACCCCTGGCAGCAGAAGCAGGCTGAAGAAGGCAGGTGACACTCAGTGACCATCCCCACGAGTATATGATCACTTGTACTCTGAGTCGAGTAGAGGACAAAGGGAGGACTGCTCATGCTTTACCTGGGTCCCTGGGGAGCCCTGTGTTGAGCCAAAGAAGACAGGGAGTGTTGAGCCACAGAAGGGAGTGTTTCAGGTATTATCTGAGCCAGGTGTAAGTGGTCCTTTTGCTCGATGGGGGCAGTACTGGGATTGAACTCAGGGCCTTTGCACTCAGCTATATCCCCATCCCTTTTTTAAACTTTTCATTTTGACACAGGGTCTCCCTAATCGCTTCGTGTATACAAGTTGGGCTCAAACTTAGGATCATCTTGCCCCGGCCTCCTAGAATGCTGAGATCACAAGTCCGAGTCACTACTCCCAGTTCATAAGTGGCCCTCTTGAAGGGCATGGGAAGTGAGGCGTTAAAGAAGAAATACTACAGACATGAGGAGCTGGGGTTGTAGCTGAGTGGTCGAGTTCCTGCCTGGCGTGTAAAAGGCCCTGGGTTCAATCCCCAGAGCTTCTATCTGTCTAGCTATCATCTGTCTATCTGTGCAGTCAGTACATATGATGTGCAGTCAGGAATATAGGTTACAATCCTGGGAAAGCTGCTTCCTCGTTCTGTGACCTCTGGCACGTTCCTTCACCTCTCTGGGTCTCAGTTCTGCCATCTGTAAAATGTGGACAGCACCTCCTTGAACGGGTTCCTGTTGTCAGAATGAATGCAGAAAGCCTAGAAGAATTTTCACGTGTGGTGTAGATTTGATAAATTTTGTATAACATTCATCTGCCTCCATCAGTCTGGGAAACAAGAAGAAGGGATTAGTTCAGGTGGGAAAATTCCAGGATACAGCAGGAATATAATAATGTTATTTCATTTACTATGACTATGATACAAAACGAAGTGAAACTCTTTAATAAAATGTTATGGCATCAACAATAAAGTCATGCTCCTCTCCTAAAGGAAACTGGCACAAGGCTTGCCGGGGTCACGGAGTAGCCTTGGGCAGCATTTGAGGAGCTCTATAAGTCTCCAGGTTGATTGGACTACAAGCAGGTTTCTGAACAAAAGCCTGAGGTCCAGCACCAATTAAAAGGATGTTATAAAAGAAAACCTGCACCAACTATATTTTTTTTCTCCTTAGAATTTTACCTGAGAAGAATGAGGAGAGGAAACACTTAGCAATGAAGGCAAAAGATCTTGAGAATAAAGAACCCCGAGGAACCGTGGTGAACAAGGTGAAGTTCTGAGGGTCAGAAAGGAAGAGGTCAAGAAATCCTACAGGACAGAGACTGAGGAAGTCAGCGGGAAGAGAAGAGCAAGCCGTGGAGAATCGATGAGTCAAGAAACTGTGGAACACTGGAGTCAAGACCCATGCACCCCCGAGGGGAACCTTCCTGGAACCACCCAGGATTCCGCATGACCTTACAATTCCATTTTCAGTCTTTGTGTGGCCCACACTCTGCTGGACTTCTTGATCTTCCCAGAGCCAGCTGAATAGCCCCTCCTAAGTCCCCGTGCACACATAATCCTATGACAGACCCGTGAATAACAGAGGTGAATCTCTGTGTTTGCACCCAAACAAGTTTGATGGAGTCAACCTGTTTGGTCTATATAAGATACACCCTGGATTTCCTGGGACCCGTTCAATTTCACGACTTTTCCCTAATTCTTGAAGGGAATTAAAACTATAAAGAAATATGATTGAACTTTCACATTTTATGATTTTTACTGTAAATAAAACCACAGGATTTTGGCTTAGGAAATATGGTCATTTTAGTGATGTTGTAGGAACCGTTTGGTGTCTTTGGGGAGAAGGGGTAGAGAGGAGAGCATGCAGCTAGATTTGCCTCCTTCCCCTTCAAAGGCCTTGGGTAAGGCCTTGAACCTTTTGTAAGGTTCAACTGAACCTTACAAAAAAACTTATCAAGAAGAATAAATGGAAGCCCCAAAAGAGGGGAAATAGTATCCACTATTTGTTCTATATCATCTGTCACCCAGCCTGGAACCTGATCAACTCTCCAAAACTACCATCTGAGAGAAGAAAAGGAGCTGGGCACGGTAGTACGAGCCTGTAAGCTCTGCACTCAGGAGACCGAGGTGGGAAGACCATAGATTTCATGTCATGTCAGATTTCATGGGCAGGTGAGTGCCATCCTGGCCAGCTTGGACTCCATAGTGAAATCCTGTCTTGCAAAACTGGAAAAGAAAAAAGGAGGACAGGAAGGAAGAAGTATAGAAGCTGTGCAATGTGTGCCTCTCAGTTCTCCTCCTACCAAGGGACTGATGGCTCCAGCTGCCAAGCTCAGCATAAACTACTGACAGTGTCCTGAGCCACACATGTTGTGGCCCCTCTCAGCTAAAGGGCGAGTACGGTAGGGATACGAAGGCACGTGAGTTCCTGCAAAGTGTGGTTTTCCACTGATGTGGGCTTTGATTCAAGGATCAAAGTCCCATTGGCTTCACCAATGCTTTTTAGACATGCACTGCAGTCTGAGATGTCACCATCTGTCCCACCTTCCTTCCTCTCTCTTCACAGGTGTCATGTCTATATCGTGTTCTAATGACTCTCCCGAACTCTATTCACTCCTTCTCCTGCCGTCCATCACACTCTTTTCTCCCAGCAAATCTGAACCTGTCTTGGCATCTTCATCCTGGAGAAGTTAGTCAACACAAGAAGGAAAAGATTGAGACAGAAACAGAGGGTGCTGGGCCACGTCAAAGTTCCCGAGCCTGGAGAGAGTGTTAAGGATTTTCAGTCAATACTAGTAGCATGGCTTAAGTTAGAATGACCTGCTGCAGACACATGCTCTGATGCACACTGTGCTCTCTTCTTTCTACACTGGGCCCAAGGTGGCTGACTTCTATGCCTGTGTCCTCTGGGCTCCTTCACAAAGTGATTTCAGGATGGTTTTCACCAATGGTTGGTGCCATTAGAAGACTGGAGGTTGGGAGAGATGGGAGCAAGACATTTCTTTAGCAGTCCTCCCTGTCTCGGCTCTGTGTGTGTCTACCAGTAACTACGTTCCTTCCCGAAGGCAGCTCCTCCCACATCAATGCCTTTCTGTTTGCTCCAGCTGAGACTTCAGGACCTATTTGGTAGAAGGGCAAGCTGAACTTCCTGTCAGGGTAATTGCATTAATGGCCCAAACATAGGTAACTTCCCATAGCCACCTGTTGCCCTGTGACTTCCTGGTCCCCTCCTTCTCTGCCTTGGGCCTTGGCCATGGAGTTGTCTTCAGTCAGTGAGAACACAGAAGGTTCAAAAGCAAAAACACTTGAATGTTTCTACCAAGAGATGGTGACAACATGATAACACGCCTAGGTTAGAATATTAGAGGATTATAAGGAGAGTCCATTTTTCCCAGCCCAGGCTTCCTGTACCGGCTTATAGCAGCCAACCCCAAAACACATGAAAGTGCTTGACCAGTGATAGACTGCAGAGCATAAGTGAACACAGCTGAGACCACAAAGAGTCATTTGGGAAACCCTAGATTCATGAACAATAATAAATATTTATTGGTTAAGGCCTCAAGCCCTGGGGTGGCTTCTTACCAGCACCACTGTAGCAATAGGCAATGGATATGATCCACTGACTAGTTTTCAGTTCAGGAAGGAAGTAAAGCCTCCTCAACCAGGCCGGCTTTGTGATATGGAAGAAAGGGACCCAGGGTGAAAGTCAGCAAGAAATTCCTATAGTATGAAGTTAGGGGATGCGCCGCCACTTTTCCAAAGAAGGAACAACAACCCAAGGCCTGGTCCTAGTTGAATCTCCTCAGCCCAAACATGACTGAAGTATTAGGGGCCTGAGAAAGTCACTCTGGAAGGAGGAAACCCTATCACGGAACAGGGATGCACTGAAGGCCAAATTTCAGTAAGGTTGTTTAGAGAATCCCAGCACCACAAGCAAAACCCAGGGGACAGGTAAGGAAAGACAAACTGGGTCTGGTCCTGCTCTACTACTGAGGACCTCAGACAGGACTTTCCCCATGTCAGCATGCTAAGAAAAATCCCTGAGGCTGAGAATATCCCAGTGGGATCCAAAGAAAGGGCTGTAGATCAGAGGCAGCTTTTAAGCAGGGATGAAGCAGAAATGGTCAAATTTTCCTGTGAGTCTGAAAAGATCTGGAGTTTTCCTGGTGATAACCTAGAGATGGTGATCATAATTTATAACAATACCACTGAGATATACATTCAGAAATTAAAGCAAGACCAGAAAGCAAATCCCCAGTGAAAGTCAAGAGAGACTACGTAAGCATCTAGCTAAAGGTGAACCTCATGTTCAGGTTCTCTTGCTTCATAATAAACAGCCTCAAAATGTGCTACCTTAAAACAACACCACTGCATGACATCTCATGTACATGGGCATTGGGAACTTGGGCAGCACAGCTGGAAGGTTATTCTGTTCCCAGGCACAGCTGCCTGGTTATCCCTTTCCATGTGGTGTCAACAAAGGTCACGTAGTAGTATCCAACCAGCTGATGGGCAGAAGCCAGCTTCACGCCCACATCTGACACCTGCACTGGGTTGCTAGGAGGATAGCGCAGCAGGCCAGTGCGTGGATAATCAAACTTCTTACATGGGAGTTTAGGGCTCCCAGAAAGACGATCCCAAGGGGTTTGGTCTAAAGTTCCAAGGCTGCATATGATCCTCCTTTTGAAATCCCAGGACGTCACTACCACCCCCAGTTTTTCTACCAAGCAAGTCATTTACACCAGCTCAGATTCAAGGCAACGGGACTTCACTGCTCAGTGGAGCAAGGAGTAAAGAATTTGCAGCCACCCTTAACCTGCCTCTCCATGATATCAATAAATAGTCTCCAAAGTTGTAAATCACTCTTAGCTACCGTTTAACTTTAAATAACAGAAACCCAGAAGGCTAAGCTTCATCTTGGGCTACTCTATTTCATCATATTCATATATTTATGAATTTTCAAGTCTGATTTCCAATATATTTCACTGGAATCAAAGAGCACCTCTGACTTAGTAGTTGAGACCATCTCAGAATTCCAGTTTCAAGATTATAAAACATGTAAAATTATCTACCCATGGCTGCATGAATTTTTTCACAAAGCTTTTACAACACTTTTAATTTAAGCTGTGTTATGCTGTTTATTATAAAATGGTTCCCAAATTTTAGAGTACGTGCCTCCTACAGAAAAGAGTGGCTATGTGTTTAGAACATCAGATAATTGCTTCATGCTATTATCAGTGGAGATACTATTTGTACAACGGAGAGGAACAGAGTTGAAAGCAGAGTGAGGACCTTCCATTATTTAAAATATATATAATCAGCTTCCTCTGCTTTCATTATAATATGTGACACTGTAAAGCATTTCAGTATTTCTGGGTTTAGACCATTTATTTTACCACTGTACCTCACACTTATGAGTTACTCCAATTACCAAGCTAAATATGTTGGCAAAGAAGGAAAAAATAAAAGTAGTCTCTAAAGTTGGTCTGGGGTCAGGGAGATAGCACACTGGTACAGCATCTGCCTGGCAAGTGCAAGGTCCTGAATGTGATTCCAGGAATCAAAAATAAGTTAAAAAATAAGAATAAAAATAAAGTTGGTTTGCACATTTCAGAGAATGCATAGCACAATTCTCAAGACTGAAAGAAAGTATCAAGCATTGCAGGGTGTATTATTTTCTCCTATGATTAATTTTGCTTTATCCTATTTATCTTAATCTCCTTAATTAGCCTTTGTATCATTTAGTGGCACTGGCAGGCTTCCTTGGTCCACGCACGGAAGGTGACATAGCCCAGAGACAATGCGGGCTGTGCTCAGTGTTGGCTGAGACCACCACCGGGCAGACGGTTGACACTGATGCCCTCCCTGGTTTCCTTGATGCCAGCATGCTTCTGTATATTACAATTTACATACACTCAGGTAAGTAAATTAATGTTTTGTGATTTCCTAATTTTAACTAAATGTATTTCACAAAACAAGCAGCTTTTAAAATACTCATAAAGACAGGGTAAAGATGATAACACAAACACAAGTGAAAACAAGAAGGTGGAGAAGGACAAGCTCACTGTGGCTACTTCCGGTGAGTTCTCCATCAACTACAGTATCACTTAGATCAAGAAATCTATCCAAAAATCACATTGTTTAGAAAAATATTTTAACAGTACAATTCACCTTACCCTAAAGGCATATTCACAAATGCATATTTAGTTAGTACAGTTTCTGAGACACTTTACACATTTCTCTTTTATCTCATCCCTTAAAGTCTTTCTGAATATATTGGATAATTGTGTATTCTCACAGCAGCTTTTCTTTATCTGTGTGTTCAAAGATTGCCTAGATAAATGCATGGTGAATGTGAGTGCTCATCACTTTTACTTTACTGATAAAGGACACCATCAAAAATACTTGGAAACCACCGTTGGAAAAAGCAGACAGATAGCCAAGGCAGTGGCCAAAAGGAGAGGAAAGAATTCAGAAGAGGAAAAGAAAAACAGAGCTGGTAAACTATGGTGGCCTGGAAAGATCATATTCTACTAAGAATGTTTGAGTGTCCATAGCTTCTGATTGGTCATTAATGGTCCCAGTGCTTCACCACCAAACCAATCATACATTACAATGATTTTGGTGCCAGTCTTCTTTCTAGTAACATCCAACCCTAAACCCAAAATAAAAACCCCACCAGGGATTAGCTACTGCTTATCTCTGCATCATCAGCATCCATTTCTGGGCCTTTTTCAGCAAAGATACTCTGGCCCTTACCAAGTCCCAGAAGGAAAATGTCCTTTGGGGCTCCCCCAACCCAAATGACTTTCCTTAGCACTACCTAAAAGGATTCCTTTTAAATGCAAGCTTCCTAAAATCAAGAAAAGCCCAAAATAAAACAAAAACTAACAAACAAAACCTTCCAAACCAATGGGACCACAAAAATTGCTTCTCCATGATCAGAAGGAATCTTTCTCTGGAGGCTGGTGGGCAGTTGTTTCAGGGTGGAAACTGTTCAGAATTTTGGTTTCTAATCCCACTTTTAAAAAATTACTTGGAAGAGATTTTTGGACAAGAACAAAATGACATACAGTTGGCAAAGCTGACTCCATTAAAAAATTTAATAAATATGAATTCATTGATTGCAACACAGAAAGACATTCACTTTAGTAGAAAGTGTGATGGATTCTGAACCACTTCTCCATGAGCCTGGGACCAGGGAAAGCTTGGCATGGGCAGTTCCCTGGTGCTCCTCCTAGAACAAGCATCTCATCCTGCCATGTATGAAGCTAGTGTTTAAAGACACATAATTCAAAATGTGATCTATAGGTGTGAGCCAATCAGAGAATCAGCCATAGATGCCAGTGCTCAAGGAGACACAGGATAAAATGGGCTTAGGAGAAAAGTGTCATCTTCAGTGTGACATACTATAAGGAACTCTACTGTATTCACACAGAGATTGAGCACAGCACTGCTATCAAAATCTAGTTAAAATGTGGGAAACACCTAAGTAATCAGCAAGAGTTCAATAGAATATACTGTGTAATATTTCCAATTAATTGAATAGTATTCAGTCACTAAAAATGACATGTATTTACTAGACTGCAAAGATCAACATAGTATATCAACAAGAGACAAAAAAGCAAATGACACAAGAACATAGAAAGTATGACTGCATTTTCGTAACATTAAACCTGTATAGCTTTATGTACATGTGACCTATGCAAACATAGCCCTAGAAAAATACCTACGGAAGCTCAGCAAAATATATATTCATAATAGAAGTTTCTGGGAGACGGTAGTTTTAATGATTTGGAGGGGGTTTTCTAATCATTCTATGGGTATTTCTACTTTTATATAAGCGTAGGACTTCATACCTCACTTGTAATGATCTCTAGTTATTGTTGCCTGCAATTTTGCTATTAGACCACCTCAGAGATGATACAGAAACCGTCATGCATGTCTGCAAAATTTATATGTTCATTCATCTCTTCTCTCTTTACTAAATCAGTCTAGGAGAGCTTTCCTTCCTTTTTTTCTTTTTTTTTTTTCTGTCTTTATATGTAGTTCAGGTTAGCTTTGAACTCACTGAGTAGCCCAGGCTGGCCTCAAACTCACTGAGATCCTCCTGCCTCAGCCTCCCAAGTGCTAGGATTATAAACTGTCTGCCACCATGCCCAGCCTGAGGTCATTCCTTTCAATGGGGACTAAGTCTGTTGTAAACCACCTTTCACAGTTCAGCACAGCACAGTATTAGCTCCTCTCCAGCACCCTACTTTGTGCTCAGACACAGTAGCTCGTCTGAAAGCGCCTGCGGTGAGGAGCTGTTGCTGAACATTCTCCTACATCCACACCCACCCTTTTTCCTGAGGACTCAGCTTGGATGCTGTCTCTACCTGGAAAGCTCCAGCTTCTGTTATTTATGGGGGATTGGCTCCTTCCAGGGTACCAGCGCTACGAAACCCAGCCCTGCATCATGTCACAGTGCATCTTCATAACCCAGTTGTCTTTTTAGATTATGAACTCCTTAAGGGAAGACATTTTACCACATTTATTTTCATAACTTTAGCCCTGGCCCAGGCCCAGCACAGAGTGGGCACTTAATACATGCATGGATATCAAATAAAGAAACAGGAAAGCACGAGAGAGCACAGATTGGGCCACGCACAGTTTGCATAAGAGTAGTGTCCTCAATTCTTTTCTCAATTCCTGTCTCCCCCACCCTTGGCTCAGAAACACATTTTGAATTCATCCAAGGTTGAGCCACAAGCCACAAGAGCCTATGCTCTTCATTTGTGTGTTCCGCACCCTCACGTTTCACCAGCAGAAGACAGAAACTCGCAACAGAAAAACTTCATCTGTGCTGAACATGTTCCTTTCACTTCCCTTGTCTGCATCCCCTAACAGGAAAGCAATCATTTACATAGCATTTCCATTAAAGTATGTATCACACGTAATGTAGAGATGATTTAATCACGTAGGAGGATGAAGGTGGGTCATGTGCAAGCAGCGTGCCATTTTGTAGAAGGGACTTGCACATCCTAGGATTTTGCTATCCTCAGGGATCTTGGAACCAATCTCCCCAGAGATGTGAAGGGACAACTGTACCTTTATCTTACATAGGGCTCTTTTAGTAACAAACCAAACAAGTTTAGAATTTAAGAATGTTGGCCATTTAACCAAGAAACTTCACAATGAATTATGTTCCTGGCATACCGACATCCAGGATTCCAAATATGAGCTTCAGGACCTTCTCTCTTCTTCCCCGTCTTTTGATAATGGTCATTTTTCTGGGGGCTGTTTTTCATTCTCACCTATTCTATAAATGGATCTTCCCAATTTTAATCTTAAAGCCACCTCTTCATCCCAATTTATGTCCTTCTAGCTTCCTGAACTAAAAGGTTAGCCACTTTCTCCTCCAAACCCAAAGTCCCAAAGAGAATCAAGAAAACAAAAGTCCCAGGGAAAGACCCTGTTGGGGGCCAACTGCAATCAGATATCTGTGTCTGCTAGCGAATGCAGTCCTCTGATTGGCAGATCAAGACCATGTTCCGCCCACTGACACAAGGTCCTGAAAAGCTGTGATTGGCTGTGCTCAGAAGTCACATGACTGGGAAGTAAGCCAACATTTTAAAGCAAGAGGTTGCTAAACAGAAAATGATAATTGATGCCTTCTGCAAATCACTCTGGAAAAGTGACCTGCACAAGAATCCCCAACTGCTGCCTGGAATCTTTCGGTTAGGATGAGGAAAAAATTCCTTAAAATGAATCATTTTCTCCTTTCACCTGCCTATACCCCTCTTCAAAGAGATTTTGTTTTTCTCTTATTCTCGTCTCTACCCAAATGATGCTGGATGATCCAACTCTGAAAACCCCTTACAGCCTGCAGCCAGACTGGGACAAGCCAGCCACCCTTGCCCAAGAAGCCTCTTCTCACAGGGCCTCAGTTAGCTCCAGGCTGTTTCTTGCCAGCCCCAATCAAACCCAGTCCTCAGGCCAATCCCAAGGCCAGCCCCACCGCTCCAGAGCTACCGCCTGCCCCTGCATACTGGAGAAACTGGTGTGTCTTGTCTCAGCCTGTCTTTGACAGGCCAGGCCCTTGGCCTGCCTGGGGGCTGCAGATCATGGGCACTTTGTCAGCCCCAGCACACCTTTAAGAAGCTAAAATTCTGACTGAATGGAGGCGTCTGCAGAGCTCTCAGCCTGGGCAGGCCTTCAGCGTGTTTGGGTAAAGAAATATGCAGGCTGAGCTGTGGTCATTGCTGCCTGAGCTGCTGAGCTGCAATCAACATCAACACCACAAGGACACAATATTTTCTCCCAATTTACAACACGTTCATTTATTTTGGAATTTCTGTGCCAGTTGAGGCTACAGGGCGGTGACAGTGGAAAAGTTGTCCTGGGGCCAAGCAAAAGAGAGTGTTGCAACTGAGATCCTGTTCTGAAAGAGGGTGTTCGAAAGCAGCAAAACCCAAGCGAGGCTGAGAGGGTGACCTTCTACAGACACCACCCCACAGCCATGGGTGCTGGAGTGCGGGAGGACAGTTAATGGAGAGGTCCAGGATCGCTTCTCCACCAGGATCTGCAGATGGGGTCCTGGGACGCAGGGCTCCTGAGAAATCATTGGCCATCCCACTAGAAGTTTCCAAGGTAGAATGCAACCTGCTTTCTCTCTCAAAGTTCCCCAGAGATTCAGAAATCCTACCACTTTGAAGGTGATCCCCATCTCCACACCAGGAAGACAGACTGTATTAGAGAATGCCATGGAGAAGTCAAAATTATGTGAGTTGGAGTGAAAAAAAAATTTGAATTTGAATTGTCCACACTTCTACTTCCTGAGTGTCCTTGGCCAAATGTTTTACCTCTCTCAACTTTCATTTCTGCATGTGTTTTCACATGGACATGTGCTGGTTTTGGGGGATATTTTGCAAGAGAAACTATGTAATACAGGACACATCTTTTATAAGATTATTTATAATAGTCACCCAAAGAACAATATACAAAAGAGTGTAGGAAATCTGTTCACACACTAAGACCAAGGAATCCAGCGGGGGGCCTGGATTCTGTGACAGTGTCCTACATGAGTCCAGCTGAATACCCACGGCTCATAACAATGCCTCCCACGAATCCAAGGGAGGCCCAGAGCCCACAACAATGTCTCCTGCAGGCCCGTTTCAAGGATCTGTGCTAGGAAGGCCCAAAGGTTAGTGGTTGGAATCTAGAAAGTCTGTGCCAGCGGGACGAAGGATCTGTGCTAGCAGGCTGAGAGGTCTGCACTGGAGCTAGGAAGTGATGCTCAGAAGAACCAGAACTCCCCCGAAAGGCACCACAGACATCCTCAGCAACAGTAAGGTCCCGAGCTCCTCTGATGATCAAGATGGCCAAGTTCCCATCAGGGAAGCCAACACAGCAAGCTTCTCTAGGAGACCGACAGTGCACCATCTTCCCCTCCGGAGCCAGGAAGCGATGCTCAAGGTAAGGATCAGAGCTCCCCCAAAGTGAGCCAAAGCCATTCTCAGAGCCAACGAGGTCCCGAGCTCCTCGGAGGGTGAAAACAGCCAAGTTCATCAGGAAAGCCAGCATGACGAGCTCCTCCCAAACAACCAACAGCTTCTTACAGCTTCCACTAGCTCCCAACAGCTTTTCTCAGCTCCCAACAGTCTCTTAGTTCCCTAAAGATTTTTTTCTTCTTCTCCAGGTCTGCCTCTTATGCTGCTAGTAACAGTCCCCAAGTGGGCCTCCCACACCCAGCACCACGCTTACTCAGTCCAGCCGGGGGTTATAAGTTGACCACCAGTTATCAGTGCACTATAGAACATAACTAGCAAATCGATATGGGAATGGGGCAGCTTACTGAAGTATGCAGTACAATGTCCAATTTCTTGTGGATGCTCTACATGATGGTTTGAACTCCTTTATCTTCCTACAGTTGAGTGCGCATGTACATATGCATGTGTGTGTGTGTGTGTGTGTGTTTATTAGCTCATTTAGTCTCTTGTGAAGCTATATGGTACACTTTTAAGATAGGATGTTACCAAGGCTCACTCTACTTGTTGGGCTCCTTGGGACTGAGAGTTTCTCTATATTAAAAGATGGTCCACAAAAATTTTCAAAGAGTGGAAAAAGAAGAGATGTGGGCCGGGTGTAGTGGTACATGCTTGTAATCCCAGGACTTGAGAGCTGAGGCAGGAGGATCACCATGAGTTTGAGGACAGCCTGAGCTATAGAATGAACTCAAGGGCAGCCTGAACTACACTCTGAGACACTGTCTGAAAAACAAAAAAGAAGGGGATGTGGTATGAAAGGAATAGCACCCCAACAAGAGGCCCTAGGAGGGATTCACTAGATCATAAGGGACCTCAACAGATCAATCAGTCTGTTCCAGACACAAGAAGATGCTTAAGATTGTCATCTCCAGCCACCTTCCACGAGACAGCCCACTTCTCCAAGGGAGTGATCGACTCCTCAGTTCCAGGCAAAGGAGAAGGGAACCCCACAGGGCTTATTCTCACTCCACTAAAAAGGAAAACTACCCCAGAGAATGACCACGAGAGGTGTCCCAGTGAATATGAAACAGAGCAGGTTTTTAGGACGAAGATTGGGTGAGCACAACTTGGTTGTCTTATAAAACAACAGATTCTAACAAGGGCAACAAAATACAACCAGTTCTTATTTTATGCTCTACAAAGCCACCTGAACTAACCAATATGGAGCCATCAGCCCTGGGGGAAATACAGAGTGACTTTTCCTGTGAGCCTGTAGTTACAACATTTATACATCATCCTTGCCCCATGATGCTATTTCATGTGTGTTTCTGTTTAAAGACACCATGGTGGTTAACGTTGTGGGTCAAATTGGTTGTATTTCTGGGTGAATCTGTGAGGCTGTTTCTGGAAGAGATTTGCATTTGAATTGATAGACTGAATGGAGTATATTGTCCTTATTAAGGTGGGCTGGCATCGCCCACTCCATTGAGGGCCCATGCATAACCAGAAAAAAACAGTAAGGACAAAATTGACTCTTTCTGCTGAGTTGAAGCATCCATGTTCTTCTACCTCAATCATCAGCATTTCTGATTCTTGGATTTACAGACTCAGACAGGTACTTGCAGCATTACCCAAATCTCCAATTCCTGGGCATTAGACTCAAATTGAATTACACCATTGCCTTTGCACCTTGCACAGGGCAGGTCCCAGGAGTTCCTGAGTTCCATAACCACCTGAGCCAATTCCAGTCATGAATCTCCTTTCTTCCTCCCTCCCTCTTTCTCTATCTCTGTCTCTCTGTCTCTCTGTCTCTCTCTCTGTCTCTCTCTGTCTCTCTGTCTCTCTCTCTGTCTCTCTCTCTCTCTCTCTCTGTTTGTTTGTTTCTCTGGAGAACCCTGAGTAAAATAGATTTTTTGGTACTGAGAGTAGTCCTGGAGAGATGGAGTTTTATGGATGAATTTTCTGAATCAATTCTGGGGTTTCTCAAATTACCTCTCCAGTATGATTAGATTTAAAGCCATTAATGCCTTTTTCCCCAGTGATAATCCAGGGAGTGAACTGCTTACAGAGACACAACAGTGTGTGTATTGGATACTCCTAGTCAAATTTACTGTATAAAAAGCAAGGCCCTATATGACTCTGTATATGATAATTTCAAACACTGTTGGATAACTAAGAAATATGTGAGTCAGTTGCTACAACCACATTTCATGGAACAAAATGGTGAAATAAAAGCTTGAGCTTCAGCATTCAAATTCCAAGCTCAAAGACTGCAGAAATGACTCCAGAGCTTCTTTGTACGTCCTAAAGGGGGGCCTTGTCTCTCGTAAAGCCAGGCCAAAAGTTGCTGAAAATCAGTTATCAGTTAAAACCCAGACTGAGCATCCAGTCACGAAATCGTGTCTATTGTTAAGGTGGGGACACTGGTTGGAAAAAAGAGAAATCCTTTAGGTTGGAATGGGGCTGTGTGTGAAGACCCGCAAGAAAGTACGGCACCTGAACCCCTACATTCAGATGAATCTTTGCCACTCTCAGTGGCAGGGGCATCTCCACCTACAGTGGGCCTTTCCACCTCTGTGTAGGGGATTCACCATGCATTGCCTGATGAAATGATAATGGCCTCCCTGGGGAAGTTTCCATGGAAGGCAGTGCTGATTCTCCTCAGGACTGATCCCCACCATGCTGTCATGCTTCTATACCTGTATAACTGGAGTCAGGTTTCAGCAGACTCCCAGAAGTGAGGTACAAAGTGTGAGCTGTGGTAAGGTGTACTACACTCCAAAAGAACTAGCTAAGTTTTCTAATTTATAAAGCAGAAATCTGGGGGAAATGTGGGCTAATGGTGGAGAAACATAAATTTGCAGCAGACTGAATTTCTTGTTATGGATTCACTAAGCATATACTTTGTATTTAATGTGCAGCTTGGGAACAGTTGAGTTGAATGGCAGAAACCAGAATCAAAGATGGGTCACTATGAGCAAACTGTAAATACCTTTATTTAATGGTAAAGAAAGGATGCAGAGGCTTAGGAAGATGGCACTGATAGAGTGTGTTTGTCACTTAAGACTTACCATACCAGCAATATAGCTCAGGGGCACAAGCGCCTGCCTGGCAAGTGTAAGGTCCTGAGTTCAATTCCCAGTACCAAAAAAAAAAAAAAAAGCCTTACCAACACTAGAAAGGTGGGTAAGAAGATATAACTAACATCTTGAGAAATATTATTCTGAGAAATAAATTAGTGGAAGGAGCCCTAGCTTTAAAGAGCTCTGTGATAACTCTTCTCTGCAGATCAGACCTTACAATGGCATCGCAGACACTCACTTGGAAAATCTACATGCAAGAGGAGTAATTGGATCCCAAGGTAGCAGAGGCCAAGTGGTGGCATTCAATTGTCAAAGACAATGTGGGTGTAGTTACCACAAGGGACAGCTGAGTGAAAACAGCAGTCAGAATAGTATGATTCATGCAGACCTGTGGTGTTGTCTGGCTAATCACAGTGCTACCAGAGGTAAAACAGAAGAAGCTTACTAAATTCTTACTTGATCTGAAAATGCAGAAAATCTCTAGAACAAGGGAACAAAGCTTTAAGTCAAATTATAGAAACAGAGCTCTATCCCTCAATCCATTTCCAGACTCAAACCAGTTTATAGACACAGAACTCCTTGAATGAAGGACAGACCTTGGTACATTACTGAAAATTTATACTGTTAGCTTTTCTTCCAGCCTTCGTTGAAGGGACATGTGTCCTTTTCAGTAACTGTGTATTCAGGAAAAGAAAATAGCCAGACCTTTGTAGGATTACTGAACACTGCCTGTAAACTGACATGATTCCAGAGAACCCAAAACATCACTGTAGTCCTCTGATCAAAACAGAAGCTTATAAAAGTCAAGGGATCACTAGAGCTTTACCTCAGATCTGTATTACAATGGGTCCAGTAAGTATCCAAACCATGCTGGATTATATTCCCAGTTCCAGAAAGCATAATTGGAATAGACATACGCAGCAGCTTGAAGAAGCTGTAAATTGGTTCCCTGACCTGTGGAATGAGGGCTGTGTTGGACTGGCCAAGGGCTATAGTTGGAATAACCAGTAGAACTGCCTTTACCTAGAGCAATGCTAAATCCAAAACAATACCACATCTTTTGAGAGATAGCAGAGGTCATTATCACCATCAAGGACTTGAAAGATCCAGGGATGATGATCCTTGCCACATCCGCATTTAATTTATTTGGCCTATTCAAAAGAAAGATGGGTCTTGAAGAATGATAATGGGTTACAGTAAATTTAATCAAGTGATGACTCCAGTTGCACCTGAGGCTCCAAACACAATGTTGCTTGCTCAAACTAACACATCCTATGGTACCTGTTATGCCACTGTGGATTGGCAAATTCCTTTTTTATCCAACCCTACCCATAAAGCCCACCAGAAGCAATTTTCTTTCAGCTGGAAGGGCAGCCATATACCCTCAAGCCATACCAAGATGGTATATCAACTTTCCAGCTGTTAAAGTTTTGATTAAACACTTTCGCAAAAGACTCATATGTTCAGAGATGGGGCTTTTGGAAGGTAATTAGATCATATGGCACTAATGTCGTTAGTAGATTGATCCTTTAATGGGTTTGTAGCTGGTGGGGCCTGGCAGGAGAAAGTTGGTCACTGTAGGCATAACCTGGAAGGTTATGTTCTTGTCCCCAGCCCCTCTGACCCTGCACCCCACCTTCATTTCTTTTTTTATGGAAAAAATAAAACAAAATTTCCTGACAAAATAATAGGACAATATCAATAGTTAGTATACTGTGTATTGTTATTTTCAAAGTAGTTATTCAGGATACAAGATATGAGCATAAAAAATTCCCCAATGATATTAGTACAAACTTCCTCCTCAGTGAACTAGGAGAAACTAATAGTATAATTATGTTCTGTTTTGTTTTTGAATTTTTTGTCATAACTGTTTTTCCTTTTCCCTTCCTTCCTTTCCCCCTGCCTCCACCCTAGTTCCTCTTTCCTCTTGAACAATTTCTTCCCATTTCACAATATCTATTGTACATTTTGGCCCTTATTTACTCTTTCTGTTTCTCATACCAGGGAGACAATATGATATTTACACATGTGAGTCATTTATTTACCTTATGAGTATGGTCTTAAACTGCATCCATTTACCTATACATGTCTCAAGTTTATTCTTATTTGTGACTGAGTAGTACGCCATTGTATAAAAAGACCACACCTTTTTCATCCACTCTTTGGCTGATGGACATTTGGGTTGTTTCCAAGATTCAGTTTGACAAATTGTGCTGCTATAAACATGGGTGCATATATATTGCTGTGATACTATGTTTTCAATTCTTCCAGGAAGATACCCAGAACAGGAATAGCTGGGTTAAGTAGGACCTCTAACCCTAATTTTTTGAGGAATCTCCATACTGATTTCCACAGTATTTGCACCAGTCTACACACCCACCAACAGTAGAGAACCCACCTTCATTTCAGGATGTTATAAAATGGGCAACTTTACTCCACCCTCATGTTGCTGCCTCAGATGTAGCCAAGCATTCACCAACATCATGAACCACAGTAAACCTTTACTCCTTCAAGTTGTGTACGTCAGGTATATTGTCCCAGCAATAGAAAAGACGACTAATATATCAGTGCTATGCCATGATTTAGTTCTCAGAGATCCTAATAACCTTCCTACTCCACAAAATATCACACTGGTCCATTACACTGATGATATGCTGATTGGACCTAGTAAATAAGAAGCAGCAACCACTCTAGACTTGTTGGTAAGACATTTGTGCATTAGAGGACAGGAAATAAATTCAATTAGAGTGCAGCTTCTAAGCTTCTCCCTCAGTGAAATTTCTAGGAGTCCAGGGGTCCAGTGTTATGGGACATGTCAAGATCTTCTTTCTCAAGTAAAAGACATGTCGGTGCATTTAGCCCCTTCTACAACCAAGAAAGCACCACAATGCTCAGTGAGCCTCTTCAGATTTTGGAGATAATATATCTCTTATTTGATTGTGTTCCTCTGGCCCATGCCTCAAGACACTTGAAAACCTAGGGTTTTTTTTCATGGAATACAAGCGCATATTAATAAAGACAATGTAAAAATCAATCTTCTTACTCCTATGAAAAAATAAAACAAAATTTCATAACAAAATAATGAGGTTAACAACAATGAATACACAGTGTGTCATAATCCTAAAAGGAGTTACCCAGTGTGCAAGACATAAACAAAGAATAGTCTCTCTTATTGAGAAGAACTAAACATTATAGCACAAAACTTTCTTTTCAATGAACCAAGAGAAACTACTAATATAAATGAGGCAAATTAGCATATATTAAAATATTTTTGAAAGAATAGATTAGGTAACTTTAATTGTACTTCTTCCAAATTCCTTTTTATCTCCTTTCTCGAGAGAGAGAGAGAGAGAGAGAGAGAGAGAGAGAGAGAGAGAGAGAAATAAATGTATATATATATATATATATATATATACTTATTCTCGTATAAGAGAAACCATGCAATATTTAAGCTTGTGTCTTATTTCACTTAACATTATATTCTTATGTTGCATCCGTTTGCCTACGAATGCCTCAAGTTTATCTAGCTTTGCATGGCACTCTGAAGAAAAGAACGCTCTGCAGCAGGTTCAGGCTACCGTGCAAGCTGCTCTGTTATTTGGAACATACGATCCATGAATTCCAATGGGACTTGAAATGGCAGTGGCAGATAAGAAAACTGGAGCCTTGTCAGGTGCCCACAACGAATCAAAGTTCAAACCTTTAGAAGTCTGGGGCAAAGTTCTGCCATCATCAGCAGATATCCACGTTCCCTTTAAGAGACAGCTCTGGGTCTGCTAGGGAACCTTAGTAGAAAGTGAATCCTTTACCACTGGCCACCAAGTCACCATGTGACCTGAATTACTTACTATGAACTGTGTAAAGTAGAGCGTGAGCAGCAAATCTCCATCATCAGAGGAAAGTGACCAGTGCTGAGCAGGCCCTACAGGCCCAAGTCAGTTATCTGAGAAGTGGCCACCTGCTCATGGTCTCCGGTCCACATTATGTGTCTCTGCCAGCTGCACTTGTATCTTCATGGGAGTTCCCATGAAATCAAGGAAGAGAAGAGGTGGTCGCGTAGAATATGTGCACAACACCCAAAAGTGTACAGCTGCAGCCCAACAGTCCTTTGGGACATCCCTGCAGGACAGTGGTAAAAGGAAACCCTGCCAGTAGACAGAACTTCCAGCAGTGCATATGGAAAGGTAAACAGCCAGATATATAATTATATACCAACTGCAGTTGGGAACTCAAAAGGAACATAATTGGAAAACTTGTAAGAAAGAAAGATGGAAAGAGGGAAATAGACCTCTCTAAATGAGTAAAAAAAAAAAAAAAAAAAAAAGAAGAAGATATTTACATCCCATGTAAATGCACATCAAAGAGTGACCTCAGCATAAAAAAAGTCGATAATCAATTTGTATTCTATAATACGAATCGGCCTTTTTCCTGACTGCCCCTGCGTTACCTAAAGGGCTCATGATAAAATGGTCAGTGTGGCAAGAATGAAGGCTGTGCATAGACACAGCAGACTTCTACTCACCAAGGCTGGTCTGTCTGCAGCCACCACAGTGTGCCCAACCTACCGGAAGCAAAGACCACAACACAATGAGTGGTACTGTACACAGCCCTCTACACAGTACCATCCCAGTACTGACCAGCCAGCTACCTGGCATTCGTCTATTGCAATGATGAGGAACTTTGAGAAACGGAGTGCCCAAATTACAACCCAAAGCCCACTGACTTATTGCAAGGTGCCAACTGTGCAATTAAACCTGAACACTGACCAGACACGTGAAAGCTCGGATGAGCACTGCAAGTGAGCCGTGGCTCCTGATGACATCACCTGGCACTGCTACTCCCTTCCAAGTGTGCACACAGACCCTATCTGCACTGTTACCTGATGCCCAGGCGTTGGGGCAGTTTGACCTGCATGCCAACAGAGAGGGCTCTGAGTGCCCATCACAGCACACAGTCCTTTTGCCACCTCTAATCTATGGCATTAGACTCCTTCCATTCTGAAGGGGCGATGTTTATCTTTATTGGAGAAAAACACTGGATATAGATTGCCTCCCCTGCATGCAATGCTTCTGCCAAAACTACCATCAGCAGACTTACTGAATGCCTTATCTTCTGTTGTGGTATTCCACAGATCACTGCTTCCAGTCAAGGAATTCAGTTCATAGCAAATAAATCTATCAATGGGCATAAGCTCATCAAATTCATTGGTCTTACCATGCTTCTCACTGTCCTAAAGCAGCATTCTTGATGGAGCAAAGGAATGGCTTTTTTTGAAGATTCAGTGACAGCACAAGCTTGGGGTAATACCATGAAGAGTAGGCAAGGTGCTCCAGAAGGTTGTACATGTTCCAATCAGTGTCTGCTCTGATGCTGCTACTTTGATAGTCATATGTGTTAATCATGACTATCACGTGTTAATCATGACTTCCATTCCTATCACTGTGACAAGATGCCTCAGATGTAGCCAAGCATCCTAGTAGGTTGAGATAATCAACCTACTAGGAGCTAGGATTTCTTTTGGATCCTGGCGTCAGATGTTTCAATCCATGGTCACTTGGCCCTGTTGCTTTGGGCCTACAGTGAGAAGGTATCTTATAGCAGAATCACATGACAGAACACAACTGCTCATCTTGTGGTTGGAAGTAAGCAACGACAGAAAGAGGAGGGGCCAGGATCCCAATATCCCTTTCAAGGACATTCCCCCCATGACCTGAACTCCACCTAATTCCCTTACACCAGGCCACAGCTCCTAAAGATCCCGCCACTTCCCAGCGGTAATAGAGGGGCTGTGCTCTAACACATGATGCTTTCAGGGACACTTTATATCCAAACCATAGCACTTGGGCCCAGGAATCAAAGGATAAAAATGGAAGTGGAACCATTCACTATTAACCCTAGTGACATACTAGCAAAATTTTACTTCCTGATCCTATAACTTTATGCTCTGCTGGTCTAGGGGTTTTTGTTCCAGAGGAAAACAAAGCATCCATCAAGAGACACATCAGTGATTCCGTAGAACATGAAGTTAAAACTGTCTCCAGCCACTTTGAGTTCTTCATACCTCCAAGTCAGCAAGCAAAAGAGGGAGTCATGATGTTGGCCAGGGTGAATGACTCGAACTACCCTAAGGAGAAATTGCACTATTATTTGACAATGGAAACAAGAAGATCGTGTTTGGAATACAGAAAATCCTTCAGGGTGTCTCTTAGTATTACTACACCCTGTGAAAAAGTCTACTGGAAAACAACAAGCCAAGCCAGGTAGGACTATTCATGGCTCAGACCTCAGACCCTTTGGAATAAAGATCTGAATTACCATGCTAGATAAAGAGGTATAACCAACTGAGATACCTGCAGCAGGCAAAAGGAATACAAAATAGGTAGTAGAAGGCAATTATAAATACCAGCCACAAACACATGAGTAGTTACAGAAATGAGAACTGTACCCTGAATATTCTCTCCTTTGTTATGAATGCCTTTGCGTGCATATATACGTATATTAAGCACAGCATTTTTTCTTTCCTCTTATTCCCTTTAACATGTAACATAAGACATATTGACTTTTATCTGTATTTACTTAAGCATTATTAATTTTACATCATAGTATTTAAGTTATAGTATATCAAGATAAACATCAAAAAACTCTATCCCCTCTTCTGAGGAAAGGGTTAATGCATAGTCAGTTGTATGCAGGACAGTTGTACCATGTTAGGTGGGATTAAGACCTTGTTATTAAATATGGTTTAGAGATTAGAGATGTGGTTTAAGGAGATGCATATAGGCGCCACATTGACAAAAAAATGAGCATTTGATGTTTAATTGTACATGTCAACTTGACTGGGCTAGGAAATACATTGTAGCTAAGAAAACATTATTGTGTCTGTGTACAACTAGGAGAATTTGTGAAGTGTTTTCAGAAGAGATTAGCACTTAGTTTCTTTTTTGCCAGCTTTATTGACCCATATTTAACAAATAAAAATTGTACATCGTTACAGTGTACTACTTGCTTTGAGACATACACACATACACACACAAACACACACACACACACACACACACACACACATGATCACCAGACTGACATTTAAATTGGTGGAATAAGTAAGGAAGATCACTCTCACCTGTGTGCACTTGCATCCTCTAATCCACTGAAAGCCAGAAGAGAACAAAATGTTGGAGAAGGGGCACTTTAATCTCTATCTTTGAGCTGACCTGCTCTTGGCCTTGGTCATCAGCTCTCTTGGTCTCAGGCTTTTGACTCAGACTTGGACTTTACATCAGTAGTGCCTGGAATCCTCAGGCCTTTGGAAACAGACTGAAGTGCACCACTCGTTTCCCTGGATCTTCAGTTTGCAGACAGCAGATTGTGGGACTTCTGAGCTGCAACAACTTTGTGAGCCAATTCCCATAATAAATTTCTTCATTTATTTACTTTTTTACTTTTAATTGCTATATAATAATTATATACATTTACAGAAAACAGCGTGGTATTTTCATACATGTATGTGACAACTTATTTAATATATTGTTGACCCATTAATGCTGAACTTATGGCCAATGAAACTATAAATCATGGGCTATGGGTATAACTCAGCAACACAGCGCCTGTCTGGCAAGTACAAGATCCTGAGTTCAATTTCTGATACAAAAAAATTTAAAAAAAAGAAAAGAAACTATAACTCACACCTGGACAAAGCTTCTCTAATGCCTTACTTTCTCCCTCAGATGCATCACAGCAGCCTCATGGTCAGGAACACCAGACAACACTTCAGCACCATCATCAGGGGCCATTTTTAAACAACAAAATCATCATCAAAAGACACAAATGCAAAGGACAAGGGACACAAAGACCACAAAAGGGAGACTCATTTACAACATGAGAGCTGAAGCGAGGAAAAAGAGAACCACCTGGCTTGATCTCAGCTGAAATGTGCAAGGCGGGCTACTCGGTGTTTTGTTACTGCACACTTTTGGAATGACCATAAACGTGCCATGATCACTGATACTCGGGGGGGAGGGTCACAGATGAATTATAACCAAGGGCAAATTCACACAGAGAAGACCTGCAAATAGTGAGAATCAACTGTGAATGATCACACCAAGACCCTTTTCCAAGTGAAAACAGTTGCTATACACAATCACACCAGAGCAACTGGTGTGAACTGGAGCTGTTTAAGGAAGTCAGGATGTATGGTCACCCTGTACGATGGCCTTTGGGACCCCTTTGAGAATCTGGCAAAAGCCATGAGTGTACACATTTCTTACAGATGATCTCAAGGGATTCATAGAGCCAGATTTCCTGGGGTGACATATGTGAGCCTAAAGGAGCAATTAAAGGAATACTATACAAACTATAATATGGTCAAAGTGTGCCTGAAGCTGAGACCAGTGTAATAACGGGAGGAGATGAAGCCCAGATCTCTCCTCTGGGACCCTGGGCATTCATAAACAAGATCAGTGTCAATTTGTCTGCCAAGGCAACTATCATTTGTTTTAGAGACAACTTTATGCTAAATTTGACTTCACACAAAGAATCGGGCCATAAAAGAGATGAGAACAGGTCATGGGGAGTCCTGAAGGTTTGACACAGAGCACTCAAAGCCTACCCTATTACCCTCTGCCGATGGCCCACCTTAGCACTGCTGACAGATCAGGCATGAAGAAAGTCCCCTGAAGAAGAAGAATCATCCAGGAAATAACCTGGGCTTACTCAGTACACACAGCATGAAAAGAATGCCCCCTTAACCTGGGCCCAAGAACTTTAGTCTCCAAACCCCCAAAGGATGAGCTGGCAACCAGACCTCACCTCCAGCGAAAGGAGGGAACCTATGGTCACTTGTGGAAGCCATAGATAGCTCTGAAAATGTACAGTTCCAATACAATGAGTTCAATTCCTAAAGGCTGATGGGGGTTGGGAGCCTTGATCTTTAATTGGTTACCATGTTCCTACGTCTACTGTTCACCTCCTCACTTGGAAGAGCACAGCCGCCCAGATGTGTTTCCCATTAATTCTACTGGCCCTGGTATGGGATAAAGAAGACATTTTCATGCCAAATTAAGAACGACTTGGAAGTGTGCATTGTGTCGGGGCAATTGGCCTTTTGAAAGGGTGTATAAAAACGTGGGAAGGTGATTTCATCCCCTGCCTGCAGACAGGCCATCAAAGCCTCATACCCTGGTGAAGCAGGCAGGACCACCTCTGCTCTTTCCCCTTTACAGACTGCGCTAGCATCTCCATTATTTACCCCCAGGGTGGGATAAAGGCCCAGTGCAAAGGCTAAGATCTTTAAACTGCCTTCAGTGCCCATGAAGCACATTAATAACATCCACCATCGTGAGACCTAGCAAAATAATTTCCGACTTCAAGCAAGGCGTGAAAAAAAAAAGGAAGTTAGCTGCGTTCATCAACCAAGGAGACATCCTTAAATTAGAAGAGATTACACAGCGGTAAGGAAAGGACAGCGTTAGGCTGGAAGGCTTCAGAACACCCCTTGGCCATTATTTGGCTAATATTTCCCTTTCCCCACTCCCAAGTCACTTGCTGGAATGGGCTGTGCAACCGTGACATTGAAAGCATTTCATCGGTGATGCTCATGGTGCCATTTGGCCTGGGAGGGCAGGATCCTTGCACTGTAAGAAGTTATATAAGGGTCAATTATTAAAGCAGAGGAGTGAGTTGAAAAAGAGGTCCATGGTATCAGGGGGCAATGCCTGCTCTGCTATGTGTATGCTGGAGAGTGCAGTATACTGTCCCAGGAAGAAGATCACTGGAGATAGTAAAAATCACCACTTCCTGAAGGGTTGGGTTCCGGGTAGTTCACATGTCTGATCTCACCTGCTCACTAGAGCTCTTCAAAATGGGTGTTACTTTGAGAGTCCATTTCACAGATGAGAGAAGTGAAGGCTGGACAGGTCCCGTGGCTTGTCCTGGGATCCATCACTTTATGGACCAGTTGGAGTGGGAAACTGAGATCTTCTGGGTTCTGAAATATGTGCTTTTAATCTCTCCTCCCGCCCTCCAGAGCTGCTCGAGCTGGTGTGGGAAAGTGTGTGTGTGGAAAAGAGGGAGGGAGGTTGGAAAGAGATGTGTTTATTTACTGGTTTGGAACAGAAGACATTTTAGAAAAGCCCGCTCCACAGGCCCAGGGCATGGGGCCTCAGGCCTCAGAGCTGTGTGGGGTCAGAGGAGGGCCTAGCTCGCTGCCTCCTTCTCCCCTCCTCTCACAGCCCAAAGCCGCAGGACCCAGTCTACCAGTCTCCTCTCTGGCCCTCCTCATTAGCTGGGATTGGGACCAATTTGTGGATGCTTTTGGTGCCCTGAGGCGGTGTTTGAGTCATCCTCCCCGATGCTAAAGAAAAAAGAAAGGAGGAGACAGCCATCCCCCAGGAGACTGGAGACGCCAGGAGAGAGGAGAGTGATGGATGGAGGTCAGAAGGGAGAGGCCAGTGCTCGGAGGTCAGCCCCAGTCTGGCTTTCTTTAACCTCACTCTTCCCTAGGGACCTGCTCCCCCGTGAGATCACCTCTCACCACAGACTTCAAAAAGGAGGCCCACTCGGGATCAGCCCACACTCTTTCAAGGACTATTAAAGTAAGGAACCCACACCATGCCGGCCCCTTAGGCTTCCTCTAGCTCCAGAGAAAGAGTCCAGGTGGAACTCAGCAAGATTCAGGTCAGCGCTGGTGAGTCTTCTTGTCCCAACTCAAGTGATGTGTTCCACTTGCTTCAGAACTTGACAAGTACCCATGCACCTCTGAAGCAGGACCAGGGGCCAACTCAGGAAAGCAAGACTGAATTAGCCTTAGGGATTCAGACTGGTGCAGAAATGTATCTCCACCATTCTGCATGGTGAAGCACTGAGAAGGGCATTCTACCTTTCCAAGATACAATTCCATGCCATCTTATAAGAATGGAATTAAAGAGACTAGGTACAGAGGCTTAAAAACTGTACCACTCCTGAATGTTAATACTTGCTATTACCAACTAAAGCAAGGTGAAGGATGAACATTTAAGACACCTTGTTGTGTTGAGGCATAGACGCAGAAATAGCACCTTGCACCATCACTTCATCTAAACCTTGAGAGAATCCCAAGACATTATCTCTAGTCAAAGATGGAAATTGAGGCTAAACTAAGTGATCTGTTTAAGACTCTTTTTGTGCGTGTGTCTTTTTCAGACAGGGTCTCACTATGCAGTTCAGGCTGGCCCTCAGCTCACTTTTTAGCCCAGGCTAGTCTTAAATTTGCAACGATCCTCTTGCCTCAGCCTTCTAATTGCTCGGATTACAGATAGGTACCACCATGCCTGGCATCTCTGTTTAATAGTCTACAGTACAATACATGCCAAGTTGCAATTAGAACACAACTGTGTAGCTGCACCGCAATATGTAACTATTTCCCAAGCCCAAAAGAGGTTGATGGGGACTTGGTCTGAAAAGAGGGTGAGGTCGCAGAAAGGGGAAGGAGTGCTATCTGAGCACTTCCCGAAAGTCAGGCACAGCGCTAGCCATCACCATGGGCCGTGTCCTCGAATAAGACAGCAAAACATAAGAGCTGATAGGTGGCCTCAAAGTCTAGGTCAAAAAGGACCCTCAGGTTATTGGCTTGTCAGTGTATTATTCATATATTTATCTCATATTTCTTAACTTTCTACCATGTGCAAAGTCCAGTAGATACAAAAGTTAACCTAACAGTCTTAAAGAATGACACACCATTTGGCCGTCCTCCCCCTGCCCCCATCCGTCTCCCAGGATCACAGACGCATCCCTAAAAGCTCTTGCCATCTGAAACACAGTTCAGAAGATGCTTTCTCCAAAGCACTCAGGTGGCAGAACGTCTTTCTGTTGCCAGGTAATGTACATGCCTGCACCTCCGTGCTATTCAAGCTGTTCTCTGTATCCAAGGCAAAGCAGGACCCTCCCTCCCAAAGATCCATTGGATCTGCAGCTATCACAATGACACACCTTTTTACAAAAATCTTTCTCTTGCTACTCCAAGATACTCGAGTATGTGATCTTCACAGCAAGCACAGGAAGTTTGAAGAACAGGTAACACCTGTTCAGCAAGTTACAGGGGTTCTTGGAGTTCGAGGTAACCATCTGCTCCAGATAATCTAGGTGAGAGTCACTCTGCCAAGCCCTCCTCTTTAGTCCAGGGCGCTTTTTCCTGAAATAGGATGTCTGTCAAAGGCCCAAAAGCATCTCTGTACAAACCATCTCTTTGACAGTCAAAAATCACTATGTACTGCGTTATCATCGCAGGCCCACTACTGCTGGGAATAGTTCCTTAAAGGAAAATGAATGAAAGCTGGGTCTTAGGTCGGTCTTGATTTGTTTTCCCTATCACTGATTGTATTCTGCTGGTTAACTGTATTAGCTTGATGAATAGCAAAAACATGCCTACTCTACTATGGGTAAGTAAAAGGCACACTTCTGGCTGGTGTGGAAATTGAAACATTTTTTAAAGGGAAATTGGCAGCATCAAAATTATAAATGCCCAAATCCTTAGATCCACCAACTTCCTTCCAAGATTCTGTCTTAAATTACAACTCACATGAGTGAGCAGAAGACATGTGTCAAAGCTGTTCCACTGCAGCTCTGTCTGTTAGAACTGGAAAAATAGAAAGACCCAAAAAAATACTCCTCATTAAGAAAAAAAAAATTTTTTTAACTCGTGATACCACCATGCTATGAAAGGGCATGACGCCCTTAAGAAGAATTAGCAATTCTATTTGTATAATGACAAATATCCATGTCATTAAATAAAGCAAGTTTCAGAATAACATGAATAATAGGATTGCTTAACAAGGAAAAGTAAAAAAGAAAAAGAAAAAGAAAAAGAAGTACCAAACACAGTGGCACATTCTTATAATCCCAGCTGCACAGGAGGCTGAGGCAGAAGGATTACAACTTCTAGGCCAGGCTGGGTAACTAGTGAAATTCCACCTCAAAATAAAAATATAAACAGGACTGGGACTGTAGTTTATGGTAGAGGGCTTGCCGAGCCTATTCAAAAACTTGAGTTCGATGATCAGTACCAGAAAAAAAAAAAAGAAAAGAAAAGAAAAGCCAGGCATGGCATTGCATACCTGTAATCCCAGCACTCTGGGAAGCTGAGGCAGAAGAAATACAAATTTGAGCCTAACCTGGGCAACTTAGTGACTTAGTGAAGCCCAGACTCAAAGAGAAAAGGGAGACTGGGGTTGTAGCCCAGTGAGAAGACCCTGGTACTGGGGGCTGGGACAGATTGAGGTCCATCCTTTGGGTCTTGAACAGAGTCTAAGCTATTCTTGGACATGTGGTTTGATTTTCCAGGAGCTGGAGCAAGGAGAGAGTTAAGGGGCTGCCCTGAAATTTTCCTCTTTGGAACAATATGACATCCCATTTTGAAATGCCCACTCCAAATGGTATCCAAGAGGCCTGAGAGTCATGCCCACAATGGGGCAGGGCCAATTTACGTGCCGCCCAGCCGGCCAGCCAGCCCTGTGCCCTCTAGGAAAGGTCCCCAGCTTGCACATGTGGGCATGATGCGACTGCTGCAGATACATCCAGCAGGGAAAGAAATATGTACCATGATTAACCGTGGCTGCTCTAGAGAAGGAGAGGAGATACTTCCATCCTTTCATTTTTCATATCTCTGCATTAGTTAAAAATCTTACAAAGAACGCACCATGTTGTCATCTTGCAAATTTCAAACTCTGAAAGGTGAGGAATACTCATTTAAGTATAACAGAACAACAGAAAAGTATAACAGAACAAGAATAAGAAAGACAAACCAGTGAATAGTTGGAAAACTAAAATGGCCCTCTTTCTTACCGGGCCACATAAAACCAAACCCCAATTACCCAGGAAATGTCCTATCGGTACATTACCAAGCAAGTTCCTGGGGAGGGAAGCAGGAAAAGAGTCTGTTCTGCATATAACCTGGAACCTGACCCTCTATAGAATATTTCAAAATGTGGAGCCAGTGGAGAAAAGCTCAGGGTATACAAATTTTAATTGATTCAAGGAACTGAGATGAGAAGACCAAACTGTGGCAGAATATCAACAGCCCTGGTGCAAGTACCTTGGTCTGTAATTACAGATCAAGTGTTTACCTACCTGTACCCCCTTCTACGTCACTTTTACACATGCACTCACCAAATCTGTCCTAACTAGGTGACCTTTGTCCTCTCACCTTGCTGAGCTATCTAAATGGCAGAAGCTCAGCCAGATTGTCTGAAATATCTAATCTCATTATGCTCTTAAGAATAGGTTCTCAGACATCCAAGATCTCTAAACTATAGCTTGAGAACCCGCCACTAAACATTGTTGGCAGGGTCCTGCAGCTCAGAAGTGTTGATACAAAGCATGTTGAACTTCGTCCTTGGACTATCAGTGTATCCTAAAGCTGGCAAGTTCTACTTTTCTGGAGACTTCAAAGTTTAGCCTCATAGAAGTGAATACAGACCCTAAATTAATAAGGTTTTCCTGAACATTCATGTGGGGCCTGAACCACAAGAGTACATGGTGAGGATTAAGACCAGAGCTTTTAGATTCAGACCTGGTGTCAAGCCCAGCCCCACCCTTTACTGACTAACTTCCCTTGAACAAGTTATTGACTCTCTCAACCTCACTCTCCCCTTATAACACAGGTCCAGTCAAAGTACCTACCTTACATTAAGTGCATTGGAGTCCCTTCACACAGTGCCAGGAGCAGGGGGAGGTAGGTGATGCAGAAATGGCAGTTTTCTGAATGAACAAAGAAAGATACAAAGGAAAAGATGAAAGGCTGAAATTTGAGGTCCAGCAAAGCAAAGATACAACTGGACACACCCTGCCAGCATCCCTAGTCTCTGTCTCCTGCCTAGATGCAGGTGGGGTGGGGTGGGTGGGAAGAGCCAGACCCTGCAGAGAAGGAAGAAGTTCTAGCTTCCCTGGCTGCCTCCACACGCTCCCTGTGCTTTTCTCAGCTGCTCTGTGAGCCTCGCACTCTGCAGTCCACTTCCCTGAACTGGTGCATTGCACAATGAATCAAAAGCTCTTGTTAACATCCCAGTCTACATAAAGTGGTCTCAAGCCCTTCCAGGTCCCAAACCCAAGCCCACTTATAAAAAAGTCACCCTAGAGCAAACCGAGAAAGACTTTCTCAATGGCTTCTGGTTGGGGTCCCAGGCTTGGAAACCGTGCATAAAGCCAAGTGGCATGCAAAGCATTGTGACCAACTTGCCTACTCTGTGCTCTGAGAGCCCCCAAACCACTGAGGGCAGACTGTCAAAGCTGCCCTGTCCCACCACCCACCCTCACGGTGCCAGGCTGCAGCTAACTTACTCCGCCTAGAAACGGGTGTGTTGGAACCCAGCCAGTTGGGAATATTTGCAAAGTCAAGATCCTTTTGCTTTGTGTTTGTTTTAATTTTCCCAAGCAGCTCAGATCTAACATGAAAAGTGCAATAAACGGGCAGTATCAGTATTCACTGAAACTATCACATCACAGAGGAAAACAGATCCAAACAGCCAGTTGTGGAGGCTGTCCCTCCTCAAAAACGCAGCTGTCACCAAAAACATTTCTCTCTCCCTCTCTCTCTGTCTCTCTCCCTCCCTCCCTCCCTCCTTCCCTCCTCTCTCCCCCCTCCCTCTCTCTCTCTCTTTCCCTTCCTGCTTCTTCTAGCTTTCCCTCTTGCAATTTAGCTTTAATTGCCCTGTCAGCTCTAACGGCTGCTAATTGACGCCTTTTATTCTGGGGTAAAACTCCTCAGGAAGAAAAGCGCTCGCTGGGCCCCCAGAGCTGCGGATTCGGCCGATTTAGCACGGTTGTCTCCAGGCGAATTGAAGCTGGGTGCTGCTAGCTCTGGGGGCAGGCGTGGGGGAGTCGCAGAGGCGGGGAGGGGGCTGGGCAGGGGTTGGAGCGTCTATTTTTAGTGAGGGTTTTATAGAGTGGATCCCTGTGGCTTGGCTCCACACTGAAATATTGTCCTCGTCTCAATGACATAAACACAGGGCAACTTGGAGATCTTGGCGCCAGCCCTGGCCGGAGCCTGTGAATGGGCCGAACAGTGGGATGGGAGCAAGAATCCTACTGTAATTACAAACAACTCCCTGCTGCCCATCCCCACCCCACCTCGGCTCCTCTGGCTTACTTCGCATTGCAAAAGGCCACTGAACTGGAGTTATGGAAAGATCTACCAAAACGCAGTTAGAGGAACAATGACCTGGGTGGGCTTAGGTTAAAAAAAGAAGAGGCATGAGAGAATTCATTTAACAGCCAACGTCATCAGCGAAAATCCAGCTTAGAGGGTAAAGCGTAGAATTTTTCTTCAGCTCCTGCAGTAAAATCCAGTGCACTGCTTCCCTGTCAAAGCATGGAGCCTGCAGTCTGGCTCTGGTTTGGGAGAAATTGGAACTGATAAATTGGAACCAATTAACACTAGGTCTCAATATGATTCTCCGGAATGTCACAGGCGAGGTTGGATGAAGCTGTCGCCCTGGGCTGCCTCAGACATGGAGGCACACTTTCCAAAGCAAATTTAAATATAGTCCTGCTTCCCTCGAAATGTAATCCCAACCTTCATTTTTATCCTTGGAAGCTTGGGGGGGGGGACTGGGTAAAGCGCGGGGTGAGGTGGGTTTCCACAATCCCCCATCCCCCACTCCCACAAACCTGTAAATAAATCAAAGATTACACCAAATTCCATTTGAAGTTGTCAGTCCCGGAATGGAACTTTTATCCCATTATGAATGTCATGGGTGAGACCGTTCAGACTTTGAATGTGGCTAACACCTCCATTGAAAAGCCTTAATTGCAGTTGTAGGCACTGACTGTTTGCAGACACCACACTGTACACACCGTCACATTCCTGTGAAGAAAGAGCATCCTATGAGAGCCCGCCTGGGGCCTCCCCTCAATCAGGAGTACTGTCAAGGCTTCACTTAAATTTTAAACCAAAGTTGCCCTATCGAAGGGCCAGGTGCTAATTTGGGATTCTGAGGTTCGGCAGATTTGCCTTGGCTGACAGGGCTGTTACTATGCCCAGAGGGCTGGCTGGAGTCAGGCTTTGGCCTCAGAGACTACCAGAGAGGGAGTTGCTCCATTCAGATGGACCCTTGAAGGACCATTTTTCTTTTCAGATGAACTTCCTCTGAGCCTGAAGGTGCCCACCGCTTGGCCGAACCACAGCGATGGGGAGAAAGGAGAAATGCATTTTACACCCTTTGTGAACCCACCTGAGACCGCAGAGCTGCCTGCCAACCCGGAGTCCCAGGGAAAGGGGCTTCTCACCTCGCCCTATGTCTACCTTCCCTGGTGGGGACTGGGCCAAAGAATGATGGCCAATGAGGGGGAAGTGTTTACAAAGCTTTTCTGCACCTCCCTCACTGGACATCAGAGGGTATGGACCAAAAAGCACATTTCCATTGCAGTGTGGCCATCACCCCATCCATCCATAGACCCTTTTAATCAACCCAATCAAAACTCTGTTCCCATTAAACACCACAATTCCCACCTCCTCCCAGCCCCTGCTAGCCACCAGTCTGTCTGCCTGAATTTGACTACTAGCCATAAGGGGAATCCTGTGTTATTCATCTTTTCGTGGTTGGCTTATCTCACTTAGCATAATGTTTTCGTGAGTTATCCACGCTGTAGCATTCGTCAGTATTTCTTCCTCTTTAAGGATAGATGCTGTTCTCATTCCAGCCTTACGGTATTTCGTGTAGCTGTCATCAGTCAGTGAATAAGTGGGCTCCTTCCACCTTCTGGCTCTAGAGGATGCTCTGAACAAAGAAGCACAAAAACCTGTTTAATGCTCTGGCTTTACTTCTTTTATACCCCCAAGTACAGTAACTAGCTCGGACGATCCTTCCATTTTTAAATTATGTGCAGAACCATTATGCAGATTTCCATCACGCCTATGTCATCTTATAGTCCCAAAGCAACAAATGGGCCGATTCCTCCACAGCCTTGGGCTACACCCTTCTTAGTTTCCTTTCTTTTTCTAGTAGAACAACTCCCCGATGGCCCTGAGTGGTACAGCAATGTGGTGTTGAACACCAAAGCTTTGGATTTCTGTTGTTTGCTTGGTCTCCCTCTTGTTTTTATAAGAAATGGTGTACACTAGTACCCTCCACGTACTTTACCCACTCCCCATCTCCCCCAGGTAACTACCCACTCTTGGGTAAGCTTTACCAAGTACCCGTGCACACAACTCATCATTGAAATGTATGGGTCGAGTTGGATATCACTTTTGTGTTCTGCCCTGCCCCCACCTTTACTTTGCACAATTGTTAGTTGTATGAGGAACACCAAAAGCAGAATCCCAAAGGAAACACAAAGGGACAACACAGCCACTAGTGGTGGTGCGTGGAGGGGAGAACAGCCTTGGCTGCATAGCAGGTTCAAGGTCAGCCTGAACTACATAGCAAGAGCCTGGAGAGAGGCAGACAGACAGACAAAGACAGAGAGGAACAGAGGGACAGAGAGAGAGACAGAGACAGAGAAAGAGACACAGAGAGGAAGGAGGGTAGAGAGAGAGAGAACATGGAACAGACCAGAAGTCTGCGGGAGTCAGAAGCATAAATCTCAGCTGTACCACTTCCCATTTAGGTCACCTTGGTCAGGTCACTTGACTTCTCTGTTTTACTGTTCTGGCTTTTAGACTGAGCTGTTTGGAGAACCACATGAGATAACAAATATAATGCACTGCACCCAGCATGTAGTAAGAACACAGTAACTGGAAAGCAGGAGGAGGGAGAGAAAAAAGAGATTGACATCTATTTTCAGGTTGAAGTGTTGCTCTATTCACCTGTTGCTCACTCAGGTACCCACAGATATTCTTGCCTGCATCTTCAGGCTATGCCAGCACAGGACGAAACATATACAAAGTGTAAGCTGGTGGCTCCCATTTACCCTTTATTAAAATGCATGTGTAAGTTATGGGTAGTGAGTATACCCTCTACTCTCCTTCCTCTTTCCCAGAGAACAACACAACAGGAAGGAAAATGCAGAAGGAAGGAGAGAACTGCACGACTCTGCCAAGTCACCCTACTTGGAGAAGTATTCTTCAGCTTGGGCCCTGAGCCTGGCTACAGAAGCTGTAATCCAACTCCTTAATAAATTTCCTCTTCAAAGCAATGCCCTTTGTGCCAGGTGGACAGAACCCGAGTGGCAGGCTGCTGCCCTGAGATGCTCTTGCATTGGGTTGCATCATTCAGGCTGGGGAAAGTACATCTAAGTGGGCACCTTTGACCTAGTTTTCTGGACAATTGTGATAGAGGAATAGAAGGGCAGAGTACCTAAAGGGTGTTTAAAGAATAGCGTGCAGCTGGTGTTGACAGTGAAGCTCACCATTGATCCACCACCCCAAAAAGCGCTGACTGTGCCAGATGTTGCACAAGGCTCTTTGGCTACACAAAGGAGAACTGGACACCAAAGAGAGTTGTCTTCAGAGATTAGTGTCCTCAGTGCTTTTAGAAGTGGCTCCAAAGCAACCTCTCCAATAGCAGAGACTGGAGCAGCAGGATAGAAAGGAGAAAAAAACCTTTCCAGAAGGGACAGTGTCCTGGAGTCTCCAGGAAGGGTGGAGGGGGCTGGCACCATCTTCCTGTCCAAAGCCATGATTTGAATCTAACCTGACATGTCATAGTAGGAGCTGCCTCCCCAGAATGAGCTGGGGTCATTCAACTGCTACTCATCCTCGCATCCCTAGCTTTAGCTTCCCATGAGATAACAAAACATCCCTGCCCTAGCTTGCTTCTGCTGCCAAAATCAGCTAACTACAAGATACAGAGCTGCTCATTTGTGAGGATTCAGATTGCCAAGGCGGGTGGTACAACAACCAGGCCGTTACCAGTTCCGCATGGGCAAGTCATTGATGTGCACTAGTTAAGTAGTCGAGCAACTATTTGGGCCAAATTGGCCTTTTTATTTTCCAGATATCTATGAGGGATCTGATTAATTAAAAAAAAAAAAAGATCAGACATGTGAGCTACTACTGTTTGGATCTGCTGCATTAATTAAGAAATGAGCATAGTTTTCACCACCATCAGTTCTCTTCACCTGCTGCCAGGATCCATTGTGGTGACTAAAAATAACTGAACAAGTTCAGGAATTCACTCATTCATGAGGTGCCAACTCTATACCAAACCCAATGGCAAGCCCCAGAAACACGGAAAGAAGCTCCCATAAAGAGCTTGCTCTCCAGCAGTCAAGACAGAAACAACCCACAGTGCAATTTGGTAATGGGTGAACAACCCAGAAGGAGCCGGAACATGCAGGAACTGAGAGAAGGAGACAATTAATTCTGCCCAGAGGGGATCCAGAATGGAGGTGGTAATGTGTAAGCAAGAGGTAATGTTTAAGCGGGATCTAGAGGTTGCAAATGATTTTGCAAAGGGGAGAAAGTGTGTAGACAGAACCTATAAAATGGTGAGGAAGAGCAGACTATGTGTACAGACCTCCCAGGAAGTCCAGACAAGCTCAACAAAAGGCAAATAGAACAGAGTGGAAAGAGGTGATGGGGAAAGACAGACTGAGTGCAGAAAAGTCATCAGATGTCACAGCACCATCTTGACAGCAGCCAAGGGAATCCTTGGAGGTTTTTGAGCAATCATAAATCATTCCTTTTCTATAAGCCAATTTATTTTAGTACATTTTTTCCTTCAAAAATACTGAAACCTTAAGAAAAATAAGAAGCTACTTCTCCGCCTTCCGTAGGCCAGTACTATCTGCGAGTCTTGCTTCTCCTGTGAATTTAGGGTAATCTTTTGAAGAGATAAAGACCCCACCTAGGGTCTCATTCCTCTGGGGTGAAGAATAGTGGTTACTATGGACAAGGTAGAGACGTCACCAAATCCTCACCCCATAACCAATCACCATGACCCTGAAGTCCTGCCCAAAAAACAAGACAAGTTCTCTGAGACTTGCTTTGCTGTCAAAATATTTAGAAGAAGCATATTTAAATCACGGATGGAACAATAGGACAAGCTCAGAAGTAAACCATAAACCTTTAGTCTAAGATGTAGCTGCCTCTCCTTCTGGGCCAGGGAAGATGAGAAAAGCAGAGTTCTATAAAATGTGATTTGCCAGGATTTTCTTACCCCGGTGGCGTGATAATTACGATGCCTCTTACTACATTTTAAAGGCTCATCCAAAGCGACTCAGTCTCAGAGGAGGTGCAGCAGGCTGCTTTGCATTTTTCTCAATGTGCTCTGCTGAACGGGCGCAGTAATTCACTCCTGAAATAATGCGGAGCCAAAGGGGACTGGAGCCACAGCCCAGCCTCATTACAGACCCGCCCCTCCCTCCTTGCTACCTCCAGGCACTTCAAGGGCCTTCTCCCTGCATTTTAGGGATTATCTTTGCGAGTTTAATCAGCTTTACATTAACTAGTTAACACGGTTAAGCCTTTGTGTGAGAAAAGAGACATTTGTCTGAAATTGTCGTGTTCTGGATTCATTTCGGAGGCCGAGGACAAAGAGACCTGACCATTGATCTCTCGGCTGACCTTACCCATTCTTTCTAAAACGAATGAAGAAAAATTTTTTTTCACTTTATACATCTATTCTTATAAAATTATTTGCAAATGTGTTTAAAAGTTTCTTTTCCAAAAATCCTACCAACAATGGATCAGCCCTTTAAAAGACCCTATGCTGAAACCTATCCATACCCACTAACCATGCTGGCCAAGGACTGGCCACTGCTTTATTTGCAGCTATTTGTATCTTGGTTAATGAAGTGACTTGTGTTCCCAATTGATGATGCCACAGATTGGAAATGTTTTATAGCACCTGGGTGGAAGCCTGGTGGACTAGGGGAAAGGTAGGAAGCCCTTTCGGAAAGTCCCTTTCGTTCTCTGTAGGCATGCTTTGTGAATTACAATAAAGAAATGGAAAAAATCTCCTTTCCTTAATTGAGGGTGTTTTTAAGTAAAGCTGGGTAAAGACACAAAGGTGAAACCTTATATATAAGAAAAATAAAAACAGTTGGTTCCAGAGTCGCTGTTTATCTTAGGAGTGAAGGAGAGACCCTCGATCAAAAGTTCGACTTTACTACAACCATTATGGGAGGTGGGGACCTGCTGGGGGAGGCGAAATGAGCCTCCTGCCCTACTTGCTCAGGTCGCCTAAAGGTACTGCCCACCCGGAAACCTCCCTGGCCCGCAGCCTGCAGGTGCTGACAACCTCTGAAGCTCAATATGACTCACGGCAAGAGGACAGGTGTATTAGGAAGCCCCTTGGTCTTCACAGCTCTGAGCTAAAAAGCCTCCCCAATCCTTCACAGATGATTCTGGAGCCCCCAAATGTGACCCAGGGACGCTCCCTCACTTCTCAGGGGCTGGACTTCCCTATGTATAAAATGGGAAGATGGTTGTCCCTACCCCAGAAGCTCCTGTAAGATTTCCATACACTCTTGTTGCCAAGGCAGGTGGCAAATTCTCAATCTGTGTTAAACTTGTATTCTGGTTTCTAAGATGGGAAAACTGGGGCTTTCAGCTCCTTTTGTACTTGTTTAGGGATCCTGTCCAGCAAACTCTACCCTTAGGTAACCTGCTTCTAGGGCTCAACCTCCACCCTAAACTCATTGCAGAGAGCAGAATTTTGATCAAACATGACATTGGTTTGGGGCATATTTAGTTGGGTGATTACTTTTTGTTCTCAGGCTACTAGTGCATTTGGACATGAGTATCATTTTATTTTGAAAGCAGTCATTTCTCTGTGGAAGTCTGAGACAGGAGATTAAAGTGTCATGACAGTGTCTGTCACCTACTCACATGCAGGCACATACACACACCCCTGCACACAACGCCTGCACACAGGCACTTCTCCTTCGGCCACCAGGGTACTGAGCCCTGAACCATTTAACCAAACTGGAAATGAAGCCCCATTAACTTCAAATTTTCAACACTCAGAACTTGAGGCAGCATCTGGGGTAAATTCACTGATCTGAATCTTGGTTTGCTTTTTCTCCTTAAGTGTAAAAGTATCAAGTGTTCTCTTTCTCTTTTTAAAAGGAGATTTACATAATAAATATAAAAATCGAGATTCTTTCACCTCAAACATATGCTAATCCCATTCTTTAAGGATAGTCATTATTATGAATAACTTATAAACAAATTCTTAAGACTCCTTGTGAAATCTTTCCCTGCACACAAAACAAAATAATGCCTACACAGAGACTGAAAGCAAGGGTTCTGAGTCTCAGTGGCCTAGATGTCCACCTTAATGTAAGTGTTTCTGGGGTTTATTTGGGGAGAGGGTGGCAGCACTGGGGATTGAATCCAGGGTGTTTGCATTGAGCTGTAACCCCTTCTTTACTTTTTATTTTGAAACATGATCTCATTAAGTCTCTAAGTTGCCTCGGCTGGACTTGAAAGTGAGATCCTCCTGCATCAGCCCCTGGAAATGCTGGGGTTATAGGCATGCGTTATCACAGCCCACTTTTTTCTAATTTTTAATGAGATAGCCAGAAAAGATTGAGAACTTATAATCACCATGTCAATGGGCCTTCCCAGTTTTCTTTCATGTATTTATAAACTCAAGTCTGAACTCAGACTTGTAGTGGCTTCAGCTCCTCTTGTGGCCCCTCCAAGCCCCTTGTCTGCTGGGGACACAAGCCCAACTCAGCATCACCAATTTACCTGCAGGACTACGATGACACTGTTCCTCCCACCCCCCAAGCCACCCCTTTGGTCTGTGACCTCCTGTTGGTCTTTCCGGCCTTTCCACTTGGACACAGAAAGCTGTGGGGAGCTCTTTTGGATGCCTCCCAGCAACATTTCTGTGCTTCTTGATGGCACTTGGCATCTGAATTACTATCTTTCTTTCACTTCTTCTTTGTACCAGGGGTCTTTGAGCTCCTCAAGAGACGGGACTCAGTCTTATTCCTCAACAAGCAATGTGTCTAGTCGGGTTCCAGGCCTGCTGAGTGGGTGGCTGAATAAGAGACTGACACACGACAATAGGTGGCCATGGGGTCCATTCCCAAAGCCACTCTGTAACTGGGGTGGTGAGAAGATAGAGGGCCAGGCTAGAGAAAAAATAATCAAAGAGGTGGAAATGTTGTGGTGGGCAGCTTCTGTAGCTGGGACCTGCACACCTGAAATGGGCACTGTTTTCCATTGAACTGCTATGGTTTGGTTATCTGGACATTAGTACCTCAATAAACAGTCCTACAAACAAGGCAGCAGGAAGAGAAGGCCTAGGACTGGAGTGCAGGGCGAGGCAGGCACTGGAGAGTCTGTGCACAAGAAGAGGCCAGAGGCCTAAGGAAACCACCTCCAGGTATGTTCCTGGCCTGAGTGGTGGAGGTCAAGAGTAAGCCTCTGTGTGTGTGTGTGTGTGTGTGTGAGAGAGAGAGAGACAGACAGACAGACAGACAGACAGAGTCAGTGGCTGGACAGAGAGGGACTGTAAAGGATTTCCTTTTTTACTGGAAGCCCTTCAGTCTACCCTAGACCCAGATATCAGCCAGAGTAAAGAAAGGCCCAGCCCACCCACCCTGGAGAGCCCAGGGCAGATCCAGCAGCAGCAAGGAAAAGGGAGAAGATATGCCTGCTGGCGTCGCCCCCACCCACCCCCAGGGCCCCCCACATCAGGGCAGGCTAAACACGCTGAGGCTTCTGTCTCCAGGGCTGGAGAGAGGCGCCCTCGTTAAAACTCAGATAAACAGTTTATCAGGAGATGAATGAGCCACCGGGCTCCAGAGACGTCTCCCCTTCCCCAGTGCGGAGCCAGATGGGGAGGGGGCGGCCCTGGCGGAGGAAAGGAAGGGGCCGTTGGGGCTGCTGCAAGCCGGCCCAGCTCCTTTTCTCCTCTGGGTTAAACTTTCCCTCGCCTTCGAGAGAGGCGTTGCGCATGGATTTGCCCCTTTTCCCACCCAGTCTATGCTCTGCAGCGATTTTCTTGCTCTGCTATTTCCCCTTGCCATGTCCCTCACTACCAAAGCAGCTTGCACCTCGTTCTTCTAAGCAGAGTCTCATCACCAACTGGACGTGCATCATAATGCAGCATGAAGCCGAGCTGGGCATCCCCCTCACCCTGAGGCCTGACCTGACCAGGGGACCCCTCAGCCCCTTGGGTCCACCCCCACCCTCAACTTCTTCAGGCAGTTAGGAGAGGAAGGGACAAGCCTCATGGCCAACTCTTCTTCCTTTTGGTAACTGGGTTCTAACCCGGCACAGTAAGGCTATTTTGGGTCTCACTGAGAGAAAGCCCACCAGATGCTACACTTAGGGGACCCAAGAGACAGCAAAGGAACCAAGAGTGATGGTTTTCATATGCCTGGGGTGGTGCTGGATATAAAAGGTGGCAATTCTCATTCTTCTCACGCCATTATGGTATCTCACAGACCCTTGATCTCTTGGTGTCAGGGATGAGTGACTGACATTAGACTACAGCAACCAACCAGTGGGTCACAAGCTTTCTGACATTAAGCCCCATGCCCTTTGCACATCACCCACATCACCCTGGGCCTCCATTTTCAGGGCCAAAGAATCAGAAGATTGCCGAGCTGTTATGAGAATCATAACGGACCTAGGAAAGATGCATAAAAGACACTTGGGCTCCTCTTGGCTTGACCTGGAATAGCACAAGCATGTGAAGGATTGCTCCAATTTTCCTTGCCCAGAGCATTTTGTAGGGACAGATACCTGCAAAAGGGACAGCCAAGACAGGCCTATGCTGTCATTATTCTGTTAGGATTCCAGCGGGGACTCCTGGTGGCCAAGTCCCCAGCCATTGCTCACTGAAGTCCAAACTCAGGGAGAGCTGAGTCCAAGGCATAGCCCACAGCTATCCCTCTGTTCTCAGCCATCTCCTGCCCCACAGCTGCCTTTGGAAGAAATACAACCCTCTTTGTGCAGCTTATCCAGCTCCTTCTCCAGTACAGCCACAGAAGGGTTGGGGACGTAGCAGTGCCTAGCAAGAGCGAGGAGGCCCTGGGATTGATCCCTAGCACACACACACACAAAAAAATAATAATAATAAAGTGCTGTAGAATCACTAAGATGTCTTGGTTATCGTGTCCCCCAAGAAATTCCAGTCTCTCACAGCCACACCCCAGAAGGAACAGCTCCGCTGAGCATGTGGAATGGACCAAAAGGAGAGCCAAGAGCACTGGGGTTGAGGTCAGCAGCAATCCTACCAGCCCGCTCTCTTTCGCTCAGGTCTGAGAGGGCTTGGCCCATTAAGGGCAGCGGACTTCTCCAAAAAACTAACATGTGCTGAAAGGCATTTGCTCAGTATATGCTTGGCCTGGCCCAGGCACGCACTCAGCCAGACACGCTGTATCTCCCTTTGGTGACACCGCTGTGACAGGTGAGAAACAGAAGCTGGTGGGGGCTGCGATGCCTGCAGAAAGAAGGTACCGCAGTGAGTGAGTGGCAAGCCCGAGAGTCCAGCTTGGCTCCAACTGGATACAAAAGCCGTCCCCCTACTGAGCCTCCCCACATGCTGCATTTCTGCTTCCACTGGGCCAGCCCCTAGATCTGGCTACCCTCGCCCAGCAGGGGGTCCCTCTCCCTGAAGATGCCTGTGTTTCAAACCCCTGCTCCCCTCCCTCAGCTAAACACACCCTATTTCTTCACCGTGCTCACCTGGACCTCAGCTCTACCAGTAGGTGTGGGTTCTGTTTAGATGCTTGATTCCAACATCTCCAGGTTTGGGGCTATCCCAGTGTAATGCATAAATTGGGGGGCCGAGGGCCCTCAAGGTATGATATTCCAGGACCCCACAGTGAAGAGGGGTCTGCGAAAACTTTAGCTCATATTATAATTGCTTTGACTTCTTATGGTTCCTTCATCATAGCATACTGTGGACAAACAGAGCCCATTCAAAGAAGAGCATGAAGTTGTTATATTTTCAAAAGAGGGCTTGGGTTATAAAAAGTGTCTAACATGAATCTATAGTTTCATGGGAATTTATGTTTTACCATCCCCTTTTAATTTTTTTCTGTGCTTCTCATCTTTCCCTCATGGGACTGCAAAAGTTTTGGGGAGCAAAGAACAATTCTGAAATATCTCTCTCCCCCTCCCTCCCTCTCTCTCTCTCCCTGCCTCACCTTCACCCAGTAGACCATCCACAAACAGGCCCCCAATCCATTCTTAAATATGGTTCAGTTTTCATTCCCCCCCCCTTTTTTTTTTTTTGCTGTTCAGTCAGATCTTCCAGTCTAAATACAGAAATGAAGGATCTGGGCTAGTTTTTAAGCAAAAGCGAGTGCTGTGGAGGAGAGACAGAGCGGAAAAGAGCACAATGAAGTGTCACTAACCAGAACCTACCGTCTCGGGGGGTTGAGCTAGAGTTTAGCCTTTGAACTCTTTACTGAAAAATTATTTTCTTTGTTAATTCACAGCAGGGACAAAATGGCTCTGGAACATTTAATCTTCCTTCATAGGACAATAAATTAATGCCCAGACCCCATAAAGCACATCAAAAAGAAGTGCATTTCAAGAGCCTACGGGGGCGGGGGGGGGGGGCACCAATCATATTATTTGAGAAGCAACCCAATTCAAACAACTGATGGGCTGTTCTTATCTCCAGTGCTCAACAAACCAAGGTCTCCTTTGGGGGAGTCCCTTGATGGTCTAATTCCACTTATTACTGTCTAAATTTGAAAGTGGAAAGCTGGGTGTGGTGGCGCACACCTGTAATCCGAGCACTCGGGAGGCGAAGGCAGAAGGATCACTATTAGTTTGAGGCTGGCCTGGGCTACATAATAAGTTCAAGCCCAGCCTGAACTACACAGACTCTCTTAAAGAGAGAAAGAGAGAGAGAGACAGAGAGAGACAGAGAGAGACAGAGAGACAGAGAGAGAGAGAAAATGGGAGAGCCATGTGCTGGGGATATAGCTCAGTGGCATAAGTGCCTGCCTGGCAAGTGCAAAGTCCAGAGTTCGATCCCCAGTACTCCCACCCAAAAAGAACCCCTGAAACTGGCCATCTCTCCCAATTGGATTGCTGAGGTTCAATAGAAAGACTCTATCACATAGCAAAAGTGTTTTCTTCCTTAAACTGATGCCCAGGCCTCTGGGAGCGGAGGCCAGGCTGAAAGAAAACCAGATCTTTGGGGAAAGGAAGTAGAATGTCTGGGGCTGTCACACTGGAGCCTCCCCAGTGCCCCTCGTGGGAACCCTGGTGAAGACCTGGGCCAACCACACCAAGTCTCTTCTCCAGCTCTTTCCAGACTCCACGTCCACCACAAAGGAAACTGAGTTTGGGTTCTGAACCCGGGATTCAGCTCTCCATCCATAGGAAATGCACTTGGAGGTGTCACTGCAGTCCCATCTGCCATCAAAGGAAAACTGCTCCTGAAAGAGAAAGCATCTCCCAGGTTTATTTAGAATGGAAGAATAGACTCAGAAAACAAAGGTAGTGGGGACTAATTCAGAAACGTTTACAGTGCCACCAACGTGACTTGCCCAAGGTCACCATAGTTATTAAATCAGGCTGGACCACAGCCAAGACTCAGGTCTCCGACGGACATTCGGTCTTTCCGGTATCTGGTTCGCACTCTGCCCGCGGACACTGATTTTACCAGAGGCAGAAGCTGCAGCTCATTTTCTTGTGAAATGTGAGGGTCTTAGAGAGGAATCCCAGGAAGTTTGTTTATACTCAAGACCAGGAGACCTTTGAGAAAACATCCAAGACCAGACGTACCCATCACACACGCAGACACACACACGACAGGGACGCAAGAGTAAGAACGTAGCTGGGCAGAGAGGGTGGCCGACAAACCCACCTCTCTGGGCCGCCCCTGGTAGTCCACGCCAGGGACAGGGCTTGCAGGTGGCCAGCAGAGGGCGCGCCGCCCCCAGGGAGCCGAGCGGTGACCGCGCGAAGCCGGGCGGGCCAGGGGAGCGGCGGGCGAGCCGGACGCGCCCCTGAGCCTCGGCCACTCAGGGTGCAGGTCCCCGCCAAGGAGGAGGAGGGTGAAGAGCGGAGGCCCCTCGTGGACCCGGGGGACAGACAGGCAGGAGTGCTTCCTAGGAATTACATCACGCTGCGCAATGCTGTAGCTGTTGGACTCCCCTGGCGCATAGTGGGGGTGGGGGTGGGGGCGTGTGTGCGTGTGCGTGTGCGTGTGTGTGTGTGTGTGTTTGGGGGAGAGGGGACCTAGACCCAGCCTGGGAGCGAGGAAAGCGAGACGCACCCAGGAAAACGCTCCACACCGAGCACACGGAGAAATTTCTTGCTCCCAACTGCGCTGAGAAGCTAGTCCCCGACACCTCCCCACCGCGCCCTTCCCGTGCAAAGCACCCAGCGAGTGAGATTCGCCCAGCAGCCCCACCTCGGCCGCCCCGACACCGGCCCTGCACCCTCCAGCCCGGCTCCAGCGCCGCCGCGAGCTTTCCCTGGGACGGGCCCTGGCGGGGCGCCTAGAGCCCCAGTCGCATTGCTCCAGGAGAAAGGAGGGGGGCGGTGCATTTTGCAGGAGGAGGAGAAGGGGGGTGGGGGGTGGGGGAGAGAAAATTGCGCGGAGACCTGCCAAGCGCCACCGCTGCCGCCGTCGCCGCCGCCGCCGCCTGGGAGCCCCGGCGGGCAGCCGGGCTGTCGGCCTCCCGGGGCATCTGGGTCCGGCGGGCGCAGTCCTGGGCGCTGCCGAGGCCGCCGCCGCCGCCGCGAGTGCAGGCGGCTTCCCCCGAGCCTGTGCCGCCCCGGCCGCTCGGGGGTGGAGAAGTGGGGGGTGGGGTTGTTGTTTGGGGGGAAGGAGGGGGAGGGGGCAACGCCGAGAGAGTCAGTGGTTTCCATGGTGATGGAGCTGAAAGTGCAGGAAATTTAAAGGCTTGGACCCTGCGAGACAGACAAACCGGTGCCAACGTGCGCGGACGCCGCCGCCGCCGCCGCTGCTGGAGTCCGCCGGGCAGCGCCGGCCGCGGAGCCCGGAGAGGCGCTGGGAGAAGCAGAGCCGGACCAGCTCGGGCCGCGCCGCGCGGAGCGGCAGGACGAGGCGCCGCGCGCGGAGGAGGCGACGGAGGAGGAGGCGGAGGGCGCAGAGCGGCTCGGCCCCGCGCCCCGCGCCCCGCGCCGCCGCCGGCCCGGGAAGGCAGCGAGCAGCCGGCGCCCCCCGCGCCCCGCGGTCGCCCTGGAGGGATTTCGGATGCCGCGCAGCGGCCGCCTTCCCGCGTAGACCCGGACAAGGAGTCGCAGCCAACTCTCTCGGGCGCCTGCGTTCCGCCCTGGTGGGAGCCGGCGCCGCGCAAAGGGCTTCTCCCCGCGGCTCATGCGGCCGGCCCTACGCCTGCCCCGCCTCGGCTGAGCCGCCTCCGGAGGGACGCGGGACGCAGCGGCAGCCCCGGGCACGCGCCGGAGGCATGGAGCGCGGCCCCGGCCTGGGGGTCACCCTCTACGCCCTGGTGGTGGTCCTGGGGCTGCGCGCCGCGCCGGCCGGCGGCCAGCACTATCTCCACATCCGCCCGGCTCCCAGCGACAACCTGCCCCTGGTGGACCTCATCGAACACCCGGACCCTATCTTTGACCCCAAGGAGAAGGATCTGAACGAGACGCTGCTGCGCTCGCTGCTCGGGGGCCACTACGACCCGGGCTTCATGGCCACCTCGCCCCCCGAGGACCGGCCCGGCGGGGGCGGGGGCGCCGCCGGGGGCGCCGAGGACCTGGCCGAGCTGGACCAGCTGCTGCGGCAGCGGCCGTCGGGGGCCATGCCGAGCGAGATCAAAGGGCTGGAGTTCTCCGAGGGCTTGGCCCAAGGCAAGAAGCAGCGCCTGAGCAAGAAGCTGCGGAGGAAGTTACAGATGTGGCTGTGGTCGCAGACCTTCTGCCCCGTGCTGTACGCGTGGAACGACCTGGGCAGCCGCTTCTGGCCGCGCTACGTGAAGGTGGGCAGCTGCTTCAGCAAGCGCTCGTGCTCGGTCCCCGAGGGCATGCTCTGCAAGCCGTCCAAGTCCGTGCACCTCACCGTGCTGCGGTGGCGCTGTCAGCGGCGCGGGGGCCAGCGCTGCGGCTGGATTCCCATCCAGTACCCCATCATTTCCGAGTGCAAGTGCTCGTGCTAGAACTCGGGGGCCCCCTGCCCGCACCCGGACACTTGACGGATCCTCACCGACGCCCCCCACACCGCCTCCAACCAGATCCACCACCCTCTAGCGAGGGTTTTCAATGAACTTTGTTTTTTTCTGGCTACGGAGACCTAGCTTTCTGGTTGATGTAATGCACTGTTTAACTGTGTAGGAATGTATATGTGTGTGTATATACGGTCTCAGTTTTAATTTACTTATTAAAAGGTCAGTATTATACGTTAAAAGTTACCGGCTTCTACTGTATTTTTTAAAAAAATAAGCAAAAGTTAAAAAAAAGAACAGAGAAAAGAGAGACTTATTCTGGTTGTTGCTAATAATGTTAACCTGCTATTTATATTCCAGTGCCCTTCGCATGGCGAAGCAGGGGGGAAAGTTATTTTTTTCTTAAAGTACAAAGAGAGGGAGAACTTTTGTAGAAGGACTTTTTAAAAGCTATTTTCCATTCTTCGGAAAGTGTTTTGATTTTTCCTTGGACCTCGAAGAAGCTATAGAGTTCAATGTTATTTTACAGTTATTGTAAATATAGAGGACAAATGGAATGACTAATCATTGTAAATTAAGAGTATCTGCTATTTATTCTTTATAATATCCCGTGTAGAAAACGAGAACGAAGTGCAGACCAGGATTAAAGAAAACCACTAAAACCGACTGCGCTCCACACTGCGTTTCTGTGTTGGTGATTGATGGGGGGGGGTGCGCCGGAGGGGCGGGTAGGGGATGCCGCGCCTACGCGCCCACTGGGAAAAGGGGCTCATCACCTCAAACCTCCCCTCCTGGGGGTAGACGGAGGTGACTGCAATTTCTCAGTGGGGGAGGGTGCGTTTTTTCTCAAACCCCTCTTTTACAAATCACGTGGCCTGTGCTCAGTCTGCCAGCATTTTTCCCCTAAGTCACCAAAGCTCGGGCCTATAGTGACCTCGACACCAAGCCGGCCCCCTGGAGGTGACCCCAGGCTGGGCAGAGGGGCGGGGTGGGGGGATGGTGGGCGGCTGCTTTGTCCTGCCTGACAGGCCCTTCACAATGGGGACACGTGTCTTTCACACCTACCCTGGGGGCGGAGTGCCGCTGAAACTTGACCCCCGAGGAATGGGGGGGAGGGAGATCAGAGCGAGCCCACCCAGATCCCACCACCCCTCCCGCCTTGCACCCCCACCTCAATTATCTAGCCCCTGTTAACCCTTTTCGCTCCCGGAAGCTAGAGCGGTGAGAACTGAGGCGATCCCTGGGACTCAACCGCAAAGCCTTGGGATCCTGCAGGTCGAGCCCCCGAAATCCTCGGCCCTAGGCGGGAGCTGCGAGGGATGAGTAACGGAGAGAGGTGACACTCACCTTGGCCTCCCCTACCCTCAGGAAGACACCGAGGTACAAGGTTTCCGAGGGGTCCGGATTTGCATACAAGTCGCCACCTCTGAGATCTGCTATTGGGAAGGGGGTACGGTCCCCCTCCCGCGCCCCACCCCGCTGGGTACCTACACCCCCTTGATGGTGGGCGGGCAGGAGGGACAGTTCAGAACCGGGCTCCTCGCGCTCTCGGGTGAGACCGAGGGCTTCGTGTGGCCCCGCCAGGGCCCTGCAAGCACCCTCCCACCCCTTCCCAAAGCAGCTTCTTGGGACCCGCGCCGGACTCGCGCGTCCCTCCGCCCGGTTCCGGCGGTGGCGTCCGTCCGCACAGCTCCACGTGGGCCGGCTTCCTGACACCGCTCGCTGCTCCCTTTATTTATCTTGGACTCCAGAGTCGCTCTCCTTTGCTCCCTTCCCACCACCCTGCCACCTCCTCTGCTTGCGCCACCACCAGGCCCCCCCTCGTCCCCGCGCTCCCTGCCACCGAGTCCGGAGTCCCGGCGAATCTATGCTAATTCTTTCCAACCTGCGCCGGGTACCCAGCGCGGTCCCTGCGCCCCCGCCCGCCTGCCCGCCCGGTCCCTCCTGCCCGGCGCTTTCTTCCCTCCCGAGCAGCCCCGGCGGCTCCGCGTTTCAATAGCCCGGCCCGGAGCCGGGCCCCCTCCCGGCGTTGCTGCGTCCGCCTTGGGACAGACGCTAGGGTATTCATTAACTGAGAGCAGAGGAATAACGGCATTATTCCCCCCAGAGAGGGCACCCTGCCCCCGCGACTATCTGAGGCTTCATTGTAAAAGGATTAAAAGTTAAAGACCTCCATCTTATGATTCTTTCATTTAATCTTCCTGGCGCCTGGGAGACATGCTCGATGGATGATGGCTTTTAAAATATTCCTAATGTCGGCTACCTTAAGACTCCAAGCCGGGCAAACAAACGTAATTTATTTCCAGAAGAAAGGGGATATTGAGGTGTTTTAAGTTTATGAACCGTCGCCCCCATGCATATCTGTTAAGTTCTGACAAATACCCAAATAACGTTAAAATCAGCCATTCATCACTTATGAATTTATGCAAAACTTTTTGCGCCCCGGGGCCAATATTTTTTTAGACCGAGTTTCACTTGCGAGGGGCGGAGGAGGTGGGAGGAGGGGAGAGGAGGGGGCTCGGGGATGAAGCGGGGAGCCGAAAGCAAGAATTTTCATGCCTGGTAAACACGCGAATTATGCGAAGAGAGTTATTCCCAGCTGGGCGGGCAGCCAAAACCCGGAGAGGAGAGCGCGCCGAGGCCAGCGCCCCCACCCCCACGCTGGCAATGTCATTGGATTACAATGCGAGGTCTTCCCTCCAACGCCCCCTCCTCCTCCGCCTCCCGCCCGCCTGCCCGCGCCCCTCCTCCCCGCCTGGCCCACTTGGAAAACCCGCTCGCAGCCGGCGAGCTTCTCGGTTTTCAGGGCAGGAGCCGGGCTGCAGACGTGACGGGCCACAGACCCCCGGACTGACAGACCCAAAGGGCAGGCGTGGCGACGCGGCTCCCGGCACGAAGAGGAGACCCAGCAGGATTGAGGCAGTCCCGGAAGGAAACCAAGGGGGTGCCGGTCTTGGGACGCGTGCCTGAAGCGCGTGTGGTGGTTGCGTCCCCATGACGATTGATGTTGATAATACTGTAATACTAATAATAACATCCATGCGGGAAGGAGGAGAGCATGCCGGGCACAGAGGCAAGAGAACTGTCTCTTGCTGTCACCTAGTGCCTGTCTGCTAAAAAGGAAGAAATTGATCTACAGGTCTTCGTGGGCTGACAGCCTAGAAATGTGTATAACTCCTGGAGGGAGCTTTATAATTCTTACAGAGATGTGCACACTGATAGTTTTCAAATGCTGGAAGAGAATGAATGGCGGGGTTCCCGCCACCCTGTCCCTCCCACCATAGATGTGAAAATTCACTCATCGACTCTTTCACTGCTTCCTCCCACCCTTTACCCCACTACACCCCACAGAGGAGGGGGTGAAGGCCAAAAGCCCGAAGGAAGCCAGCCTTGGCCCGTGGAGGACCCGCCGGCCCCAGAGTCTGGGAAGGGGATCTGGTTCCCCGTTGAGATGGGGAAGCCAGGGGCCCATTATCAGCCTTGGCTCTGAGACTCCTGGGAAAGGGGGTTGAAGTTTGGTGGCAGCTGCAGGAGGAAGCTGGCTGTGTATTAAGAGCTCTTAGCCTGCTGGATGGGGACTGCAGGGGGAGGGCCCGGCCTATATTGGTATTTTGAAGGGGGTGATTCATCCTTTTTCTTTAATGCTCTTGGAATGCCAGGGCTGGAGGGGAGCTTAGATTCCAATGTCCGCTGCTCAATGTATGGATGAGAAGACTGAGACCTCCCTCACACAGACAACTGCAGTTGGGCTTGGCTAGGTGGCTTCTATTGTTTCTCTTTTTGGACTGTTCTCTTCTCTTTGTTCTTTCTTCTTCCTTTTTGTGTGTGTGTTTTAATTTTGGTGGGTGGGAGAGATTTCTCCCCAGTCAACATGACAACATGCCTGCAGCAAACTGATCAACTATTCTGGTGTACCTATTAGCAAGGTGCGTGTTGATAGTTTGTTAGACACTGGGCTAAACCTTTTGCACTAATTCTCCTTGAAGGTCTCTAGTCTCTGACTAAGGAAACTGGAGTTCAGAGAATGTAAATGTCTTGCCCAAAGCCACACAGCCATGAACACATTTATGGTTCAAAATCCAAGCTGACACCACGCTGTGCCTCTTGTGACTATGCTTCCTTGAAGGACTTAAATACCTGGTTTGAGAGACACCATGCATGCCACAGGTGTGCTGGTAAATCTCAACTCGGGCTATCTAGGCATGCATATCTGGTGAGCCACCCAATTTTTGTGTACCCTGTTATCCATCAGAACCTCCCCCGTCAGTCCCGCATGCAAAGAGTTTAGAACACAGTAGAGAAGTTAAGAAATGAAGGACACGGTAAGTGATGAAATAAGCATTAAGCCCTTGAACAAACCTGGGCCGGAGAAAAGAAAGCTCACTGCTAGACAGGGAAACCAGAGAAGGCGTCTGACCAAAGTCTCAAGGACAAGCCCAGGGGAGGAAAGGGCCTTTGGATGGAGAGGACGGTATATATACAGGCATAATGTCAGAGAAGTACTTGTGTGTTTGGGAAATAGCTCAAACAAACTTTAGCATAGGATGGATCCATGCCGAAGACAGCAAGCAGTAAAGTCTGAAACATAGAATGAAGCCAAATTAGGGAGGGTTTTGAACGCCACCTATAGCACCAAACTATTTCTCAAACAATAAGAAGCCACTGAGAGCTCTTGAATAGGGCAGGGACACCATTAGAGTACACTAGGAAAAGAAAGTATTTACTCATTCAGTAAACAATTTTGAGCACTGTCTTGATTACCTATTGGTATACAATGAGCTGCCCCAAAAGTAAGAGTTTTAAAACAACCATTTTATTTTGCTCATAATTCTGTGGGCCAGGAATTTGGGGAGGGCTCAGCTGGACAGTTTATCTATTATACTGGTGGTGTCAGCTGAGGGCTACAGGATCCACTTCCAAAATGGCTTCTAGCACCTGGCTATCAGCCAGGATCCCAGCTAGCATGTTGATCAGAGGCCCTACAAGCTGCTTCTCCATGTAACTTGGGTGTTTTTTCCCAGCTTTGGGGCTTTAGAATACTTGAATTTACCTGGTAGCCCACGGCTCCAAGAGAAGGTATCCTGAAAGGCCTGGGTGGGATCTAGAGAGTGGCCTATGACAGCCAGAGAAGTCTCATATCGTTATTGCAACCTTAGTCTTTTCAGTAAGCAAGTCTTGATGTCCAGCTCAGATTCTCAGAGTCACGGGGAAGGAAATTGAAGGCCATTGCCCAGTGGGAGACGCAGCAAAGAACTGGGCCATCTTTAACCTAACTTGTGGTAAGCGCTTCTCTAGGCCAGCCTCTGTTTTACCCAGATAAACCCAGAGGAGGAGTCATTTTCAATCAGGTTTGGTGCCAGTGGCCGGGAAGGGTGGGAGGTGGGAGCATGGCTCCTGGGAGATTAGTTACAGAGGAACTTGCCACACGTGGTCCATGCTCGAGGAGCTCCAGTGCTAATGAATACAGAGATCACATGGCAGAAGACTAGAGAGGACTCGGTGGCTGACTGGTTATAGGCCCGAGGAGAGACCCCAATGGTCCTTGGTGATCCAGACCTGCAGTGGACCAGGCATAGAAGAGCACCTCAGTAAACGGCTCTGGCCCTCCTCTAGCCACCCCCCACTGTGGGAAGTGCTCAGTGCTCAGTGCTCAGAGCTCATCCTATGTGAAAGTAACTGATCTGGGATAACAAGGGATGAGGTGGGAAGATTCTTCTGGATTCAATTTTATATTAAAAAAAGTAAAGGATCAGCAAGATAAAAACTACAGGTTGAAAAGTCACCTAAGAGACTCTAGTGTCATCTAGTCTTGAAGGCAGAATGACCAAGGGGAAGGGAGAAAAACAAAATTGGTAGGTGTTGTGAAAGAGAACAGAAGTTGGATCCAGCCTGCATTTTTGGGTAAAGCGGTGATGTGCTGGACCTGGGAAGAAGCTGTGTCCTCTAAATCGTGCACTCAGCCCTTATTTAGCCAGTGGTCACCGCTCCTCACTGCATGCTCACTCTTTATGCTATCATACCTACCAGGATCTTCGTGGGCACTACCATGGGGATCCCTGGGTTAGATGTAAGGAGGAGACAGAAAGTAAAAAGCAAACTCTGATTATTTTGAAATAAGGAAAGAAAATGTATCCTGAACAGAACTTGGAAAGGATATTCAGATTTTGAGGGGAGAATAATAGAATGACAATATTTAAACTGGAATACCCTTAAAGCCTTTACAGCTTCAAGTGACTGCAAAACTGAAGGCGTATCAAGGTTAACTGATTAGCACTAGTTCTAGAGATGTTGGGTCAGAACTGGTACTAGAAACAACACTTCCGGTCTTCAATTCAAGCCTCCTTTTGTAGTTCTTATGAAGCATAAATGGCATTAGAATTTTTAAGGGCACTCTCACGTACATTATTTTATGTGAAATGTGACACAAATTCCCTTGAAGACAGGAAGCAGGTCAGTCATCATTGCACCCGAAGCTTAGCACAGGGCCTGACTCATAACAGCCCTTAACAAATAGCGAGAGAAATAACACACCTGGGGCCACTTCACAGATGGGAAAACTGGTGCTCAGAGCTCATTTCTGAGGGTGGAGACAGGCAAAGCTGGTGCTCTGGGTCCTGGGAGTTACTGGCTGCTCTCTCTCTGCAGTCAGGACTGAGCTCCGGAAACTAACCACATATGCAGACTGCTCAGCAAGCCTGTGAGGGAGAAAAATAAGGAAGATGGTGGGAATCTGCACCTGCCAGGAGGAACAGGTTCCAGAATTGCTGGCTTTGGCAGCCTCTTCCCAGCCTGCACTGTAAAGAACTCATATTCAGTTTATTCGGGGGGGAGGGGGCGGGGATTAGTCAAGCAAGGCAAGCAGTGCTTCCCCCATTTTCCGGATGCAACAACTTGGGGACATAGGAAGCCTGCGAGACACAGCCAGCTAGTGGTGGAGCTGAGATCCCCAGCTGTGCTCCTACTGTGCAGGCTGCCGGGAGAGGCGGGGTGGGGGTGCGCCCCGAGTTTATAATCTCAGCTGGCCTCCCTTATTCCATGCTCACCAAGCTCCAATCCATTCTCCACGCTGTAGCCCAAGTGACCTTAAGACATACATGTGGTCTTGTCACTCCCCTGCTTAAAACCTCTCAAGGTCCTCCTTTGCTCTGAGAATGGAGGCCAGAACCCCTCCCCAGCTGGGGCCTGCTCTCTCCCTGGCTCTGGCTTCAAGCCACGCAGGCTCCTTTGCATGCCCTGTCACACACATGGCCTTTGCACATGCAGCATCTTCAGTCTGTGACACTCTCTGTCTGCTGGCACCCCTAAATGTGGCTTTTCAGCTCTCATTCTTAGGGAACATAGGTTTGGTCCCGTCACCTTCCTGCACTCTGGGCTCTCTGCGCTTTTTCCTCGTGGGCTGCATCGCAGTGTGTAGCTGGTGCAGTCACGCACTGCTTGACACCAGAGATGCATCCTGAGAACTGCGCTGTTAGGCAATGTCATCACTATGTGCGCACCAGGAAAAGTTCCACACAAGCCCAGGAGTCACAGCTCACTCCCTCGACAAGGTCTCTTGATATACTCAAGAGACTCAGTGAACACAAAGCTGCCTCAGCCATGTCATACCAGACTATAGTAAACTACTTTTTAATAAGTACGGAAAGCACTCTCAAATAACGATCAAAAGAACACCATGGTGAATGCATAAACAGGTATGTAGTCATTTATCGTTACCATTAAGTCCTCCACACTGTGCACACTTGCATGCACCATGCTTTATAGGACTGGCGGGGCAGTGGATTTGTTTATACCAGCAACACTGCAAACGTTCAAGTGTTGCCCCATGCTGTGATATTGCTACAGCTTCAGCTCCATTCTGATAGTGGGGGGAGGAGCAGGGGGCACAGTCACGTACAAAGTCTGTCGTGTACTGAAATGTCGCCGTGCGGCACATGGCTGTCGTTATAATTGACAGTTACTTGTGCCCTGTCTTTTTTGGTGGACAGTCCCCTCCCTCCACTTTACTCACCATAGCTGCCCTGGTCCCTGGTGCAGATTGGGGCACGAGTAAATAATTGTTGTGTACAGAGATGAATGCATATACTGGAAAAAGTGAAGAAATACTAATTCATCACCTTCCTGGGATAAGCCATGTTCTATCTGAGGCTCTAAATAGACCAAGAGTTCAGAGTCTGGCTCCTGTTAGATAGTATCTAGGGCAAATTTAAGAACATGCCCGAATGCGTCATGCAGGCCAGGAAGCAGAGGACCCTAAGGTGACTATCAGTTCTAGGGATTACAGTGACTCCCAGGTGACTGAACCCAAAAGTCCTGTCTGCCTGTGTAGGTGGGGACAGATAGCTGAGTTGCCAGATAGTCCCTTCCAGCAAATCAAGGGCCCTCCCTGTAAAGGCAAGATCGCTGCTTCCCATCATAAGGAGCTCAAAGCACTAAGTGATTCATGCAGGAAATTCTGAAAAGACTCTGAGGGGTGGGTAAAGAATCCCCTCTCCCCACCTCTGAACTCTTAGGAGACATTATCTTATCTGCAGGACAGTTAAAACTTGATCTTTCCTGCCTAGGGAATAATGAAATTAAGCAATGACTAACTCATGCCTAATGCTTCACCGTTTACAAACCACTTTCACATCCATTATCATTCAAGTCCACACAACAGCTCATGGCTAGAATTTTGATTATCATTTTGAAGATAAAGAAACCCAGACTGGGGGCCAGGGACATAGCTCAGTGGCACAGCACCTGCCTGGAAAGAGCAAGGCCCTGAGTTTGATTCCTGATACCGAGAAGGAAGGAAGGAAGGAAGGAAGGAAGGAAGGAAGGAAGGAAGGAAGGAGAGAGAGAGAGAGAGAGAGAGAGAGAGAGAGAGAGAGAGAGAGAGAGAAAGGAAGAAATCCAGGCTGAAGATCTCACCCTAGAGGCCACAACCTTTCTCCTAGGTGGGGAACTTGATATTAGGGAAAAAAAAAACCACACCACCATGGACTTCGGAGTGAGAACACCCTGGGTTTGAATCCTGGCTCTGACTATTAGCTGTGCACCCTGGTTAAGGTAGAGGACTTTCTGAGTTTCACATTCCAAAAGCGTGCATTAATATCTAGCCAACCAGCGCATTGAGATGTTCCTGTGAGTTCTACCCACATTGCTCCTTGTAAGTGTAAGAGCCCAGGCACTGATTTCCTTTCCTCTCCCCAGCCTAGCATCTGTGCTGTGCCTTTTTGCAGGGATCGAAGCTGAATATCCCTCCAGCAGAGGTGATAGCCAGCTTCTTGTACCTGTTATTGTCCCTAACAGCGCAGAGCTGGGGGTAAAATCCTACAGATTCTCCTTTTTCTAAACTGACACAAGGGGGTTGAGTTTGGCACCTGTTGTTTTTTTCTTGTTTGTTTGTTGTTGTTAAAGTACAAGCCAAAGAATGAATGAAGGGCAGCTACCAAAAGCAAAGGCAGGAGAGATAAAAGCTGGGAGGGTAAAATGTTCCAAGAGAATGGAGGAAAATTGGGAGAACAGCGAACTTGTTCTGAATAAACAGATAGGAATCCAGCTCAGGTAAATTAACCCCAGTTTGTTCTAATTCTAGAAATTCCTCATTTCGAGTTATTGGCCCTCAGTTGGTTCTTCTAGTTATTGGAGTCACCCAGAAGAGACGTGAAGTGCTCTTGAGGGCTGTCATTCCCTCCTCACTTCAGGACCCTAGACCTGGCTCTGAGAAAGATCATCATGGCCTTGGGGAACTTAGCACCCCCAAGCATCAATGTGTGTATCGGTCACAGGACACTTGAAAGGCATCTGTCCACCTGTGCCTACCACTAAGGAAAATGAGGACACAGAGGCTCAGAGAGTGAAAATTACCTGATCAGCTAACTACTATGATTTGGATCTTAGGTGTTCCCCAGTCGCCCATGTGTTGATGGCTTTTCTCCATGGAGCAGCATTATTGGAAGGTGGCAGAATTTTAAGATGTGGAGACTAGTAGGAAATCTTTAGGTCACAGGGAGTGTGGCCTTGAAAGGAACCATGGAACCCAAGGCTCTTCCTCCTCTTTCTCTCTTTCTCATGTTGCAGCCATGAGGTGAGCAAACTGTTCCCTCAGAATCTGCCTGCCAAGGAGTGCTGTCTCTTCTCAGGACCCCAAACAACTGCAACCTCCAAAACTGTGGCTCACAATAAACTTTTGCTCTTTGAAAGTTGGTTATCTCAAGTGTTTGTTACTGTATAATAGGAAGCTGAGTAACACGTCCACCTCAATCAAGCTAGAGACCAAGGCTGAAGGAGGAACCTGCATGGGTATGAGGGGCCACTGGGTGTGGCTCCTAGTGCTTGGCAGCCCCTGAGTTGAAAGACCCTTCAGAATGCTGCATTCTGGGACAGTTGCCCAGGGGGCCACTGCTGTCTTCCTTGTTTACTTCAAAAGCAAGCACTACGGATGGGCCTTTGCCCTATGGCCATAGACCACTGGGGGCTGGGGCATGTTCTATGGCTTTCCTCTTTGTGGCTGGAACCTTGGAGATGGATACTCCCTAGAGTTTTAGTCAGCTCTTGTCTTGCCTTCTATCACATCCTCTGCCTGAGGGGAAACCTTAGATCTCCCATAGTGGGAGCTGTGATCCCAGGGTGCCTGTACCCAAATCTCCAGCCCAGGCCAGACAGTTCTCCTGAGCCCCTTGCCTGCAGGGCCATCCTCCTCCTGGACTTCGCCAATCAAATCCGTGTGCAAAGTGGGATCCTAACCCAATTCCGAAGCCTTCTAACCTGGTTGTTTCCACCAACAGTTTTCCATTGTATTTTTGAGTAATAGCTGCAGTGCTCACCCAGGTACATGTGTATGGTTTGCTTCTTGTCAGCATCCTCTCCTCCCAAAGTATCTGCCAACGTCTGAATTCTCCCTAAGTCTTTCTCTCATTTTCATCCTCATGATCTTGCTAAACTTCAGGCCCTTACCATCTTTTGCCTTGGCCTTCACAACGACTTCATAGTCCATTTACTCACCTCCAGCCTTACTCTGTTTTCAGCTTTGCCACTGGAGTTGCCATCTTCCAGCTCACTCTCCAGAAGCCCTTCCCTCTTCTACAGAACCAAGGCTGAAATCCTAAGTCTGCCACCCAAGGTCCTTTATAATCCATAATTCCAGTTTACTCACTATAATCCACTATCATTTTCTGCTCTGCCCTACCCACACCAACCAGTCGTACCAGCTTACTCTTGGCTGCCAAAACTTGCCAACGCATGGATGCTTCTGGGTTTTGCTTACATTCCTTGCTCCTCCTGAAATATCTCCTACACTGCCCTCAACCCCATCCCCCCAAAATAGGAAAAACCTATTCGTGCTGCAGGGCCCAGCTCACATGGCATCTCCTCAGCCCTTAGCCAGGATGAAATTGATCAGGCCATGTTTTGTCCTCCCACAAAGCTGATATTTGATGCCCGTAACAGCTAGTAACCTTCCGTATGCAGCAAGCTCTGTCCTCAGCAATGTGACCATTAATCCTGACATGTCAACTTCATTGGATTAAGAAAGTAAAGTAGGCTCCTGGCTATGTCTAGGTGGGTCGCGGAGGTGTGGCTTGAGTACTTGGGCCCTCATTGGCTCCTGTCTTTACTGTTCTCTTGCTCTGTTTCCTGGCTGTCAAGAATTTGGCTATTTTGCTCTACGACTTCTATCATGATGTTTCTGCCTTGGAGCCAGCTGACCAGGGAATGAACTGTCTGTGACCAAAAGCCAAATTAAACCTCCCACATGCACACACTTTAAGTTGTGGGTATTGATTATTGTGTCTCAGTGATGAGAAAGCTGACCAATATATGAAACTGGTACCAGAGAAGTGGGGTTGTTGTTCTGATTATATCTGACCATGTCGTTTAGAAGCTTTGAGAAGTGGTTTGAAGGAGGAGTTTGGAAAGGTTTGGAAGTTCAGACTGGAGAAGCCCTAGAATGCTGTAAGAAGAATCTAATGGATGATTCTTGTCAGAGTTCAGAAGACCCAAATGCTGATAGGAGTGCAGACACTAAAAGACAGGCTCAGGAGATTTCAGTAGGGAATAAGGACTTCATTGGCACTTGCACACCAGGACATGTGTGATACAAATTCACAAAAAATCTGTGTACATTTTTGCCCATGTCCTGAGCCATTGCAGGAAACAGAAATTAAGTGTGGTGTACTAGTCTGCTAGTGGAAATTTCAGGATAGTCCAACATTCAGGCTGTGGCATAGGTACTCCTTGCTGCTTTTAACAAAATATATAGTGAAAATTAGGGGCAGAAGGTAAAGCAGAACAATTTGAAAATCTTAAATTTGGGACCAGAGGAAACTCTGTGTAAATATGGGTCCAAAATTTTGTGTAAATTTGGGTGGCTGTGGAAGAGATTAGCACTATTAAAAAGAAACTATGTACTTTATACAGGGACAAGAAGAAAGATGCTTGAGGGCATCTTATGAATCAGAAAGACCCCACTAATGGGTGCAGAAGTGTTAGCCTTTCATTTGAGAAGAGATTCCCTGGGATGCCTACACAAGAAAGGCCATCTATGTAATTGGTTCCCTGGGATTCATTTCACTCTAATCATCCACCCAAGCACTTATAGGCTGCTGTAGGCCTGATCCACTGGGACCTGGATACTGCTTCCACTAACAGCAAAACCTTGGAATCATTCATGTCCTGCTGGTTTTACTGGCATAGAGAATGCAAGAGTTATTAAGTCAGGAAGGCTTGCACCCAGATTTCAGAGGAAGTCTGGGAAGATCAGACATGAAGCCTCTGAGAGGGCACTTCATGAAGCTGTGGGAATAAAGCTGAAGGAAGAGAACCTAGGAAGTCTGAAATGCCGCCCAAGGAAATTTGCAGGCCCTGAGTGAAGCTGGCTCAAGAGAGAGGCCTTTTTTTTTTTTTAATTTTTTTTAAATTTTATTTTAAAGACAAAAGAATGGAGACATATGAACCAGAAAAGCCATAAACAATGCAGAAAATACAAAGTTATACAGAATATAGTAGGGAATTAGAACTGGATGTTGCATTACATAGTTATCTTCACATTAGTTAACACAAAAACATTAAAGGAAATACCAAATTATAGATAAGATAGTAGGGAATTTGCACTGGATGCTGTATAATATAAAGTTATCTTCATTTCTGCTAA